>JAODKC010000048.1:4972223-4985939 GCA_026777985.1 Mormyrops attenuatus | reverse complement strand
CCTCACACCCCCCAGAGTATTTACCCCCCCCAGAAGGCTTGTCCTAATAATAACCATAATATTAGCTAATCATAACAAGAACAATATTACAATTAAGAGAACAGTGGATTAAAAAACAAAAATAAAATAAAACTGGATAAAAATCAAAAACACTTGTTATTATTGTTTTGTTTGTTTTCTATAATTTTTATCTTTCTTCAATGATTTGTCCATTATTATTAAAAAAATCCACAGGCTGTTTCAATCTAGTCCCTCTTGCACCGAGTGAAAAACTGTCCTGTCTTACTTTGGCTCTCCATTCTCCCTGCGAGTCCTTATTGTGCTGTTCAGTCCCACTGTAATCAACCAAGTGCCATTCTGGCAGTTTCTGATCCTGACTGGCTGAGGCAGGTGCCATTCAAAACAAGAGGGCGGGACAAAGTGAATGCTGCAGCCCTATCTGATTGGCTGGGGGAGAGGGGTTGGAGTGTTCCTCCTCTTTCATCAGTGACCATCTCGTTTTTTTTTTAACCATTTTTGTGTTAATTTGTTAACCATGTACACAATGAAAATAAAAACCACCGAAGGGGCTGAACGCAAGGTCATTCCTGTGATTAACGAAGCCGTGTTATTGAAAGCTACAAACGGAATCACAGTAACGCCAGGGCAAACGGAGGGAGACGGAGATGCATATGGAGATGCAGAAAGCAGAGGCGCCTGTGCGGCGTGAGCTCACGCCGCGCGGTCACGGCGCTCCTGTTGCCATGGCGACTACCTGTACATGGCGCAGAGTAACACAGCGGTGTGTGACGAGCGTGTCGTTAGCTAACCTTCGCTACCTGGGAACTAAGGCGTGAAGCGAGAGCAAGCGTATGTGTGCCGAGTGGGCAGCCAGGCCCAACGCAGCACCACCTCAATTTGCTCTGTCTGGCACATCTAACGGGAATCATCTTCATAATCGAGTTTAGGATAGCTACCCTGCTAACCAAGCCAAGTTTTAGGCAGCTAACCAGCTAACCAAGCCAAGGTTTGCCCTCTGTTTCATTCTGTTTCCATCCCCCCTTCTCCTGGATATCAAAATAAACAAAAACAAAAAAACATGAGTGACATAATATTTGTCATAATATTATTAATGATAATAACAGTAATAATAACAGCTGTATTGATAGCAGCTCTGATGCTCTTCAGTTTGTGGCTTTGTTAAAGACTCTCCATCATTTCTTTTCTTCAAATGAAAATATACTCTCATATACTGTATGGATTTCATATACTCTCTTATACTGTATGCATTTTAGCTTTGACTCGTTTAGAATTTTCCATTGTCTTCTCCTCATAGTTCCTCTCTTTTTTCTCCTGTTCTTCATCTTGTTCAGCAAAGTCCATTGGGTGTAGAGAAGGGAGAGGGAATGACTGACAAAACTTCTGAAAAAATAAACCTTTCTGTTGCCTAAACCCAAGGTGCAGTGCTGTATCATGAGCTGTAATACGGTCCTGTGGTCTGGACTAGGTCTGTCTTCTGTCAAAGGGACTGTATTATGGGCTGTAGTACCATCCTGTGGTCGGGACTAGGCCTGTGTTCTGTCAAAGGGACTGTATTATGGGTTGTAGTACCATCCTATGGTCTGGACTAGGTCTGTGTTTTCTTAAAGGGCTGTATTATGGGCTGTAATGCCGTCCTGTGGTCTGGCAAAGGGGCTGTATTATGGGTTGTAGTACAGCCCTATGATATAAACTAGGCGTGTGTTCTGTCAAATGGGCTGAATTATGGGTTGTAGTACAGGCCTCTGGTCTAAACTAGGCCTGTGTTCTGCTAAAGGGGCTGTGTTATGGGTTATAGTACAGTCCTGTGGTCTGGACTAGGTCTGTGTTCTGTCAACGTGGCTGCATTATGGGCTGTAGTATGGGAGTAGTACTGTAGTACCATATAATACGCCTTGGTGTTTCTGGCCCACCCTGGTGGCTCCAGGGTACTGATATGCAAACTAAATGAAAAGGCTTGTTTTTGTCCTTCCTCTGCTCACTTTGGCACAGTTCAGCACTGCGGTGGCACAGATAGCTTGCCTTGTCTAAAGGTCCACAGATTAATCTCACTGGTTTTTACGAGCACTCGCATCAGCAGAGTGCCAGTGTATCACACTGTCCCGTTTGAGTGCACACAGTACCGGCCCTTGGAATCTGCTGGCAGGGGGGCGCTCTGCCAATGCACAGCAGTGTCTCTATGTTCATACTGTATTGTATGCCCCCCCCCCCATGCCAATCACCTCCCAACCAGTGCCATCAGAAGAAGCAGTACTCTCTGTTCTCTCTCTGTCCCCCTCTCAGATCTGCGTCTCCTGGACATTCTCCTTGGAGCTGCTCTTAAACAGCAGCGGCTCGATCTGAGGCTTCTGGCCTTTTCCCATCAGGCCCTTCAGGGAGCCATGGAGGCTCAGCGGGGGCAGAGGCAGGGGGGTGGGCATGATGTTGGGACTGGCACTGTTTCCGGAGGGGGTCTGCAAGCTGGAAGAGGGCATTGGGACCTGGCTGCAGGAGATGGGAGGGGTCTGGGAGGGTGGGGAGAGTGGAGAGGGGTTGTTGTTGTTGTTGAGTGCCCCCCCTCCTGTAGGCCCTGCCCCAATGCCCATCCCCATCATGTTGTTGTTGAAATGATGTGCCTTGTAATAGTGGTTGAGATGATCAGCTTTAGCTAGGTTGGGGAGGTTGACTAGTTCTGGATGGTGTAACCGCAGACTTTGCCCACCACCTGTGCTTCCCACACTCCCAGAATGCACAGTGGTTCCCCCGGAGATCCCACTACCTTGCCCACCACTTCCCCCGCCACCGATCTCGTCCTCCACATTGATGATCTCGATAGCTCTTGCCGGGCCGTGGTGCTTGTGCAGCTGGTGCTGCTTCCGCAACTTGTAGAAAACAACCAGCATCACAGCAGCCATAAAGGTGATGGCCACAAAACAGCCGATGATAATTTTGGTGGTCTTCATAACGTCATCGAGGCCAGGCATAATGTTTGTTACAGGTACAGTAAAGGCCTTTTCTGTAGACTTAGTAGCTCTGGGAGAAGAGGAGGACCAAGAAGATGAGATTGAAGAAGATGTTGTTGCCAGAGTTGTTCCAGCACCCCAAATATCTCCAGAAGCAGTGGATCCAGGAATCCGGATGAAAGTCTCATTTATGTCCTGCCGGGCTGAATTCTCCTCTCCATTAGTCTCCACGGTTTCCACGGTGACAGTGGTAAAGTAGGTGTAGTTGATGCTGACGTCGGCAGCGGTCACGTTGAGCACGGCAGTTGCTGTGGTGTTGCCTGCAGAGTTGGTCACCATGCATGTGTACTGCCCCGTGTCCCGGAGCGTGACGTTGGTGAAGTTGAGTGTGCCGTCATGCAGCACTGAGATTCTGACCCTGTAGGAGCCATGGGTCATGAGGGTGCCATTGGGTGTGATCCAATTCACCGATGTCATCGAGGTTCCTGTTCGGCACTTGAGCTCAGCCGCCATTCCCTCTGTGACGTTCAGGTCGGTTGGCGGCTCCACAATCACGGGTGCATAGCAAGTGAAGTGGCTCTGGTCCAGCTCCCCAATATACCTTCCCTTTAGCACGGGTGGTGCATGACAGCGAGCACAGCAGGTGGTGTTACTGGGCACTGTCTCCTTCAGCCACCAGCTTAGCCACAGCACGTCACAGTTGCACACCCAGGGATTGTGGTTCAAGTGTGCCCTCTCCAGCTGATGTAGCGGGGTGAACAGGTCATGCGGTAGCGAGTGTAGGGAGTTGTGTGACAGGTTCAGCTCCTCCAGATTCTTGAGGTCGTCAAAGGCATTGCGCTCAATAACGGACACCTGGGAGTGCATGAGCCAGAGCTTGCGAAGGGACACCAAACCCTGGAAGGATCCGGGCCTGATGATCTCTAGACGGTTGCCAGACAACTCCAACTCCTCCAGCCGGATGAGCGGTGTGAGATTGGGAATGTCCTTCAGGCCACACATGCCAAGGTTCAGGTAGCGTAGGTTTACCAGTCCCACAAAGGCAGCATCGGAAATGTAATCGAGCTTTTTGAGCTCTCCCAGGTCGAGCCGCCGCAGGGAGGGCACACGGTGGAAGGCGTAGCCAGGCAGCGTCTCTATGGGGTTGTTGCGTAACCATAGCTCACGGAGTTTGCTGAGGTACTCAAAGGCCAGGGATGGAACCAGGGTGAGTCGATTGTCAAAGAGTTCCAGGGTGTTGAGGTTTGGTAGGCCGTTGAAGGCCCCCACCTCAATCTGCCGAATCTGGTTCTTTGACAGCTGCAAAATCTCCAGATGTCTCAGGTGCTTGAAGGTATCTGATTTGATCACCTGGTAGAAGGTAATAAAGAAAAAGTTAAAGACACAGTGCACAAGAAGAAGCTCAAAGAGAATGCGAGACCCTATCCAAAGCATATTTACCTGTATGGAATTCTCCTGCAGGTTGAGGTATCGTGTGTTGATAGATATACTCTCTGGCACCTCCTCCAAATTCCGTCGTGTGCAAATGACTCGACTGGCCTGATTTGAACAACTACAGAGGGCAGGACAAGATGAAGCAGCCCCTGCCAATCCTGGCCTAGGTAGGAGGAGCCACAACAGCAGCTGGCCCAGCAAGAGGAGGAGGGGAGAGGGGCTGGAAAGGCTGGTCACCGTGACGATGCGCATGGCAACTGGGTCATGACCCTCCCCTTTGCAGGTGTGCTGATGGGTCTATTCCAGGCAGGAAAATCCAGTCAGTCCTGGTGCACGTTTTTATTGGTTTCTACTTCCAGAATATCACATTTGCCTAGTTTTTAATGTAATTTGTTAATGGAGTAATTCAATAGTAATCTTTGTCCTTTTTCTTCAGGATTTGGGTATGGAAAAAATAGTTGCTGTAAAGGGAGAGAAACAGAGAGTTAAGTACACATACTATTACCCTTCTGCACCATCAGTACCTGTTTTTATACAGCTTACTTGGAAGTACACTGTGCTGGCATAGTTTGGGAATGCAAACAAATCCGCACCTTTACAATCTTATAGAAGCTCAGCAGCCCAGCTGAATTAGGAACCTGTGGCACACTAACTTAGCAAAACAGACAGACACTGTAGGCTGTTTCATATGGTGTGTTTCACTACCCACAGACGGACTGTACATTCTATCCAATGGAGAACATGTATATCTAAAACATGAGTCTAGCACAGGCAAAAAAGGGCAAAAGATTTACACAATATTTCAGACATGTTTTCAACAAGCAAACAGCAAAGTGAAACATTTGCAAGTCACAAAATGATAATTAGTATTAAATACATGTAGTACCTTTAGTTTTCAGTATGTATATGTATGATTCATGTCACTGCAACAAATTCCTAGGATGCTACGGCTGACAGTTAGAGTTGATCCTATACTACCCTGCCATTGTAGTGAGCGGTCTAGCTAAATACTGCAGCACTAATACTTGGTTCAGTACTTATTTTCAGGCTATTTACACTTGAGTGATGTTAGATAAGCACGTTGAGTGGTATCAAGCTGCCATCAGTAAGTGCAAGTATGGTAATAAAAGTGAGAACAGGTGATGTGACATGAATGAATGTCGATGAATGTGACATGGTAAGGGGAGCAGGACAGAGATTGTGAGGTGCAAGGACTCCTGTATGGCAGTGAAAAGAGGACAAGGATTTACCAGCACTGATAAATGAGTACTGAACAGCTGCAGAGGCAGAGGGAAAAAAGAGAGATGAGTGAAGACAGAGACATTAATATTAATAATTACTTACAGGGAGGGAGGGGAGAAAAATGAAGATGTGACAGGAAGTAAAACCAGGAGGAAGGGAGAAAAATTAGGAGGTGGGTGGGTGCAGGAGGCGAGAGGGAGAAAAACAAGGAGGTCAGGAGGGAGTACAACAGGAGACGGAAGGGAGAAAAACCAGGAGACAGGAGGGAGAAAAACCAGGAGGTGAGAGGGTTAAAAACCAGAGGAATGGAGAAAGAACATCAAGGGGGCACGAAGAAAAAACAGGAGGTTACAGGGAGAAAACCCAAGAGAAAGGACAGAGGAAGCAGGAGGGGTAAAAAACCAAGGGGAGGGGAGAAAATGAGGAGGTGCATGGGTCCAGGAGGTAAGAGGGAGAAAAACAAGGAGATCAGGAGGGAGTAAAAACAGGAGGCATACAGGAGAAAAAAACAGGAGAACAGAGACAGAAAACCAGGAGGTGAGAGGGAGGAAAACCAGGGGAAGAGAGGGTGAAAAACCAGGGGAAGAGAGGGAGGAAAACCAGGGGAAGAGACGGTGAAAAACCAGGGGAAGAGAGGGAAGAAAACCAAGGGAAGAGAGGGTGAAAAACCAGGGGAAGAGAGGGAGGAAAACCAGGGGAAGAGAGGGTGAAAAACCAGGGGAAGAGAGGGAGGAAAATCGGGAGGCGGAATGGAAAAAAAGAATTTAGAATTCCTAAGATCCAACCAGTAAACTCACAACCCAAACTCCACAGGAAACCCAAAAATAAACTTCCAAACATGTAACACACACTTGGACTCCATGGAGACTCAAACATGTGACCCTCAACCTGAAACACACAACCTGGACTCCATGCAGACCCCAACATTTGCTCCCCCATGCTTGTAACACAGAAAAGCAAATTGATACGAAGTGTGTGCATCCATTCAAGCTCATGGTTATATGAGGATGGCCAGCTGAGTGACAGATGTCCATTGCGCATTGCGCATATAACTCCTGTAGTCACGTTACTCCAAGACAAACAATATCCTTGAGAAACACCGTGTGTAAACACAGAACCAAATAAGAGGTTAACCTGGTGGAGTTACTCTGCTTACTCCACCATCTCCACCTTATCCCATGGCTCTCCTTGTTAGCCCTGCTCAGCCCTCCTCTGCCCTCATCGCCATGCCTCCCCTCTCTCCTGCTCTGTCTTCCTCTGTCTCCATCTCCATGCCTTCTCTCTCTCCTGCTCTGCCCTCCTCTGCCCCCTTGGCCATGCCTCCCCTCTCTTCTGCTCTGTCCTCCTCTGTCTCCATCTCCATGCCATCCCTCTCTCCTGCTCTGTCCTCCTCTGGCTCCATCTCCATGCCTTCCCTCTCTCCTGCTGTCCTCCTCTGTCTCCATCTCCATACCTCCCCTCTCTTCTGCTCTGTTTTCCTGTCTCCATCTCCATGCCTTCCCTCTCTCCTGCTCTGTCTTCCTCTGGCTCCATCTCCATGCCTTCCCTCTCTCCTGCTGTCCTCCTCTGTCTCCATACCTCCCCTCTCTTCTGCTCTGTTTTCCTGTCTCCATCTCCATGCCTTCCCTCTCTCCTGCTCTGTCCTCCTCTGTCTCCATCTCCGTGCCTTCCCTCTCTCCTGCTCTGTCCTCCTGTCTCCATCTCCATGCCTCCCTGCTCTTCTGCTCTGTCCCTCGTCTGCCTTGGCGTCCTCACCCCCCCCACTTCAAGCCTTTGCAGAGAGGGTTGCTATGGTTACCTTTTCAGCAGACTCGCCTCGCTTTCCCTCCCTGCCTCTCTCTCTCCAGCTGCATGGGCCTCATCCCCCGCCCGTATTCAGACTCTGCTTTCTCTCACAATTGCACACACTCACACTCAGCTGGAGGAGTGAGAAGCCATCAGGGCCGTGATGTCACAATGCTGATGTAGAGGTGCGGGCTGGATTAACGGACTGATGGACCACGTCATCGTGGTGACGTGAGCCGGCACACACACATACACACACACACACACACACACACACAATGCTTACTGCTCACAGGGGAGATGCAACTCTCCCTGTGACACTTAAAGACACATATTAACCCTCGCCTAAGACTCAGATGAAAGCTGACACTAAAACAGCTCCTTTTAGAACAATCAGGAAACAGAAGAGAAACACTGCACTCTAATGATATCTACTAACATGACAGACTCCAGCACTGCGACGGATTCATCCACAATGTTTTCTATCCTTCAGCTTATCTGTAAGTGTACCTCACCCACTGCTGTGATTTCAGTAATTTCACCTAATTACATGCCACAGCAAAGTAGCGAGGCTCACATGTACTTTCTCTCATTCCTTGGTGATGCTTTTTATGGCCAGCAGGCTACTGACTCCCCTGCCCCCCCGACCTCGTCAGCTGGAGGAGCCTGATTTACCTTTAACACACCAGCAGAGTTTTAATCCTCCTGACGAAATCCATCACTGACTCTGTTAATGAATCTGTGTCGCCATGCTAACCTCACTTTTCACCCAGTGTGGGGCGGGGGGGGGGAGTGTGGTGGTGTCCGAGCCCAGTTCACCACGGCGTAAACACGCCAGCCCCCGTGAGACAGCAGAGCGCAGCTGGGGCATCTTCACGGCCGTCGACTCGCAGCTGCTCTGTTCAACAGGTCGTCGCTGCCCCTCCACGCCGTGGAGCGGCAGACCTGGTTGCCATAGTAACAGGTTTAGCCACCATGCTGCGTGCTCCCAGCTGCTCGCTTGCGGCCAGCCCTGGAGCTCACGGAATGGGGCCGCTTCAGCACTGGGGGTGGGCACCCCCATGAGGGAGCATAAGCAAAGCCCCCGCCTCCCTGGGGAATGCTGCTCTTCCTCTCTGTCTGAACAGGCACCAGAGCCATAACAGAGAGCGCCTCTGTGAGGGTGCTGTACCAGCTCCACACGCCCAAGGGCACACCGCAAAACTCCCCCGTCTGGTATTTTATTAATATCTCTGCTGCCAAGTGCTGAACACATTCCCTGGGGAGGCGCTTATGTGTTACAGTACATCCAGGACACGCAGTCATTACAAACCCTGCCCCAGTCAAGGGGGGAGTCTGGCTGTAGGATGGCGTTAGTTCCTGGGCATGGTGGGTAATGCCCCATGGCATGATAGGCAATGCCCCATCACAATAAATGCCCAATGGCATGGTGGGTAATGCCCCATCAAGGTGAATATTACCCCATGCCATGGTGGGTAATGTCCCGTTAGGGTGAATACTGCTCAATGGCATGGTGGGTAATGCCCCATGGCATGATGGGTAATGCCCTGTCATGGTGCATAACACACCATCAGGGTGAATAATACCCAATGGCATGGTGGGTAACACCTCTCCATGGCGGGTAATGCCCTGTCAGATTGGGTGTCACTCCTTCAGGGTGAATTATGCCCAGTGGCATTGTGGGTAATGCCCCATGGGATAGGGGTTAACACCTCTTCATGGTGGGTAATGCCCCATGGCATGATGGGTAATGCCCACTGACATGGTGGATAATGCCCTGTTTGCTACATGGGGGGGGCTTCACATCATAGAAACACGAACCTGCACTGATGACTGAGAAACTGACTCATATAAATCCCTGGCTGCATTGCAGGAGTGGAGCAGGTAAGGGCAGCTTCAGTGAGGGAGGTGGGAATCCGGGGGGGAGGGGGGGGTGCCCCCTTACAGGAAACCCCTCAAGGCCTCTCCACAGTGCAGCTCCTCCTCCTCAAGCCACTGTTTTCATTCTCCCATTTGCTACTGCCACTTCCTGTCCCCACTTGGGTGGGGGGGAGTGCAGTCCTATGATAAGCTGTAACTGGGACCAGCTACGTTTCAAGAACTGGCCAAAATATTTGGGCCTGATGGAATGACTCTGGTACCAAAACTGCCTGCCCTCACGAGGCAATGAGACAAATTGAAAACTGCAGGTTCATGGGGAGGTCTCCTCTTGAGCCTGGGACCTGCACAAATGTAGACTCCCCCCACCGTGCAGCCATTTATTCTGCGGCCCAGGAAACGCATCACGCCTGGCACCATTGGGACCCAGGGGATGTCATGGCCCAGCGTCTGCAGCGCTGTGTGCCGCCCGGCTCTCTCTGAGTCTGCTCATTTTGGGAAGAATGTCGGTAACAGCCAGGAACCACAGGCAGAACTTCAGCCACGATCTTTGGTCCCATGAGGGGCTACTGAGAAGCTGGCAGTTTGAGCCCTGTGAGGCACATCACCATAACCATGTGGCTCGGGGCACAGTCTCTCTGCATTAAAGGGGCCTGGGTGTGAACTCAGGGCTCTGCATTGTCTGGTCAGTAAAACACTGAAAAGACACCATATCACACTGCAACACAAAACACTACACTTCCATTCTCATTACTCTACAATGCTACATAATTGTACAGTGCAACCCATTGTACACTGCAACAGAAAACACCGCACTCCAACCTCATTACTTTACAAAAGAAAAAGACTTAACTATGCATCTTGACCAATGACTGCATGTTTAAAAGAATATGGACATGGCCTCATTGTGTACTGTCACTAAATAAATTACTATAATTTGTAGGTTTGTACAACTACATCAAAAATATTCAAGACACATGTGAAGCATGTTAAAGGTTAAGAATTGCACTGCATGGCGGCCTCACGCACTCACTGCTTCTTCAGAAAGCTAACTCACTGCCTGTTAGCACTACCTGACCAGCAGTCCTGCAGCAGAGGAGCCGTTTCTGTATCTGTTTGGAGACCAAACCCCAGGAGAACGTCGGGTCTCAGTAAGCGAGTGTCTCTGCACCTTTGTTGCATCAGTTGTCTTTGTTCTAGTTTTACTGTATACCAACCACTGACAATAACTAACTGCTGACCTTAGTGAGACTCTGGCAGGATTATATTTTAGAGAAATTTACCATAAATTTGTTTCAGACTTTCCCCTTAATTTACTGGTTTCTGATTGATACACATCAATCCAAACACCCCACAGTTCTCCTTACTAACTGTTCTTCCCTTACCGTTCTATCACCAGAACAGAAGCCCTGGCTCTTCCCCCATTATCTACATCTTTAAACTAAATCTACCCAATTCAAAGCACCACTGTACACTCTGACCTCTATATACCTCAATGACTTTCCCTTAGAGATCAATAAAACTCGAATCTATCTATCTATCTATCTATCTATCTATCTATCTATCTCATCCATTACTGGACACTGCAACACAGAACACTACAGTCCATTCTCATTACACTCTTGTCCTCCTCTTACTATTCAAGGGTTCCATATATACACTTCCAAAAATGATATAAAAAAATTATGGATATAGTTTGCATTATTAGCTGTTACATTGTAATAGCGTCACCAGACAATATACATATCATACAGACACGATAAGTTGCAACGAAGTAAAAAAAAAAAAAAAAAACATCTGTTGCAATTCAGTCATATGTAACAGTCTGATAATGTTGAAAAAGACGTGGTTCGTCAAACCCACGAAGCAATCTGCGGGTTTTCACAACGGGAATACAGCCATCTTCCAAAACAGAAGCTGATCTGTGCGCTACAAGCTGTGAAACCGCAATTGGGAACCACTCAGAGCACCACAAAAACACATCAGTAAAGCCCACAAAATTAGGGATTAATACTAGATAATGATTGTAAGGACACAACATCCCACAACCGCCTCCGGAACGCCACGGACATTTGCTCTGTTTCCATAATTTAAAAAAATAATCGAAGTTTTACGTTAAGCATAAATGTTACTCATGAATACCATTAACAGAAAACATTTATTATAAACATCCATTAACTGCTTTCATTGGATAAAGACGAACAATGCAGCGACAAATACTTTGAAATGATATTTTAAAATCAAATGAAAGCTGCATAGATTAATCCACCTTAACTATTCACAAAATGTATTCTCTTGCACAATATCCACACTTACCATCTTATTACGACCCGGTAAAGCATAACCTAGCAACAAAAATTCATTATCTTAACACCCACTCACAGTGCGCGCCGCTGAGCGCGCACACGCAGACGGACGCACACACAAATAAACAGACACGCGCAGGCGCTCTTTCCCTCTCTCTCTCTGTCTCTCTCTCTGTCTCTCTCTCTCTCTCTCTCTCACACACACACACACACACACGTGCGCGCGCGCACATTGCCGCATTAATTCTGTTCAAACGCCTGTCCGAACAATCTTTCCATTGAAAACGGTGTCTATCCTTATAAACATCCCATCTGCGGCTGGCAGTATTACACGCATGGACATTTCCACATGCCGTATCCTTACATATACACGTCATGTTAATCATGAAAATTACACACGCTGAATATTTCCATACAATCAAGCATCCTCACCCCCATTAGACCCTCCCCGCTCTGCCTACCTCCGTTTTCACCTATATTCCTTCAACAGCTGCGGCACTGATTCGATGTCTTTCTCCTTCTCCCTCGCTCTTCCCTTTCTACCCCTCCCTCCCTCTCTCTCCCTCTCTCTCTCGTTCAAATTGATTCACCCTGTCGCAAGACTCTGAGCATGGCACCCTCTCCCGACCATCTATTAATTGGTGAAGAAAGTCAGATCAAAAATGAATTGAGAGGAAGACAAATAAATGCAGGTAAATTAAAATAATCATATATATATGCCTAGAAAATATATTCAAGGCTGCAATAAAAGAGGCCATTACC
The DNA here is from genome assembly GCA_026777985.1 of Mormyrops attenuatus. Classification (NCBI taxonomy): domain Eukaryota; kingdom Metazoa; phylum Chordata; class Actinopteri; order Osteoglossiformes; family Mormyridae; genus Mormyrops; species Mormyrops attenuatus. The sequence goes on along the minus strand of JAODKC010000048.1, from coordinate 4,973,572 downwards.
TCACACACGGAATAGAGAAAGTATTTTCTCAGACAGCATACGCGCGCACGCTGTGCACGGGGGCGCGCCGGAAAGAGGAGATGCAGCAGCTATAGACCTCCATCCTAAGCTGCGCTTTTACGCCGATTCGCACAGCACCGGGGCTGAATGGACACACATTCTCCGATGCAGCAGTACGCACTAAGATCATCATTATGCATACATGCTGAGATATTTACAGCCCGTCCCTCGGACATGAACGCACCGACGATGCCCAGGAGTCTCTTACCGTCTTCACTTTGGACTCAGGTGCAGCGCGACATGCGAAAAAACGCTATAGCCCACACTCACTATTGTTTCTCCTGTTTTTTTTATTATCCTGATTTGACCAAATGCAGATACAGGCCATTAGAATAAGACATGCTATCCGCGTAGCAGGTGTCTGCGAGCTCGGTGCGCGTCGGTGGCGCCTTCCGCAGCACAGTCCGGGGGGACGCACCTGGGGCGGACGCTCAGCCCGGTGCGGGCGTTTCGCAGCGACCCCGCTCGGAAACGGGGACCGAGTGCGGCTCGGGACGCCAGTTTCCCTTGGCAACGCACGCACATACTGTACGGCCCCCAGCGCAGTATTTTTAAGCACCGCCAACTGCTTTGGCATCACTTCGTCATGCCAATTAAGCAACTTCCAACGGAAAACATCGTGTTCAGAATACGCCTAACATGAATAACGTGCACAAGTTGGGGGGGGGGGCAACGACAACTGATGGTAACCCGGTAAACGGTCAGTTCAAATTCACACGTCTGCTCCCCTTTTGGTTTTGACTGAGTCGTCAGTCTGTCTCCTACGCCTCATTAACACACTGCTGGGGGAAGGGGGCGTACAGCTCCGTGGTGTCTCTTTTCTAAGGTACGTGCAGACTGCCCGCTTGACTCCTTGCCGATTCAGATCGTGTGTATGTGTGTGTGTGTGTGTGTGGGGGGGGGGGGGTTGGTGTGTGTTCTCTGCGATGGTGGTAGTGTTTATGGCGGTCCCGCCTGCTGATACGATGAGTCCTCCACCAAGGACATTTAGTGTCTTCCTGAAAGGTACAGACCTGTCTGTGGGCAGCCGGACTGCATCACCAACATACAATAGTTCACCCACCACACTTACATCAGAGCCGCAAGAGTAGGGGGGGCGGCCACCCAGTACCGTGCACCACCTCCAGCGCTTCCTGCTGCTCTTAGACCAGTGGGCAAGCTTCCTCTCTCCTCAATCGCTTCTGGCTCCCGCTGCTGTGCCGGGGGGGGCCCCATGTACACCCTCTGCAAAATAACCAGATTTCTGGAAGCACATGTTTTTCGTGCAAAGTAGCTCCCCTCACTTTAAG
>JAODKC010000048.1:4952157-4964271 GCA_026777985.1 Mormyrops attenuatus | reverse complement strand
CCCCCCCCCCCCCCCCCCCCCCCCCCCCCCCCCCCCCCCCCCCCCCCCCCCCCCCCCCCCCCCCCGCCCCCCCCGAGGAGGTATAGACAGAGGGAGAGTCAGACAGCTGATCACTCATAGATGTTCATGTTTACTGCTCTTCATGCACAGCGTTCACAAACATACTGCCCTACACTGTATTACCTGATACTGGTGGGATGTGCTGAGTGAAGAAGGCGGCTGTGTGGCTCCGCCCAGAGGAGGCTGATTGCCAGACATGGGCTGAGAGGGTAAAACTGGCTTCAGAGGGCCTACAGCTGAGCCTCCGCCTTGAGCAGCTAACCAATGAGAGAGAGGGAGGGATGGTCGGGGGACAGAAAGAGAGGGGAGAAAGAACAATTCATTTTTATCTTCTATTATGGATATACAGAGAAACTAAGCAGAAAATGGAGGGAAATTTTCTCACCAGGGAGAGCAATGCCCCGCACCAGGATCATGTGACGGGGGTCCTGACTGTAGTCTGGGTGTGAGGTGTCTGCCGGGGTGCCAATGGGGGATGCCCGTTCAAAAAGGGCCTGCAGGGCGGGCAGCTTCCGCGGGGAAATCACAGAGAAATGTATGCCTCTCTGTAGGGGGGCAGGTACAGGAGGTCAGTGTTAATACACGCACTGACTGAGGGGGAAAGTGCGCACAGGGGCAGCACTGGGTCGACCCCAGGTATTATGGGTAACTTGGGTTCACTCACGTCGCGGATGATCTGCACCAGGCTGTCAGCTGTGCAGCCGGTGTAGCTGACGCTCTCCACGGCAGGCAGGAGGTACGGTGGCGAGTTACACAGCAACACGCACACCTTATGTGTCTGACCTCTGACACAGGGCAGGAGAAAGTGTGTCACTGTCACAAGATATCACTTACAATCAGACCAATCAGATTCCATGTTACGGGACTGTTTTGATTACGCAGACTGGGAAATGTTTTGCATGGCTGCTGACAACATCGATGAATATGCGGACTCAGTCTGCGGATTTATCAAGAAATGCGTAGACGATGTTGTTCCATCCAAAACAGTGAAAGTCTACCCGAATCAGAAACCATGGATAAAAAGTGATGTTCGCACGGCACTAGTGGCACGGAACTCTGCCCTTGCTTCCGCGAACACATCGGAATACAAACACGCCAACTACCAACTCCGGAAGACAATTAAGTCAGCCAAACGTGAGTACAGGGCCAGAATGGAAGAACAATTTGACAATCCTCAGGGAATGTAGCAGTGACTTAACACAATCACAGACTTCAGAGGGAAAACCAGCACACAGCAGACCACGGCTTCCCAGTGTGAGGCTAGATTCGACACAGTGAGCACCACGAGGCCGGAAAGCGTACGCATCGATGATGACGTCAGTGCGCACACCGTGTCTGAAGAGGACGTGCGGAAGTGCCTCAGTTAGGCGAACGCACGCAAAACCGCTGGTCCTGACGGAATCCCCGGCCGTGTCCTTAAATCATGTGCGGCTCAGCTGGCTGGAGTGTTCATGAACATCTTCAACCTCTCCCTCTCCCTGTCTGTAGTCCCAGGCTGCTTCAAAATGGCCACATCATCCCTGTCCCCAAATCCTCTACTGTCTCTTCACTGAATGACTGGAGACCGGTAGCCCTGACCGTCATCGTGAGCAAATGCTTTGAGAGGCTGGTAAGGGACTTCATCTGCTCTGCGCTACCTGACTCACTGGACCCTCTACAATTTGCATACCGCCACAACAGGTCAACCGACGACACCATAGCCCTAACACTACACACTGCCCTCTCACACCTGGAGAAGAGAGACACGTATGTGAGAATGCTGTTTGTAGATTACAGCTCAGCATTCAATACCATCATTCCCTCGAAGCTGGATAGGAAACTGCAGGATTTAGAATTGAGCAGCTCTCTCTCCTCAACTTCCTGTCAGACAGACGCCAGGTGGTCAGACTGGGCAGCATCACCTCATCCTCCTGTACAATGAACACTGGTGCCCCACAGGGGTGTGTACTGAGCCCTCTCCTGTACTCACTCTACACCTATGACTGCACGGCCACTAGCAGCTCCAACATCGTTGTGAAGTTTGCAGACAACACAACAGTGGTGGGTCTTATCACCAATGGTAATGAGACTGCATATAGGGAGGAGGTCAGTGCCCTGACACATTGGTGCCAGGAGAACCACCTCACCCTCAATGTCGCAAAGACCAAAGAACTGATAGGTTGATAGGTGTAGAGATGCACATACCCCCATTACCATCAACAGCGCTGCGGTGGAGAGAGTGAGCAGCTTCCGTTTCCTAGGTGTGCATTTAGCGGAGATCTCACATGGTCAGTTCACACGGCCAATATAGTGAAGAAGGCGCAACAGCCCCTCTTCTTTCTCAGGAGACTGAAGAGATTCGGCATGAGCCCCCGCATCCTCAGGACCTTCTACCGCTGTGCCATTGAGAGTATCCTCACTGGATGCATCACTACCTGGTACGGCAATAGCACCGCCTACAACCGCAAAGCTCTACAGAGAGTGGTGCGGTGTTCTGAAAGGATAATTGTAGGTGAGCTTCCCTGCCTCCAGGACATCTACAGGAACCGGTGTTTGAGAAAAGCGGGGAGGATCATCAAAGACTCCAGTCACCCCAGTCACAAACTATTTAAACTACTTCCGTCAGGCAGGAGGTATTGCAGTATCCGGTCCCGAACCAGCAGGTTGAAGGACAGCTTTTTCCATCAGGCTGCTGGACACTGACCACTAGTACTTCATAGACACTTCACTGGCACTTTTTCGACACTTCGACACTTTATGCTCTCCATACCACACATAATTGCCTTTTTGCACACCATTCATCTATGGACATTCCGTACACATACATATATATATATATATACACACACACACACATGCAGACACACACAGACACATATATATATATATAATGTATATTTTGTATCAAATTCATTCATGTGCATATTTATTCTTATTTTGTATTGTATATTTTCTACACCACTACTGCTTGGGAAGCTTGCACACAATAATTTCACTCACATGTACTGTACCAGTGTACCAGTAATGTGATGTGACAATAAAAGTGATTTGATTTGACAACATTATATAAAAATGTCTTGATCTTCATTGAAAATGTCAGTAGTTTGACATGCAAAGTACACAGTACTGTTTGTTTAGTCAGTAATAAACAGACTTATGTTATCGTTCAGACTAGGAGACTGATATAGGTAGTGGTTAGGGGTGCCATTATTTATAATAAAAATATTATTTGTGAATTATTGAATTCACATCCGCTGGGATCTGCCGCCTCTAACCCTCACTAATGGGGGTTACTACATCAAATCTTGAGTGACTGTCAGTCTTTCATCAATACAAAAACCAGGGTATGCAAATTAGGACAACTATTCAGCAGCATAATTAAAATCATTGATTAATGCTGCACCAAAAAGGGGGTGCGACCAAATCATGTGCTGGTGTGACCAACCGAGAAAGCTGGCAGCTGCAGTACTACCATAGGAAAAGTCAGTCTGGAGCCCTGAAGTTACAGGAGATCACGCTGACAGCTGAGGCCCCCTCCACATCCCAAGTGTTACAGGAGATCACGCTGACAGCTGAGCCCCCCCACATTCCGAGTGTTACGAGAGATCACGCTGACAGCTGAGGCCCCCTCCACATCCCAAGTGTTACAGGAGATCACGCTGACAGCTGAGCCCCCCCACATTCCGAGTGTTACGGGAGATCACGCTGACAGCTGAGCCCCCTCCACATCCCGAGTGTTACGGGAGATCACACTGACAGCTGAGCCCCCCCACATTCCGAGTGTTTCGGGAGATCACGCTGACAGCTGAGCCCCCTCACATTCCGAGTGTTACGGGAGATCACGCTGACAGCTGAGCCCCCTCCACATCCCAAGTGTTACGGGAGATCACGCTGACAGCTGAGCCCCCCCACATTCCGAGTGTTACGGGAGATCACGCTGCCCCCCCATCATCCTATAGCTCCCCACTCACATCTGCTCCCGCATCTTCTTGAAGTCATCAAAGAGCTGCAGAGCCACAGATAGGCCCTCAGCAATCAGGCTGCAGCTCTCGGCCCCGCCCCCCATGAACCTGATTGGAGGAAACAATAACAGACAGAGACTGTTTCAAACACTGTGACAGGGAGTGATGGACAGCTGCAAACAGAAAGCACACACAGCCCAGCTATACACAGACTGATCGCTTGCTAAGGGCAGGAAGTGCATACAGCATGGCTACACACTAGGCTTGTAAGAAAATGATTTTTAATTACATGCAAAGATTATTTTGTAAACCTCTGACTGCTACATAGCAGTGTTGTAATCAACCCTCAGCCATTTGACTCTTTAACTTCAACGTAACAACGTAAACTGAGATTTATGAACCAAGATGGCAGCGTGCACAGGTGCAGCGGCCCAGAGCTCTCCAAATGCCACTATTTTGTTGTTTAACATCCCTCTAACAATGATGAGCTACTGGCTCATTTCACCTACCAGCATTTTATTCTTTATTTTTATTCTTCTTTAATTTGGGTTTATTCATTTTTAATTTTATAATGTATCCCCCCAGTGTCAGACAGAGGGTAAGGGGGCCAAAGAGAAACCCCCCACAACATGAGCCAGGCCTGCTCAGAGGACTCTTACTGGATGCTGTCGATCCATGTGACAAACTCAAAGGCGGAGCTTGTAGGAGCGTGGCACTGCACGTAGGACTCGGGGGCACAGTCCACTGTGTTGAACACAACCAGGCTGTACTGTGTTCCTCCATACTGGGAGACAGAAAATTAAAAATACGTCTGACATATTTCTCAACACAAAGCAACAACCCCAGATTACCGGAGAGGGTACTGAGAGGCGAGACCAGAGAGGACACAGGATTGCAGAAGAGGGGGCTGGAGGCGAGACAGGAAGGGAAACAGGATTACAGCAAGTAGCATTCATTAGGTCTGTGGAACAGTGACTGCTGATGATTTTGCTCCTTTTTTTCATGAGAGCCATCGCCAGCCAGTTCTCCTGACCCACAACCTGCATGCAGCACGGTACTTCTTTTCCCTTCATAAACCCCTAACCTTCTCGCCCACTGGCCCACCATGAGTGCCCTGGACCCTGTCCCCTGCACTTACTCACCCGATTAACTTGTCTCTGGCACATTCCACATTTAAGCAGCCTTGTGTGACACCACTGCTTTAGAAAACCTCACTTGACCCTTCTCAGACAGAATTATCTCCCTTCTTTCATTTCTGTCCAAAACTCTTGAACATGCTCTCCTCAGTCAAGTCTGAATTTCTCAAGCAAAAATTCTTTTGGACCCTCTCTTGTCAGGCTTCAGACTTGGATACTCAGCCGTGACTGCCCTCCTCCCTGTTGTGGATGCCCTGAGAGCCGCAAGAGCTGCACCACAGTTGTCCGTCCTGATCCAGCTAGAACTCTTTGCAGTCTTTAACACAGTTAATTATCAAATCCAGCTGAACACCCTTACCCAACTTAGCATTACAGGGACTGCACTACACTTCAGTATATCCCTAGCAGACAGATCATACCTAGTGGCTGGAGGCGCAGGGGTGTCAAAGTCACATCAAGTAATGACTGGTATTCCTAAAGGCTCTGTCCATGGCCCCCTACTCTTCTCTCTTTATGTTTCCTCTCTAGGTCAGATCATCCAGCCACACGGCTGCTCCGGTCACTATTACACCGGTCTCTGCTCTGATCTCTGCATGCCTCAGTCACATCTCAGCCTGGATGATGGATGATCACTTCCAGCTAAACCGTTACAAAACTGAGGTTCTTGTCTTTTGTTCCAGCCTGCCCATCCATCACATCTCTGTACGAACTGGATCACCAGCGCTGTCTCCATCATGGACCGCTAGGAACCTAGGAGTAATGATAGATTACAAGCTGTCCTTTGCTCAGCACTCTCCTGATCTAGCAGATTCACACTGTATAACATCTGGAAGATCAGGCCTTTTCTGATTAGGCAGCTCAGGTTCTAGTCCAGGCACTTGTTACCTTGTGATTGGACTAGAGTAACTCTCTAATTGCAAGTTTACCAGCTTGTGCTGTCAAACCAACTTCATTGGTTCCCATTAGAAGTTCAAGTACTTGGTACTGGCCATTGATGGACAGGCACTTAATTTTATCAAGAGGAGCTCCTTAAAGCCTACGTCCCATTTCTCCCTCTTCAGTCAGCAAATGAATGCCACTTGGAGACTCCTCCATCATATGAAATGTGTCACTCCAGATGCTTCTCATTTGTGGTTCCCTGATGGAGGAATCAGCTGCCGAACCTCGTCCGGTCATCAAATTCTCTGTCAACCTTAAAGAAATCCCTCAAGACCCATCTGCTCCAGAAATCCCTCTACTAGTCTAATGTTTCTCTGTATTCCTTGAATGTTCTTAATGTTACATTTATTATACCTGTGCATTTTTTGCAAGCTCAGCCCCGCAGCACTTGTGCCTAGTTGACTCCTTGACATCATGTATGTTTGAAATGTGCTATTTGCCTCACTGGCCTGTTAGATTGGACAAAAGTATCTGCTAAATAAAAGGAAATGTAAAAAGTAAACTCACATCTCCCCCAAAGTCGGTTTCTGCAGGGGGGCCGCCATTGAAAAACCTGTGGTGAAAAGTAGTTTATTTCACTGTAACACTCACATGCAAGTGGAAAAACGCACAGAACAGAAAAGGCAACATCTAAAGACAAAGTGTAAGCTTCAAACACTCACTCAATGGTGGGCAGGATGTAATGCTTCCTTAAGGACTCAAAGTAAGGGCCGAGGTTTGCAGTTCCTTCGATGACGAACACCACATCTGCCACCTGATTGGCTGCTGGCTTTGTGGGTGGGTCCATGGAGTCCACCCCACCACCAAGGAAACCTAGAAATGACTGGTAAATAACAGGATTTACTGCTGTGTGTACTAAAGGTGTGTTCCATTTGAACTGAAAAGTTGGAATTTCTGAGTTGGGGTTCCGATTCGGAAAATCGGAGGAACCTGTAAAACCCCGATCTCAGAATTCAAGATGGCTGTGCCCTGCATCAACACACGTGAAAGCTGTAGTTATATGCTGTCAATTATAACTTATGTCTTGTGTCTCATTAGATCAATAGTACACACAGTACTGTCCAATCTCTATCTGTGGACATGTTGCTACAGTGCCTGTATATGCAAAATATGATGTAATGCGTTATCATCAACTAGTACAGTGGTATCTCGGCTCACAAATTTAATTCGTTCGAGGACTCAGTTCGCAACCAGAAAAGTTCATGACCTGAGTCAATTTTTCCCATTTAAAATAATGTAAATACAAATAATTTTTTCAAACCTCAGAAACACTGATTTTTTTCAAATTTTTATGTGACCAAATATAGACTTAGATTAAAATAACCTTAATTATACACAAATAATGCTAAATTAAATAAAACAGTACAACTGAGCATAAGCTTGTTGGTGGGCTGGTCGCTCAAAAGATGCCAAAACATGGAAAAGAATCACAAAACATCCCCCCAAAAAAACGAAACAACAAACGAAACAATTAATATTAAAAGACTGAGTAACAGTCAAAAACAATATAGTAATTTCGAAAATGTGATTTTTTAAATTATACTGTACATTATTTTCATATGCCTAAAATTTTTATGTATATTTCGTAATGCCACGCATTGTATGGTGATGAATTTCTTTGTTTGTACTGTAAACAAACAATACGCAATTGCCACTATGTGTGAATGGAGAATATAACACTTAAATATGAGTTACTTAATTTATGTTAAGTACTGTAATTTTATGCATAAATATGTGACTGTTAAAAACCATCACAAACATGTTTATCAATCACTGAAAGGTACCGCTATAACAGAACGTTCTCTCGCTCTGTATTTTTTTTCTTTTTTCAGATATTCAACCTCTGAAGAGATATAGTAAAGACATACATCTACAACAAGTTATTTTATACATTCCACAACCGTTCTTGGGATAATGCACACTTCTTCGTGATTCGGGTGGTTCTTTGGGGCGCTTTCAATGGACCCTTTTGGGGGATGTTTGTGTGTTCGCGAACCGGTAAAAAAAAATTCGAACATTTGGTTCGTAACCCGATTTGTTCGTGAACAGGACTATTCGTGGGTCGAGGTACCACTGTATTGCTAATAATTACTAAAAATGAACCTGACTACAGCTGGTACTGCTAAATAGCTTGTCGACTTCTTGTACTGAACTCGGTTAACTCTTGTGTGACGTCATTCCCAGCTCCGACTTCCAACCTCCGAGGTACGTAAGCCTAACACCGACCACCATCAACCTAGAAGACACTGACAAAGAAAAGGACTTTCCAACCTACACGTTCATCAAACGCATGGTCAACGCATAAACACGCGTTAAAGACACGGAATAATATTGGTATAATACAATCAAATCAAATCTAAGTTACAGTTAAACTGGCAAAGCCAAACTACGGTATGTGAACGCAGAGCCCAAGATGAAGATCCCGTTCACAGTTCATATTTACAGGGTTGCAAACACTCACGCTCTCAGATTCGCATGCTCACGTAAGAAATATTACGGCAAATCCATATTATTCCATTATAATTCTAAAATTAGCCATATCACAAGCATTAGGGTAGTTTGCAAACCCTGCAGACTATTTACAAGGTAATAAAACTGTTATGTTCATGTAAATGCGTGTGCGTGTGTGTAAGTAGACTTGTCTCGAATCGAAAATCTAACTCCAGCCAGCTGGCCAGAGTTGCCAACCCTTTATTTATGATGTAAAACGTTTATATATTATATACAAGAAAATGAAGAAAGTAAAAAAAAAAAAAAAAAAAAGTTGGCGAACACCTGCACATGACGATCACCACGAAGTAATATGAATAGGAAGACCGCGGTGGGCTTCACAAACACATCGATAAGCTCGGGGCCGTGTGACAGAGAAACCGGTGTTAACATCGGCATCCTGGGATGCTACGGGTCTCCATCCACACTGATGCCCAGCGATTAGCAAATCGGCTAACACACAGCCTCAGCGGCGACTTCTACTTACCGTTCAGCGTTCACTTTATTTCACAGATAGCACAATGGACTAGACACATCTAAGGCCGCTCCCGTAAACGGCAGTATATGATGTACGCAGTGGTGATTTTATGAGATCTTTATGTTTAGTCTCCAGCGAAGGCCGCAAAACACAATCCACAGACCACTACACGGCCATCGACTGATTTGGTCGGGCTGTGTAGTTCCGGGTGACGTCATAGAAGGGTTTCTCAATCGAATGACAATCACTTAACAAATGTGACTACTGTGGCCGCGATGCTTTCCGTGTGACTTCCGATGTATCATTAGCTGCTGACGGTGACAGGAAAAAACAAAAAGATAACACATGTTCAGGGCTGTCGAAGATTAATTTTGCAGATGTTGGTTAGAATCTCTGCGTGGTCTCAGAGAGGAAGTTATAAAAAACCGAAAATAAAGATCATTTACATTTAGTGGACGCTCTTATCCAGAGCGACTTACTTTTTTCTAAATTCAGGAATTGGGGTTAAAGGTCTTGCCAGATGATAGTGCCAGAAGTAAGACTCTTTCTACGATCTCCTGGTCCAGAGACAAGTGTCCTAACCACCAGACTTCCAACACCCTGATCAACAACACAGTCGTGTTCTGCACATTTCCTCTTGCAGTTATTTGGATAGGGGAAACGGTATCTCTAAATTTCCCTTAGTATGTGAGTTTGTGTGTGTGTTTGTGCCCTCCGTTGGATAAGCATTTCTGAAAGATGAATGAATGGATTATTGACAAAACAGCTGCAGTACCAAACCAAAACACTAGATGTCAGAATAGATATACAAAAAATTGCAACAGAGGATTACTGCTGTGGGTTGTGCCCTGCCTCGTGCCCATAGTTTCCGGGATAGGCTCCGGACTCGCCGCGACCCAATGGGATTAGCGGTTTGGTAAATGGATGGATGGATGGATGGATGGATTACTGCTGTGAAAGGCCTTAAGGTGGCAGTTTAAAGCAAAGCATTTAAGCAAAATCTTGTTTTTAAAAATGTTAAGATGTGTATAAAGAAGTTCAGTATTTTCAGGGAGTACTCACCCCAGAAACTGATCAGCTTGGACTTGGGCTCTCAAAACAAATAACTCTTCACAGAAACAAGCATTTAATTACTGAGCCACCTCCACCACCCAACCTGCAGTCAAGCATGACTTGGTCCCCACCCCCACCCGCTTCCCCCACAGAGGCGGTTGCTATGGAAACAGTACTCCCTCTCCTGCAGTGGTACTGACACCACCCCTGGTACACATGTGCCACTACAGTCTGCCAGCGTCTGACACAGCGATCGATGACGTGTCATGACAGGGTGGATTTCTGACGCTGCGGAGATGGAGACGCGCAGTGGGAAGGCCAGCGGGTGCACAGATCAGGCAGGTTTTGTTTTAATAAAGGAAAAATCTGAGGAGAGAGAGGGAACAGGAAGTGCGGTGAGACAGATGTGCACCCCCGTGCTTGTCTGTCAGCCGCCGTTTTTCCCCGTTTGCTTTCATGCTGATACAGCCTCTTGTGTGATAAATAATGTGGAGCAGGAAGAGGCTGCGGGGAAACCCATGACGGCTTCCCCAGTGCTGCCCACAGAACCATGCAGAGTACAAAATATGTGACGCGTAAAGACATGAAGTGGCTTTAGAGAGAGCAGCGTGGGAACACAACTACGTGGCCGTCACGCTCAGCCACGTACTGACACAGCACGGCCCGCATAAAGACACGCAGACCTGTCATCATCATCTTTATTTCAGCTTGGACACATAGCAATACTCGCTATTAGTGACACTGCGAAAACTGGTCAATTCCACAAATTCACTGCTGGTCTCTGCTTCAAACCATTCAACTCATAAAAAAGTCCATTTAAAAGGAAATTTTAAAAATCCACAACAACTTAACAATCAGAAATACCATTTTGAGGATACAGTATTTTACACTATACAGTACTAACAATGTTTTCTTCCTGGTTATCATGATTTTTTTAGTATTCATTGGTAGTATTGGTACAGTTAGTTTTTTATGACTTTCTTTGAGAATCATATTTTCATTGCCCGGAACTGACATCATTCATGCTGATGTGAGCATGCAAACATGTTTCACCAAAGCCTTTCTGAGCCACTGGGACAACGGAGAAGGGGGTGAGAGTAACAGATGACATCACAGACAGCTGGAAGACAAAAATGACACACAGCTGACTTCACAGACAGCTAGGAGACAGACAGGTGATGTCACACAGACACCTGGGGGACAGACAAGTGACATCACAGAACTGAGGGACAGACAGGTGATGTCACACAGACAGCTGGGGGACAGACAAGTGACATCACAGAACTGAGGGACAGACAGGTGATGTCACACAGACAGCTGAGGGACAGACAAGTGACATCACAGAACTGAGGGACAGACAGGTGATGTCACACAGACACCTGGGAGACAGACAGGTGATGTCACACAGACAGCTGGGGGACAGAGAAGTGGCATCACAGAACTGAGGGACAGACAGGTGATGTCACACAGACACCTGGGAGACAGACAGGTGAGGTCACACAGACAGGTAATACCAAAGCTGTGACTAAAGTGCCAGGTTGGACAGTACCATTGCACATGGAGTAAATAATTCCAATAAAATATTAATCTAAACATGAACATTTGCTTATCTGGGGGTCACACTATAGTAGCTGGATCACTGGTTGCTGATCCCGAAATTCAGAGTGTGACAGAAAATTGGCATGATGGCAGCCTGGCTGAAATCTGAATAATAGGAAGTAAAGTATGAGCAGGGTGACCCCCCCCCCCCTTCCCCAGGCTCATGCTGGCTTTTGCTGGTTTGGCAAATCAATCGTTTGCCCTCACACCAGAACACACATCAGGGCCTGTGAAATTACACCGAGGGCCCCCACACTTGCACACAGGCAGAGGGTGGAGCTGTCTGCATATGGGTGTGGCTCTGGGTGGTGCCTGAATGGGAGATACCCCCCCCCCCCCCCCCCCCCGGGGGGGGGGGGGGGAACAACAAAAAAAAAACAAACAAAAAAAAAAAAAAAAAAAAGGGGGGGTGGGGGGG
>JAODKC010000048.1:4890375-4906961 GCA_026777985.1 Mormyrops attenuatus | reverse complement strand
CGCCGGGGCGTGGGGGCGGGGCGCGGGGGGGGGGCGCGCCCCCCCCGCGCCCCCCCCCCCCCGCCCGCCCCCCCCCCGCCATGGGGGTTATAGTCCTGATGCTACATGTTTTGGGGCTGGAGGAAATGACAGTGTGGGGCGGCTGAAAGAACAGTAAGATATGCTGAGATCCTGCACACCTGCGGTACGGGACCCACCCATCTCCTCCAGTTCTGACGTCATGGACTTAGAGCGCAGAGCAATGGCAGGAGCACTCAGCCTCTTACTCTGCTGAGGAACTGTGAAGAGAAAGAGAATTCATCACTGAATTCAGGTGTTTCATTGCCACATGTGTATAAAATCAAGCACCTAGCCATGCAGTGAGTCACCACCAGCATCATTATCATCATCATCATCATCATCATCACGGTCATCATCGCATGAGTAACAGTACCTGATCTACCCGCTTCCATTTAAGATGGATTGACCTGACTTCTGCCTAGTATAATGTCAGACCTGGTCATTCTCAGAAAAATGACCTCTTACTTTTTTTTCTGCCGCCGTCCTCCATATCAGGGTTGCGGGTTACCATGACGACTTTCACCATGAGGTTGTTTCCCCCTTGTCTGATCATGTTGACCACCTGTCTGTGACCCACCTTAACCACATTTTGACCATTCACCTGCAAGACAGGGAACATGGGACAGTGTCTTTAACCAAAAAGTAGTAAAGTCCAGCTAACACTGTGACACAAGGTTGTCAGTTCCCTGCACTAACTCTGAACTAGCAGTTATAGGGCTGGGTGATATATCGCATTTTTAAGATATATCGATATATTTTCATATGAGACTTAGGATGAAACAATATAGTTTATATCGATATAGTTTATGTTACTTTAAAATTATACTTGTAGAGCCCCTGTTCTGTTGATTTGTCCTACTTTGTCGAGTTGTCCTACTGTAGCGCATTTTGACAGATATATCTATTCATCAGTGCTACCCTACCAAAAAATGCTACCGTCATTTTTATTTAAACAAATCTGAAACTAATATAATGTAAACAGGCACAGCAACATTCTGAAATACAGTACCTTATCAGATTATATTACCAGTGTTAGAACTGAAGGTAACAAATCTCGATAGACTGAAATACTTTATCAGAGAAACTTACCATCATAAAATACTTGGGTAACCAATTTCGATAGACTAAAATACTTTAAGGATGTGCTTTCATAAATATGTGAGCAATACTGACACATTATAACGCCTACTGAACTCATGTCAGGTAATTTGACATACATCTCATAGTGAAGTATGATAAATCTATTTAATAAAATATTAAAATGCAGAAATAAGATTAATTACGCAAGACTCAGCTGTAACTCCAATGCAGGGTGAAATAGATCAATGGGCGGTTCTTCAAGCACGAGAAAAGGGGCGTGATTTCGCAGTGTGCATGCGCAGTACCCAAAGGTGGGACGCTTCGATAGGTAGGAAAGAATACCACCAATTCTCCTATTTCTCCTCTCCCTGTCTGTCTCACGCACAAGTTCAACCTGCCCCACCCCTCTCTCTCTCTGAACACAACCCCCCTCACTCGAAAGTCCTGCATGCAGCGACACAACATGGAGACAGACACTGATAGGATGAAAGCTAGCGAAGATGAGCTGGTTGGTAAAATAATATATGCTGGTAGTTTATCTTTGAGCCATTTTTACATGCACATGTACAGCTGTCTGTGTGACATTGGGGACATTTGGCTGTGACTTGGAACTGTCTATTTGTTATTAATTTATGGAAAAAATATTGAGATATATATTGTATAATGCCGTTTAGCTAAAAAATATTGAGATATGATTTTTGATTGCCCAGCCCTAAGCAGTTATAGGAACTTGATGGAGGGGAACACTGTTTAAACTACAACAGCCAATACCACAGAATTCACACACCTCAATAAGAAAGTCACCCATTCGTAAACCAGCCCTCCAGGCCACACCCCCTTCATCCACCGATTCCAGATACTGCAGTGCAGGGAATGCTGGCGTGGGTGTGAACTCCTCTATAGGTGTCTGAGCTGCGGAGACAAGGCAGTGGGTACATATTAACATCAGTTTTATGTAAATATTCAACAAATATATCAGTTAACAAGCTGTGAAAATAAACATCTGTAAAGAGCAATGAGGTTAATGTCTTATACCACAGGTGTCAGACTCCAGTCCTGGGGGGCCAGAGCCCTGCACATTTTTAGGTTTCCCCTCGTCTAACACACCTGATTCAACTTCTTGTGCTAATTACCACATAACTGTTAGCTGAATCATTTGTGGTGGAACAGGGAAAGAACTAAGCTACACCGGGCTCCGGCCCTCCAGGAATGCAGTTTGACACCCCTGTCTTATGTAGTCATACTATGACATAGTGGCAGAACCATAGTATGACACAGAAAGCTGAACACATCATGTAGGGCCAAACCTTTAGCTCCACGCAGGACAAATCCAAAACCTTCATTGTCCTTCTTCTGTAGGAGTACTGTCTTTTCCTTGATGATGTAGTCACTAGAAAAAAGACCAAGAAATTCAGCCCTGTACACACACTGCTGTAATGAGTAAGAGTCAGAATTCTAAATACATTGCTGTTCTACTGTACTGAGTAATAGTCAGTACTGTATACACACTCCTGTGCTGAGAACCAATACTGTACAGACACTCGGGTACTGAGAGCAAGTACTGCATAAACAAACCTGTACTGAGAGGTAGTACTGTATACACTCTACTAAGTAAGAGTCAGCACTATATACACACTGCTGTACAGAGTGATAGTCAGTACTGTATACACACTTCTATACTAGCATATTGAGTGAGAGTCAGTACTATATAAATTCTGCTGTAGCAGAGTACTGAGTGAGAGTCAGTATTGTATACACAGTTCTGAACTAGTGTACTTAGTGAAAGTCAATAGAGTACCGAGTGAGTGTCAGTACTATATACATACTGCTACATACTTGTGTACTGAGTGAAAGTCAGTACTGTATACACACTGTTATATCTGTGCACTGAGTGACAGTCAATATTGTATAGACACTACTGTACTACTCTATACACACTATTGTACTTGAGAACTGAATGAGAGTCGGCACTCTATAAACACTACTATACTTATGTACTGCGTGAAAGTCAGTACTGTATATACACTGTTATACTTGTATACTTAGTAAGAGTAAGTACTATATAGACACTACCTTGCCTGACTTTGAACCCTAACCCCTGTCTCCATCTGTTTCTTGGTCCTTGTAGTATGGTGTACCTCATCCCTGTGCATACTCCTTCTCTCCAAAGCCGTGAGGATGGAGTTGAGCTCCAGCATTATTACATCATATCCACAATCACCTCCAAGGCTGCCACTGCAGAGTAGCCTGTGACCCCCATGACAGCGCACAGACACACAGGGCAGGCACTCAGGGCTCCATAGGAGACGAGTCATGGGAACACCAAGTCCCTCCCTCATCTTCATCATCATCATCATCATCATCATTGTAAATGAACCAAATGCCTCCATTTCTGGGGATTAGCAATGACCACATAGAAGAGGGGCAAAGCAACATCATACAGGAACAGGAAGGGAGAGCAGCACAAGGAGGGTAGAGCAGAACAGAGGAGAGGAGAGGAGAGAAGGAGACAGAGAGACAGACATATCAACAGGAAGAGAAGCCTGAACAGACACAAAGAAGGAAACAAATAAATCAGGAACTGAGGGAGATGCTGTGCTATGAGACAAGGAGAAAAAAAGGGATGGAGTAGAGGAAAGACGGAGGGGGAAGAGGTGTTGTAACAGTGGAAAAGAGGGAGATGAGGGAAGGGGGATGCCAAATGCAGCATGCTTGCTCATGCATACTCACACGCACTTTCACACACATGCACAAATACATGCATGCACACGCATACACAGTCACAAGCACTCACAAACACACATTCACACACCTGTGTGCACACAAACACTCACACGCACTCATACATGCACAGACACACGCACGGACATTCATACGCATGCATGAGCATACTCACACGTACTCACACACGTGCATGAGTGTCTGTGTTTGTGTGGATGGATCACCTGGGTCATGGCTACCCAGTAGTCTAAGAGGGTATTATAAAGTAGGAAGGCATAACAGACAGTTCCATGGTGTCACACAGTGGCAACAGACTAACAGAGACTGAAACTGTGGCAGACAGATGGTGCTCAGAAAGCCTCGGCGGCCCGCAGCCCTCAAGAGCACATTCTCCTACAGCTCTCAGCCATCCTCACTGTGTTCCTGATCTGTAGTTGTGTTCTGCTCCACTACATGCCAGCCCAGTTCATTCAGCAAGGTAGTAACGCAAACCGAACCCTTTGGAAAATACAAAGGGAAGAGCAACAGGAGACTGGCTGCAGGCACAGAGATGAAGAGATATCGCTGCCCCCTGCAGGCGCAGAGACAAGGGGACACTGCTGCCCCATGCAGGCACAGTGACAGAGGGATGTTGCTGCCCCCTGCAGGAACAGTGAAAAAGGGACGCCGCTGCCCCCAGCAGGCACAGTAACAGGTCCCCAACAGGTACTGGGACGAGGGGATGCCGCCACCCCCTGCAGGCACAGGAGCAGAGGGATGCCACCCCCCCCCCCCCACAGGCACAGAGATGAGGGGATACTGCCGCCTCACGCAGGCACAGTGATGGGGGGATGCTGCTGCCCCCTGCAGGCACAGTGGCAGAGGGACGCCACTGCCTCCTGAAGGCATAGAGACAAAGACGACTCACCTGCTCCCCACAGGTACAGAGATGAGAGGACGCTGGAGCCCCCTGCAGGCACAGAGATGAGGGGATGCTACTACCCCATGCAGTCACAGTGATGGGGGAGGGCGTTACTGTCCCCTGCAGGCACAGCGGCAGGGGGACGCCACTGCTTCCCGAAGGCACAGAGACAAGGGGACTCCTCTGCTCCACACAGGCACAGAGATGAGAGGACGCCCCTGCCCCTTGCAGAATAGTGACAGGAGGACATTGCTATTCCCTGCAGGCACAGAGACTAGGAGGTGCCATCGCCCCCCACAGGCACAGAGATGAGGGAACGCCGCTGCCTCACACAGGAACAGTGACGGGAGACACCACTGCTCTGCACCGGCACAGCGACGACGGGACACTGCTGCCTCCCAAAGACACAGAGACAAAGGAAGTCCCCTGCTCTCCACAGGCGTAGAGACAAGGGAACACCACTACTCCCCACAGATACAGAGATTAGGGAACGTCACTGCCCCATGCAGCAACAGTAACAGGGGACACCACTGCCCCATGCAGGCATAATGAAGAGGGGATGCCGCTGCCTCCCACAGGCACAGTGATGGGGGAACACTGCCCCAGGCAAGCACAGTGACAGGGAGACAGCAGAAGGCAGAAGCAGAGTAGGATGAGCTGGTCAGAGGCAGGATCCCACTCTCTACCACATCTCATATATACTCTGCCACATCTGTCATTCACTGCTGAATTTCTCACTATTTCACCCACATCTCTCATGTTTTTCATTCTCTGTCACTTCTCACACTCTCCCTGCCATATCCCACCCTGGTTCTGCCATACCTCTCATTTCCTCCACGACGTCTCATACTCACTCTTCCAGATCTCACTCCCTTTGCCATATTTCTCATTCTCTCTGTCACATCTCCCATTCCACCACATCTCTCATTTTCTCTGCCACCTGTCCCACTCTGTCTGCCATATCTCATACTCACTGTGCTACATCTCTCACTCCCTTTTCCACATCTCTCACTATTTCACCCACATCTCTCGTCTCTCCCACACCTCTCTCTCTTTGCTGCATCTCTCATTCTCTACCACATCTTTCACACTCTTTGCCACATCCTCCAATCATTCATCTACATCTCCCTTTCTGCCACATCTCTCACCCTCTTTGCCATATCTCTCATGTTCTTTCTCACATTTCTCATGTTTTTCACCACATCTCCCACTCTCTCCATCACATCTTCCAGTCTCCCACTCTCTATGCCACATCTCACACTCACCATGTGACATGTCACTCCCTTTGCCACATTTCTCACGGTCTTCATCATATGTCTCACTCTCTCTGCTACATCTCTCACTATTTCATTCACATCTCCCACTCTCTCTGCCACATGTCCTGCAATATTTGCCACATCTGCTACATCTTGCACTTTATTTGCCACATTTCTCACTCTCTCTGTCATATAAATTACTCTTGCTGCTACATCTCCCGCGATGTATGCCACATGTACCCCATCTCTCACTGTCTCTGCCACATCTCCCAGCTCTATCACTCTCTGAAGTTTTCCATTTTTCTCATTGTCCCTAACTCTTGCTTAGTGTGAGTGATTCTGTTCTGTCACCTTGTCACCATGCCCCCATTACCCTTCCACCCACCCCCACATTGATCACCCACGTACATGCACGCACGCGCATACAGATACACACGCACACACATCACAGCCACGCACGCACGTATTGCCCCCCCCCCCCCATTTCTCACACACAGTCTGTAAACAAGGCTGAACGCATGAATGAAAGTGCAAGCAAAGAAGGACAGGGAGAGAGAGACACTCACACTGGCACTGACAGCAAGCGAGAGAGAGCAGCAAATAGCACTCACATCATCTCTGGCTACGCTTCTTCTTCTCTCTGTTTTCTTCTGGCCGTTTTCCCTCTATCCCTCTCTCTCTCTCTCTTTCTCTCTCTCTCTGTTGCGTTGCTTCGGTATGTATTGCTGTTCCTGCTGCCACACTTTCTTTCTCTCTCCCTTTCTCTCTGTCCCTCTCTCTCTCTCTCTGCATGTTATGCTATACTGCTGTGAATTTAGTATAAGTGTGTGATCGTGCAAGGGAGCGAGAAAGAGAGAGAGGTGGTAGATAGCGGGATAAAAAGAGGCACAGGGGTTATGGAGAGAGGGAGAGGGAGAAAGAAGAGATAGAGAAAGAGAGAGAGATGGCCTCTATTGCACATTTTTCACACACAGAGCTTAGAGAAAACATTCTCCCTGGCCTAGAGTAAGAGGTGCTCACCCAAAACACCCTGACAGGCTGTTTCACCTGGAGCCAGTGCACATTTATGCTACGTCCACATCATGCTCAGAAGATAGGAGCACAAGAGAAAGCCTAGGCCCTGATGCTGTTGCTAGTGTCATTGTTTACATACATTTTCATATTTTGCTTCCTTTTTAGAAATCTGATTAACAATCTCTCTTGTTTTGCTAAAAATCTTAACATTTTAAGAGAATGCAGGTATCTAGCAGGCTGATTAATTAAGAGCTGAAGTCCAAAAAATCGGAGTGAATGTAAAACCAAAGCTTGAGCATCAGAACATTTTAATTTTGATGAGATGATGAAACGTAAAGAACTGAAGACCACAGAAGACCAAAAGGGAACCGTGATGAGGAACATGGACTTGGATGACGTATGTATGACACATGAAGAGGAACGTGGAACTTGGATGAGGTATGTATGAACCATGAAGAGGGATACAGACACGGATGAGGTATGTATGAAGCGTGAAGAGGGACACGGACTCGGATGAGGTTTGTATGAAGCGTGAAGAGGGACACGCACCCGGATGAGGTATGCATGAAGCGTGAAGAGGGACACGGACTCGAATGAGGTATGTATGAAGCGTGAAGAGGGACATGGACTCAGATGAGGTATGCATGAAGCGTGAAGAGGGACATGGCCTCAGATGAGGTATGCATGAAGCGTGAAGGGGGACACGGACTTGGTTGAGGTACGTATGAAGCGCGAAGAGGGACGGACACGGACTCGGATGTGGTATGTATGAAGGATGAAGACGGACACAGTTATATGATCCTTTCCCCAAATCCTTTTCACATTGCCCACCCTCCTGACTCCCCCCAAGTGCCCTTCACCATCTGACCTCCAATCTGAGGATACAGATGGATACACCACAGGGGACAGAGGGTGACAGAGAGAAAATTAAAACGAGGGAAGCACAGGAACACTCACGGGGGCGGGGGGAGCACTAGGGCCAAAAAAAGATAAATAAAGATAGCTGCATAGAGTACGCGTAAGAGAATTTTCAGGAGGAGAAAAGGGTGTAAGTGGTGGGAAAGGGGGGGAAGTGCAGAAGGAGCTGATGCTGGATGAGACCGGGAGCTGCAGGAGAAGCTCAGAGCCGCCGCACACATTACTCATTATGTGTATTAAATATGCGAAATTGCACAGTTAGACCATGGGACAGGAAGGATAGTGAAAAGAGCAGACAGGCAGCTGAGCCAATCATGAACAAATAGGCAAGAGTCTGAGTAACTACAGCTAACAGACACTGCCTTCCCAGGCACCCAAGACTGGTGCTTAGCTGTGAAATCTATGGGATCAAAAAGCTAATTCTATACACTTTCTCAACAGAGTCTCAACAGGGTATGCATGGGGTGTTATTAATTGTCGTACTCTGTGTTACTGGAGGTGCTGTTGATTATCTTACTCTATGTTACTGGATGTGCTGTTGATTATATTACTCTTTGTTACTGGATGCATTGTTGATTATTTTATTCTGTGTTACTGGATGTGTTGTGATTATCTTACTCTGTATTACTGGATGTGTTGTTGATTGTCTTACTCTATGTTACTGGATGTGTTGTTGATTGTCTTACTCTGTGTTACTGGATGAGTTGTTGATTATATAACTGTGTTACTGGATGTTTTGCTGATTATCTTTCTTTGTGGTACTATATTTGTTGCTGATTTTCTTGTTCTGTGTTACTGGATGTTACTGAATGTGTTGCTGATTATATTACTCTGTGGTACTAAATTTGTTGTTGATTATCTTGCTCTGTGTTACTAGATGTGTTATGGATAATGACAAGATCATGGTACTGTTCCTCCATGAAGAGTCACTGCTACCAGCAACAACCAGTCCAGAGCTGACTGTTAGCAGGTGTCACAAGTGTGAAAATCACACCAAGCAGGACCGCCGACCTGGAGCCTCTGCTGGCCACAGTGAATCACATTTCTGTGGGTCACTGTTGATGCCATTATGGCTGAGCGGCGATGTAACTTACCCATCACAAACCACACCCACCCAGCACAGGCCACACCCACCCAGCACAGGCCACACCCACCCATAAAAGCCACTTCCCTTCTTACCTGGGGGCGTCAAAGCTGTCGTATGATCCCACAGTGTAGTGGCGAAACAGGCGCTTGGCCTTATCACTGCGGCTCTCTGTGACAAACAGGCACAGGGGCATCAGAGCAGACAGGCAGTAACGAACCTGCATGTTGTACACAGTAGAGGCACTTGAGGAAGGTGTGTTTCTGGTGGGTACCATGCTCACCTGAGCGGCTGGCCTGGCGTGCTCCTACCTCCTCCACACACTCAGACGGGAACCAGCCAGTCCGGCCCTTCACTGTACCCTCCCAGTATCCCCCCTCACCCACGCTCAGCACTGATGGGGGGAGATGGATCACATGGCAGAACAACAAAAACACACACACAGAACCTCATTGGTGAATGGCTCTGTGATATTTCAGAACTTCACTGGGGGACATTTCTGTAATATTTCAGCTCTATAATGTTTCAGCTCTGTATCATTTCAGAATCTCAGTGGCGATCAGCTCTGTGATATTTAAGCTCTGTGACATCTCACAGAGAGGTGATGTTTGGCTCAGTAGGTTGGAAGGTTGCCAGCTTGAATTGAGTCTTTTGCAGAATAGTCACATGTCGTTTTGGCTGTTGAGTAAGGCCCTTAACCCCCTGAATTGCTCTATGGACATTGGATAAATAGCTGATCCTGTGCTGACACCCCAAAGTTCTCAAATGTGTAATCAGTATATATACACGCTTATGTATGTCTCAAAAGAGAGCAAAATGCAAGAAGAAGCATTTTAATGTACAAGTACTTGTGCAAATGTCAAATAAAGCCTCACTTAATTTCAAAAATGCTCTGAGCTACAGTATGTGGCTTTTACCTTTGACTTTATCCCCCTTGTTAAAGCTTATTTCTCTCTCTCCCTGGGCAGAATATGACCTCGTGGCCACAAAGACCCGTCCTGGGACAGCGCTGTACAGGCGCCTTCGCTGGCTGCCGGAGGTTACGGCACTCCCGGTCGACCCCACCCTTTCCAGAGGGAGACATACAGACACAGAGGTAAAGCCAATGTCTGGCTGCTTCTGAAGTCTGAGCACTACCAGACCAGCAGGGGAGGCTACCAGGAGCAAACGTGCCTACTGACCCCGGTCTGCTTCGAATTGAGCGGCTGCGCTCCTCCTTTTCCCCAGAACGGCCTCGAGAGGGGGAGCGAGTGCGAGCCCCCCGGGGGCTGCTCGAGCTCCGAATGGTGCCACTGTGCTTGAGACCCTGATGGGGATGGGGATGGGGGGGGCACCACAGACACACACAAACAAATTATTTATCATTCAAATAGTACTTTTGAAGCAGATTTTGTACTAAAATTATTTTGAATTAATAAATAAAAATAAGTACATTAAAGGGTGTTTCCTTATGAGACATACCTGCACAGAGACAACACTGCTGCCTGCTGCACTGGGCACTGCCATCCACTCAGGAACCGTCATGCTGTTATCGCTGTTGGCACGAAGGAAGGGGTGAGGATGTGGAAGCATGAGTGTACGTGTACTTTCCCGCCTCTGGGGGGCATACTTGGGTGACTCAAGAAAGGGCACTGAGAACAAGAGAGAGAAGCATCAGAGATACATAGAAGAAGCTACCATAGGGTACAGACACAGCACCCAGAATCAGCACTGACACACACGCACACTGTGCCCACATGGGACATTAGACTCACCTACGTCTGTGTCACGGTGATTTTTAATAATCTCACCCAGTTCAAAGTGACCGGACATCACAGCAACCTAAAAGACAGGCATGCTTGTGAAATGTGCTCCGTTTGATGAGGATGCCCCCGCTTCTGCATTGTTAGCTCTCCTTTATCAACTACTTTGCCAACTAGCTGCATTTCATGTCATCAGAAACACAGTTACCTGGAAGGGGGTTTGTCCATTGTTGTTTTTTGCATCCTTATTGGCACCCCTGTATAGAAGAATGCGGGCACAGCTTTCCTAATGGGGCCAGAATGGTATCAATCAGTACATCAGTTTGAAGTTTGAAGCTGCTTTTAAACATGACTGTGCTGAATTAAATTTTATAACACCTGTGTGGTACTACTGGTTGACTATTTAATTAACAAAAACAGCATGAAGAATGAAAACACAGGCATGGTTCATAAGCAGACACAAACATCACAGATATGTAGACATGCCAATCATAGCTGTGAGGACACAACCCTCACAGCCATGAGGACACGCCCCTCACAGCCATGAGGACATGCCCATCACTGCCATGAGGACACACCCATCACAGCCATGAATACACGCCCCTCATAATAGGGTTATTTTGTCTATCACATGCCATGCATCAGGCCTAGTTACCTTGTTATATAATGCACAGATATGCAGGGCAGTGTTTCCAGAGGCATTCTGGGAAGTGGAGTCAGCACCGTAAAATAGGAGATGCTCCAAGTGTTGGGAATGACCATTTTGGCAAGCCTGGATAAAATTGTGAGGAAATTGTGAGGAGTGGGAGAAAGACTTTAAAGTTTTATCATACTCAGGTCAATGACTAACAGCCTGTGATAATTACATGCACATTAAATCTACCTGCCATTTGCCCCTTCACTACCACAAACAGAGAGAACAGGAGATCCCCGTGCTACACCGGCAAGCTCATTCTGTTCACCAGGGGGCAGCAGCACCAGGGGGCTGTCACAGGGTTACCTGGTGAGTCTCATCCCAGCCATTCTCATCCCTCACTCCCAGTTTCGCTCTGTGATACAGCAGAGTTTCACAGCAGGAGGTGTCGCCCCCTGTGAGCACGGAATGGTACAGCGGGGTCAGGCCCCTGCGATCTTTGTAGTCTGGAGAGGCTCCCAGAGATAGGAGGGCCTGGAAGGGGAAAGATACTCTGACTCAGAGATACAAAATCATACAAATCAGTTAATGAAGCATAGAAATCAGTGGCACTGTGAAGATCAGAGACACTGTGAAGGAACACTGTGTGTATTGAGATCAGAGTCAATTTGATGGTGTTGAGATCAGAGTCACTGTGAATGTGTTGAGATCAATCTTTAAGATCATAGTCATTGCAATGGTGCTGAGATCAGAGTCACTGTGAAGGTGAGTCTGAAAATGTCCATCAGAATTCATCATGCTGATGACTCCTGGATCAGAATCACTGTGAAAGTGCTGAGATTAAAGTTATTTTGAAAGTGTAAAGGGACGTCACTGGGAAGGAGTAAAACACGAGTTACTGTTGTTATGGCATAGGACATCATGAGTGTAGAAAGGATATCTCTGAGGCTCAGTAGCCAGTCTGGGTCCATTTCACCTTGTACCAACACAACTGCCTCTCATTTCATTTCATGAGATCAGCAACAGAAACCTCAATGGGAGTGACATGAATTGGCTGAACATCAGCAGAGGGCACTGTTAAGGCCAGCCTTTGTGTTATCAGAATAATTATTTAGAAAGTTCAGCCAGTAGTATTTAATAGTAGAGTAGGGAAACTTGACCAGTTACCAACAGTGCGATGTGGTTGTGGGATCGCACAGCCTTGTGCAAGGGGGTGAGTCCATCTTTAGCCCGGAAATCAATGTGTGCTCCCCCCAAAATGAGGACACGAATGCCTTCTCCAAAGCCATGTTCAGACTGAACAGCCAGAGTTAGGGGGGTCTCTGTTGGTGGGGGAGAGACACTAAGTTAAAGCACATTCAGTTGCACAATACAGTAAAAGTGTCCGGTGGCACAGTGTCCATTGCACTAATGGATAGCTGAACTTCATGAAGAATTGAATGTTATTCATGAAAAACAGTGAATTCTAACTCATTTCTCAAACATTTTCTCCTTTCTTACACACATAGTAATTACTATTGTACTGTTATTTTAAGTCAAATATTGAATACAACAGAAGAGGTCAACAGTGAAGCAGTGGCGGAACAAGTGGAAAGATCACAAAGTGGGCCCGTCCATTGGCAAGCACAGGAACAGCTCTTACGCTCTTAGTTTTAGTTTAATGTAAATTATTAATAGAATATTGTTATTATTTATTATCATGATTAATTATTTATTTTGAATTGTGCTGGTTATTTAAGCATTCCTTTACATAAATGCCTGATATGAAAGTTTTCACTGTACTCAAAAAACAGATAGGTGTAAATCTTTCATTTGATAGAATGTGCATTTTGAGCACCCCACTGTGGTTAGATGAGGCAGTGCGATGTCCATTGGGAACCCGGAAGGAACAGGCAGGGTGCATCTGAAATCAAAAACTTGCACAGTACGTACTGAATTTCATTAGAAACCTACTACTTGGCTGTTAATAGGGTATTCAGACTATTTTTGACAGGGCCCCACAAGGGCTGATATATTTGTCCTGATCCCTCCCCCATACACAGACACAGACACACAAAACAATATTCCAGATATGCGTCATCATACTTTCTGTCTCTGTCGCCTACTCCTCCAAGTATGTCACTATTAACTGAACAACTTTACTACTGTAAACTTTCATTACTTTACTAGTCATGACAGTTCACACATTTTTGCACATTTTAATAACTTAAATTTGTCAACGTTATATAATGTGCACAGACGTAATGTGTTCATACTATTTAAAAAATTTGTGGACGATGCAATTTCAAAATAAATATGTACCCAGCTCAACCCCCCCCCCCCCCCCCCACACACACACGTTTCTGTTTCTCCTTTTTCTCCCCTCACCAGTGCCCCCAATGCAATTTCTTCATGCCCTACGGGGGTGGTGTGCCCAACAGTTTGAATGCCTCTGTAGTACATACTATATGTATGCTTGAGAACAGTTTGCATGGACAAATTGTGATTACCATCTTGCGTATTGCTTGACTTGGATGTTTACCAGTGGTGCAACCTACCCCTGTCATCATCTGTTTACTCTCTTACCTTCTGGGAGGCGCTGCAGAGCTCTCAAAATCCGCACCTCTAGATTTAAGGACAGTTTTTTTCCAAGGGCCATAACTGAGCAGAATAAATCTAAACACTGCCCCCCACTGTGTTACATTCAGCTGCACTAAATATACAATAATGGGGCAATTTGTGCAATACGATTTAGTTTTTATGTATGTATTAGTGTATGTATTACGTGTGTAGGTATGTACGTGTGTATATGTGTGTACATGTGTAGATTACTTTTGTTCAGGCTTGGCACAGAAGAAATTTCATTGTACTTCAGTACAATGACAATAAAGTCTATCTATCTATCTATCTATCTATCTATGTAGCTTGACCCCCACGTTAAAAACTATTATCAACATTAAAAAATACATATTCGACCCAACTTATGTATGGGCATTGTTTGAGACGGCACTTCCCCATCTTGACACAAATTTCTGAGCAAGTGATGTTCTTTGCTGCTCCAGTGGTTTGTGGGATAGCATAGCGCCCATCGGTTGCACACTTTGGATTTTTTCCGCATGCAGGATGTCATCAAGGTACCGTTTGCCTATTGCTTCAATTCACATACTACATTTCACCGACTACATAGCAAGCAAGTATGTGCTTTCAGACACACAAACAAACTTTACACAGAACCATGGTTGGTACACAGAAGTTTGTTGATTAACAAAACAAATGGCAATTAGTTATGTGAGGCTCACCTCCACTGTCCGAATCGTGGTAATTTGGGTCAAGCCCCTTATCCAGGAACTTTGCCATTTTTTCCACGGCTCCACTTTGGATGTAATCCATGAATTTCTTCAGACTGGCCTGTGGTGGGAATGATACAGGAGAGCCAGGCTCTTCATTCACGGATTACAGAACAAATGTGATGAAACGCAGAGCTCTGCGACTGACTGCCACATTCACCTTAGTGTGCAGTTTCGCCAACTGTTTCTCATCCAGATTCGTCTGCTTGTACACCCTGGTTTTATATCGAAACTGAAAGGAGAAGCAGAAATTGTACCATTTTCATCCAATATACACATATCTTCCATAACCACTTACCAAACATGGAGTAATGGGGAGACTGGAGTCTGTCCCAGGAAGCACAAGGCACACCCTGGACAGACATACTATAGACAATTTAGAGACACCAGTTCAATTAATGTCACCTGTTTGGACTGGAAGAGGAGATCAGAGTATCATGAGAATACACAGACACACACACACACATATACACAGATGAGAGGTATTGTCCATCCATCCAGACATATAGTGCCATCCATCCATTTTCAGTTCCAATTTGTCCAATTAATGTTGCGGGGCTCCGGAGCCTATCCTGGTAGCTATTGCAAAGCTGGGGTACCAAACCTTTTCACGGCACATACACACGCCATTCACACACACTCACGGGCAATTTGGTAACTCCAAATCACCTTAGCATGTCTTGGGGAGGGAAACCGGAGTACCCGGAGGAAACCCCATGACGACAGAGGGAGAACATGCAAACTCCACACACTGAGTCATGGCAGAAACTTGAGCCCTAGTCCCAGAGGTGTGAGGCAACAGTGCCAACCACTGTGCCCCTATTTCAAATTAAATAAAATTAAGATGCATGGTCTTTAAGCACTCAAAATTGATAAACTATGAAGTATTATTATAGATTGCTAGCCGTTAGCAGAGTCATACCTCCAAATAGGGCACCCCTTTCTCAAAGGATTGTGGGTATTCACGCAGCAACCGCTCCTCCTCCAGGAACTTGGCGTCGTGGCCGTCAGTGGCGGGTTGGAAGAGGCCGTAGTTGAGCACATCCCGCAGTGACTCGGTGAGCGAGCAGAGCACCTGCTGCTTGGCCCGCCACACGGTAGCGTCAGGGTTAAAGCGCAGGCACTTCTGTGCTCCATAGGGGTGAGACACAAGGCCACAGAGTAAGAGGCGCAACACAACAACAGACACTAGGGGGAGCTGTTGCAGTTTTAATGAAGGAAAAAGAGAAAAACTCTGTAAAGGCAGCTGAATTAAAGGGGATGTCTCCACAGAAATAGCGAAAAGGGGGATATTAAAGGGGAAGTCAATCATAAAATGATATTATAAGTTGATTTTGTGTCATGCCAGATCATTTGTTACATTTCCAAATCTAGGCATTGCACCCTTTTGAGTGAGCATAATTTCTCTGCCTGTGGGCACCCCCTGCACCTGCTGCTCTCTGAGCCTCATTCTGGCATCAATCCTTCATATGGAGTGTGCATAAGCACACACTGCATACTGCATGAAACTGCCAGCTTATTAAAACTAAATAAGGTTACAGGGGGTAGAAAATAAGACATGTGTGAAGAGGAACTCCGTTCACTGGGATTGGCTTATGTGAACCAGAGTCATCGAGATGCGAGACATAAACATGCCCGTGATGGATCCTTCGGCATCTCAGTGTTGTGCTGAGATCCTCTCACAAGAAAAGAACCACTCCATCAGGGGGTGGGTAACACAAGGTGAACATAGTGAGGGGGGGCTCACACAGCAGAAGGGGGTCACATACCAGAGGTTACTTGGAGTCTGTGTTCCTACCCTGGTTCACTGCATTTTTATATTACATTTATTTTGCAGACACTTTTTTGTC
>JAODKC010000048.1:4851078-4883679 GCA_026777985.1 Mormyrops attenuatus | reverse complement strand
AGCGACTGGGCTGATACCTGGCAGATGAAATTTAACATAGATAAATGTAAGGTAATCCATGCAGGGAGCAGAAATATCAAGTACAGATATTTTATGGGTTCCACTGAAATAAAGGTAGCTGATTATGAGAAAGATCTTGGAGTGTATGTTGATGCTTCCATGTCCCACTCTCGGCAGTGTGGGGAAGCAATTAAAAAGGCCAATAGGATGTTAGATTACATCTCTACGTGTGTGGAGTTTAAGTCAAGGGAGGTGATACTACGACTATACAATTCCTTGGGAAGACCCCACCTAGAATATTGTGTGCAAATGGCTACTTCAATATTAGTTTAAATACTAGAACTTGTCGCCATAAATGGAAATTAGCGGGAGAACATTTTAAAATGAATTTGAGAAAGCACTTCTTTACACAGCGTGTAGTTAGAATATGGAATAGTCTTCCTGCTAGGGTAGCGCAAGCTAAAACCCTGGGTTCCTTTAAATCAGAGCTAGATAAGATTTTAACAACTCTGCGCTATTAGTTAAGGTCTCCCCAAACGAGCTTGATGGGCCGAATGGCCTCCTCTCGTTAATAAATTTCTTATGTTCTGTTACTTTGATGACCAACAGTAGGGTTCCCAGAATCATACAGTTACTAAGAGTCGTAAAGTTAAACATATAAGGGGGGAGTGTGGACAGGTAGGTCAGTATGCAGCTGAAGAAATAACTAAAATGGATAACAGCACACACTGCTGACTAATGACAGTGGGGAAAAAGAAAAAAACATGAGGGAAGAGATCAGGGGCAGAGGGAGGAGAGTATGGATCAGGAAAGAGAAAGAGTATCAGCAAGACTGGGACTGGCACCCTTCCTGGGGACGGACCCCTGTTCTACCTGGGATAGGTACCCTGCCCCCTAACCAGGATGGATGGACGGAAAACGAAAAGGAGAAGAAGGAAAAGGGAGACAGTGAGAATGAGGAACTCAGAAGGAGACAGAGATAGAGGGACTGAGAGAAGAGGACAGAGACTGAGCGAAAGTGAGATTGAGGAGCTCAGAAAGAGGGAGACAGAGAGAGAGAGCAGACCTGAGAGATGAGGAGAGAAACTAGGAGACAGTGAGAGAGACAGTTCCAAGATGGCGGCGCGCATAGATGCAGCAGCTCGGTGATCTCCTTTTCGGTGCTTTCTTTATATTATTTGTTTTGTGTGAATGCACTGATTGGACTGCTGCTAAAATTTTGTTGTACGCCATACAATGACAATAAAAGATCTGAATCTGAGAGGAGGACAGAGGCTCAGAGAAAGAGAGAGAAGAGAAGACATTGGAAATAAGTGAACAGAAAGAGAGTGGGAAAGAGTAAGGAGGAGAGGGACTGAGAGAGAGAGAAGCGATTGGAAAGAAGTATACAGAAAGAGAGAGGGACAGAGTGGAGAAGAGAGGCTGAGAGACAGAGAAAGATAGGTGAAGGAAGGTGACAGAGAGGGACAGAGAAGAGGACGGGAGAGACAGAGACAAAAGAAGAGAAGGCATTGGACAGAAGTAGACAGAAAGAGAGGGACTGAGAGAAGAGGAGAGGGAGTGAGAGACAGTGATGAGCTCAGAAAAAGGAAGACAGAGAGAGGGACAGAAGAGGAGGAGAGAGGCAGAGAGACTGAAGAGATTGGAAAGATGTAGACAGAAAGAGATGGACAGAGAGAAGAGGAAAGAGGAAGCAAAGGGGGTAGGGAAATGACACTTGCTGTGAGAAGGAATAAAGAACAAGAAAAAGCTGACAGCAGAAAGGAATTAGGGATGAAAGAATTAGCAGAGAGCGTGGCCTAAAGGTGTAGAGAAGCGGGGGGGGGGGAGGGGGATGGGGGTGGTCCAGGTGCCGGTGGCTGTAGGCTGTTCAGGTGCCTGGGAGAGAGTGACTATTCCCTGCAATGACCCCCAGGCAGCCTTCATCAACACCGCCATCCCTGCCAGTGACTGAGCCCCTTCATCCCTCTCTGTCCGTCCATGTTACCTTGTCACTGCTCATGTCATTCCCCCCATGGCTCTTCAGCATTGTTTCACAGAGCACAGAGCTTTGGCTTGTGTCCTTTTATGTGTTTAGAGGTGTGTGTGTGTGTGTGTGTGTGTTATGTATATATTGCATTGTGGGGACCAAATGTCCCCACAGTGTGATAAACACCTGTTATTTTGACGTTGTGTGGACAATTTTTTCATTCCCCACCTGGGGAAACTCAATTTTAAAAATCTGCAACTGCACTCAAAAAACTAAAAATATCAAAAGGCTGGTTAGTTAAAGTTAGTAAGGGCTAGGTAGGGGTTAAGGTGATCATTGCTTAGATTAGGGTTACGCTCATAGAAATGAGTCCCCACAAAGGTATGAATACAAACAAGTGTGTGCATGTATTTGAGAGTGTCTGTGTCTGTCTGTTTGAATGTGTGCGCATGTGTATGTGTCTGTCTGTGTAAGCGAATGTGTGTGTGTGTCTGTCTGTGTAAGTGAATATGTGTGTGAGTGAGTATGTGTCTGAATGTGTTCCAAGTGTTGTGTGAATGTATGTTTGCGTGTCTGTGTGTGTGTTTGTATGAGTGTGTGTTTGCATGTGTCTGTGTGAGTATTTTTCTGTCTGTGTGTGTTTGCGTGTGTCTGCATGAGTGTGTGTCTGCGTGTTTTTGCATGCGTCTCTTTGAGTGTCTGCGTGTGTCTGCGTGAGTGTGTCTGTGTGAGTGTGACTGTGTTTACAATACAATACAATACAATAAACTTTATTGTCCCGCTCGGGGAAATTTGTCTTGGACTCTGTAGCTGCTCCGTAATGCCTTGACGGCTACAATAACAACAAACAGTACAACCTCGTACATACCAACACCAACAATTACGTAACATTGGACTGCACGTATCCCATAACATACACATGCATATTACATCCCATACCAAAGCACATACATATACCTCATGAGATATTCATACTAATTACCATAACAATAGCACTCTTAATTATTGCACAATAATTTGCGTGTGTCTGCGTGAGTGTCTGTTTGCATGTGTCTGTTTGCGTGTGTCTGCGTGAGTGTGTATGTACTATCCTTACTCGTACATTTACCATACATGCTTCTGTCAGAGTCTCTTCCTTCCTCTCTCTCAACCACCACTCTAGTTCCAACAGGGATCACATACGCACTCCTATCCCTCTCATTCCCCCTCTCCCTGTCTCTCTATGTAGGACAGAGCATGTATTTAGATAGATATTTTCAGTGACTTGGTCCCCTGGAAATTTCACTGGGAAACTTCCAAGGAACAGATCGGCCCACTTTCAGGGAGCAAAACTGGAGCGGACAGTATCTGTCTCTCCCTTCCAAGCTGCCCTCTCGCTCAGGCCACATGCCCAAACCTCAGGGCCATGTGAGATGAGGGAGAGGGCTCTGTGTGAGGCTCTGCTCATAGATCCAGCAAGCGACCGATCACTCGGGGCAATACCCACGGCGACACAAAAATCAGCCGTGGTCTTCCAGACACAGCGGCCTCTGGGTCCCCCACCAGAACACACACAGAACCGGCCAACACTGCTCTGAAGTGAAGACCCGATCTTGCACACTCCAAAGGACAACCTGCCAAGGTCCTGCTGTCCGACTCCTCCACAATCATAAAGGATTTTCAGAAGTGTTAAGATAGAAGCACAGGTTGCTGTTAACAGAACATTAAAGACAGATTCTGAGATTTGATATTCTTTTGTTTCTATAGAAGTGTAACACCAGCTCCAGAGGAAATATAGAGCAAGTGCATAAATATTTTAGAAATAAGGACACGGCAATGCTGTCTAGAGTATTTCTGTTGTACTAAATGAGACCAAGTGAATCTGGGAGGTTCACATTTTCACAGGAGCATTTTACCTTGCCTTAAATCCTGCATGTTTTAACCTGACAGGGCTGCAATGCTGCACTTAAAGAACCATTTCAGGATGTAGAAGCTGGTTTTTGTCAACGACACAAATAGATGGCTTAATAAAGTCACCACAGATCTGGACTACTATGTTACAATTTGTATGTAAGACCCAATGCTTTAGAGACAGAGACAAACTCAGGAACAATGATAGAGGGACAGGGCTGGAAATAATAGAGTAGAAGAGATTATGGAATGGTTTAAAAAAGGATTTGGCAAAGGATTCTGGCCATCAAGGCATGACAGACAGAGCGATGACTCTGTCCATTAAGGTGTGACAGACATAGAGAAAGGACTTGGAGGATGTAACATACACAGATATGACTTGTTCTATTAAGGCATGACAGATACAGGGAGATGACTCTGTCTTTGAGGATGTGATATACACAGATATGATTCTTTCTATCAGTATGTGACTGACACAGATAGATGACTCTGTTCACTAGGACATGACAAGCACTGAGATATGACTCTGTCCAGTAGGATGTCACAGACACTGAATGATGACTCTGTCTTGGAGGATGTGACATACATAGATATAACTCTTTCTATTAGAACATGACAGACAGAGAGATGACTCGGTCCATTCGGACGTGACAGACACAGAGAGGTGACTCTGTCTTGGAGGATGTGATATACACAGATATGACTCTTTCTATTTGGATGTGACAGACACTGAGAGATGACTCTGTCCAGTAGGATGTGATAAGTACTGAGAGATGACTCTGTCTTGGAGGATGTGACATACACCGAAATTACTTTCTATTAGGGCATGACAGACACAGAGAGATGACTCTGTCCATTAGGATGTGACAAAACATGAATAAACAGCATCCTGGGAAAGAGTATCACCCACAGATTGAGTTCCGCAGACAACTCAGCTGCTGAAACATCCAATTGGCAGCCAGTAATGCAATAAAACTGGGAGGAAGTAGCGAAAGCTGGATGGAAGCGGTGTTTTGAAAGAGGAGAGCTGACAGAATCTCTGTACCATGTACAGAGAGATTAGAAAAAGAAGGTGTCCATTTTCTAATGCACACTTTTAGCTTTATCACTTTATACAAAAAGTAAGCAGAATTTTTTTCATTTAAAAATCTAGGACTGAAATCTATGAATAACAATCTGTGACTATATTAAAGTTTACATTTTCCTACACACATCAACACATGTGTAGAGGAACACAGACTCAGTGGGTGGATTTGCAAAAGATATTTTGCTTAGAGGAGCTGCAGAGCTTGAAGGGGCCAGAGAGGGAAGCTGTCAGGCAGCTTTGGGGGGGAACAGCCAGGCCGCCACCTACCCGCGTGTAACCTGAAAGGAGAGGAGCTAAGAGTCACTGCCGGAGCACAGCGTATCACGTTGCGTCTGCCACACGCAGAGAAACGATGCCGTCGTACTCGCCACTGTCTGCCTGACTCTGGGCTTTCCACCAACATCAAGCATTTCAGCGCAGCTACTCGGCACTTCTACATCAAGTGCAACTGCTGATGCAAACTCTAAGCACAACATTCTCTGCACATATATCTGAATATGTGTATACATATATATATTTGCCACTTTATTAAGTATGCCTGTACGTTATCTCAAACAGCCTGCTCCTTCAAAGAACAAATCACGTGGTTTGCAACTAAATATATACAGAATATAGACAGGGTCAAGAGGTTCACTGACTGTGCGACAGAGCATTAAGATGATTAAGATGTGTGATAGAAGTGATTTTAAACATGGTGTGATTGTTGGTGTCAGATATGATTGTTCCAGCATCTCAGATCCAGTCACCCTTCTGGGAATATCATGTACTATAGTGTCTATAGTTTACAGAGTATGGTGTGATGGGCAAAAAACATTCAATCGGCAGAACTTCTGTGGATGAAAATACCTCATTAATGACGGAGGTCAGAGGTGAATGGTCAGAGTCACTAAGGCTAACAGGAAGTGCAATAATAACAGCTCAGTACAGCAGTGTTGTGCAGGAAGGCTTCTCAGAACATACACCTCAATCTTTGAAGACAAAGGCGCCTCCTACCTGATATGCAGGTGTACCTACTAAAGTGGCCACTGAATGTATGTTTCTACATCTTCCTCATGTATAAACTCATGTCTATAAAACTGTATTTTCTGACATGTAAAACTTACAAGGCTTATAAAAAAAATAACTTGTGCAGTGTTTTAATGGCAACAAAAGTCTGTTAGTCTTTATGTGGGATTAAAGGCCCAAAGCCCCTTTTCTGGAATGCTGACACCAAAATGATCAAACGCTGCAGAAACTGTCATTCTGCCTGTGAATTTCAAGTGTGCAGGACAAATGTGTGGCTGCATCATCGGCCCAAATGAAGCACAATGTCAGTGGACTCCCTTTCTGCCGTTTCTTCCTGTTAATGTCCCACATTTCACTCCCTGATTGCCTCATGTGCCCCAGCCTCCATTTACCCATCTCTGTCTCTCAGCTGCTCAGAAAACTATGAATCATGAACAAAAGTAACAACAATACAGACCACAGTCACGTGAGCACTGCTGTGAGGCTGAGTGGAGTTTGTTTGTGTACATGAAATGTATTTGGGTGGCAAACAGTGAGAACGTTTCCTGATAGACTCCTCAGAACAGATGGGGACAAATGTGCCCAAACACTTGATTTTAATATGACCAAGTTTTTAAAACTGCCAAAATATTTTCCTGTTTGGCGTGAATGCAAGAGATTTTCCTGTTTGGAGTGAATGTGAAAGCCCTTCCTGTTTGGAGTGAATGTGAAAGCCCTACCTGATTGGACTGAATGTGAGAGCCCTTCCTATTTGGACAGAATGTCAGAGCCCTTCCTGTTTGGACAGAATGTCAGAGCCCTTCCTGTTTGGACTGAATGCGAGAGCCCTTCCTGTTTGGACTGAATGCGAGAGCCCTTCCTGTTTGGACTGTAGGCGAGAGCCCTTCCTGTTTGGAGTGAATGCGAGAGCCCTTCCTGTTTGGAGTGAATGACAGTCTTAAGCTGCCTATCAAATGAGCACTCCCCAAAAAACTCCTTTTTTCACTCTAAATTTGCATTGGCGGCTGGCTGTGTTTGATGGGGATTTGGGTCATAAATCCTTCTCCAGTGAGGTCTCAGAAGTGAATGCTGTAAGCAATCCAGATAGGGGTGCAGGATGGCTTACTGCCTTCTCATTTCAGCCATGACTTCATTTCAAGATCTGGCTTGAAACTCTGTTCTGCCAGGAAAACAGAGCTAAACTCAAGGCAAGAGTTATTAGCATTAGCATTAGCTGAGACTGCCAGATGGACGGATTTGGCCAAGACTGCTGCTTATTGATTCATGGTTCTCCATATAGCTTTTTATTTTGTTTTGTAGTGTTGAGTTTAGCTTATTCTAAATTCATGGTGCTGCTCCACACCCCAAGTGGCACAACCCCACACCCACAACATCCCAACAGATGTCCTCCACACTGAAGCTGTATACTCTCTGCCTCCTTTGTCTCAAAACCTTCTTCCTGAGCTCTGACTGAATTCTCAGGAGCAGAAAAAGCCTGAGAGTGACTTATAAAGCACAGAGAAGTTTAAGAGCAAAACTGCAAGCTGAGAGATACAACACTGCCACATCCCACAAAAAATACACAAGTACCGGTTTGTCTTTAAAACTTACAGAGTATAAACAGCCCATCTCCTCTATACCTATTGAAATGACATCTGTTAACCGTAACAGATACTAATCAGGTCAGTTTACTAAGTATGCTCATCGCAGTGCCCTGCTGGTGCCGTTAGGTGTTTATCAGGATCGACCAAA
Source organism: Mormyrops attenuatus (assembly GCA_026777985.1). Taxonomy (NCBI): domain Eukaryota; kingdom Metazoa; phylum Chordata; class Actinopteri; order Osteoglossiformes; family Mormyridae; genus Mormyrops; species Mormyrops attenuatus. The sequence goes on along the minus strand of JAODKC010000048.1, from coordinate 4,875,997 downwards.
TGTGGAAGGTTTTGACTGTTAGCATGGAGGACTGCATTAAGTCCTACTGGGTCGAACCCATGTGATATCACACACAGATAAATGCATGGCTGTCTTCCTAAACTTTCACATAAAACACTTTGCCCTGTTATCTAGACACAAAGAGGAAATTGCGATCAGAGCTGGCTGTTTATTAATATAATCCTCATAGAGGCAAACACGATAATAATACGACCATTGTATAACTATAACCAATAACCTGAAATTGATTGAAAATATTAGATTGGTGTTTATTAGTATCATTTACTGTCATAGTCATTGATGGATGTTTTTATAAATATCCCAGAATGCTACTTTTTAAATGTATAGCATATAAATCTTTAGCAAAAAAGATTTACCAACTACAGTACTTTTATCAATATTTTTGCAAAATCTAGCTCTCATCAAAAAAAATCTGCATCTTCATGTTCATGATTTTGTCTCTAGAGAAATGGATGGGGCGTGACCCTGGGCCCCTCCCCTCTCAGGTAGCTGATCAACATGTGCCTGAGCTTTGGAAACAGGTTCCATCAAAAAAGATAAAAGCCAGAGTAAAGCATCCACTGCTGCTATCCTTGGAACCTAGAAGCTGCTCCAGTGAAGGCAGTTGACAGGGTCGGAGACAACTAACTCTGTCCCCTAGCAGCCACCTCATTCATAAACGGCACCATCACAGGACTGTGGTAACACTGTCCTGGCCAGTTACTTCATACAGAAATGACACCATCACAGGACCGCGGTAACGCTATCCCGGTCAGCCAACTCATACAGGAATGACACCATCACCGGACCGCGGTAACACTGTCCCGGCCAGCCAACTCATACAAAAATGGCAACATCACAGGACCATGGTAACATTGTCCCGGCCAGCCAACTCATACAGAAATGACACCATCACAGGACAGCGGTAACACTATCCTGACCAGTTGCCTCATACAGAAACAGCACCATCACAAGACCGTGGTAACGCTGTTCCGGTCGGCCACCTCATACAGAAACGGAACGATCATAAGATCGCGGTAATGCTGTTCCGGCCAGCCACCTCATACAGGAACAGCAGCATCACAAGACCGTGGTAACGCTATTCCGGCCAGCCACCTCATACAGAAACTGCACCATCACAGGACTGTGGTAATGTTGTTCCAGCCAGCCACCTCATAGAGAAATGACACCATCACAGGACCGTGGTAACACTGTCCTGGCCAGCCACCTCATACAGCAATGACACCATTATAGGACCGCAGTAATGCTGTTCTGGCCAGCCACCGCATACAAAAATGACACCATCACAGGACCACGGTAACGCTGTTCTGGCCAGCCACCGCATACAGAAATGACACCATCACAGGAGCGCAGTAACACTGTCCCGGCCAGCCACCTCATACAGAAACGGCACCATCACAGGACCGCGGTAACGCTGTCCCGACCAACCGCCTCATACAGAAACAGCACCATCACAGGACCATGGTAATGTTGTTCTGGCCAGCCACCTCATACAGAAACGACACCATCACAGGGCTGTGTAACGCTGTCCCAGCCAGCCACCTCATACAGCAATGACACCATTATAGGATCGCGGTAACGCTGTCCCGGCCAGCTGCCTCATACAGAAACGGCACCATCACAAGACCGTGGTAACGCTGTTCTGGCGAGCCACCTCATATAGAAATGACACCATCACAGGACCGCGGTAACACTGTCCCGACCAGCCACCTCATACAAAAATTGCACCATCACAGGACCATGGTAATGCTGTTCTGGCCAGCCACCTCATACAGAAACGACACCATCACAGGACAGCAGTAACACTATCCTGACCAGTCGCCTCATACAGAAACAGCACCATCACAAGACCGTGGTAACGCTGTTCCGGTCAGCCACCTCATACAGAAACGGAACGATCATAAGATCGCGGTAATGCTGTTCCGGCCAGCCACCTCATACAGAAACAGCACCATCACAGAACCGTGGTAATGCTGTTCCGGCCAGCCACCTCATACAGAAACAGCAGCATCACAAGACCGTGGTAACACTGTCCCGGATAGCTGCCTCATACAGCAATGACACCATTACAGGACCACGGTAATGCTGTCCCGGCTAGCCGCCTCATACACCAATGACACCATCACAGGACCGCGGTAACACTGTCCTGGCCAGCCAACTCATACGAAAATGGCACCATCACAGGACCATGGTAACACTATCCCGGCCAGCCAACTCATACAGAAACGGCACCATCAGAGGACCGTGGTAACACTGTCCTGGCCAGCCAACTCATACAGAAATGACACCATCACAAGACTGCGGTAATGCTGTTCCGGCCAGTCACCTCATACAGAAACGACACCATCACAGGACCGTGGTTACACTGTCCCGGCCAGCCACCTCATACAGCAATGATACCATCACAGGACCGCGGTAACACTGTCCTGGCCAGCCAACTCATATGGAGACAGCACCATCACAGGACTGCGGTAACTCTGTCCTGGCCAGCCACTTCATACAGAAACAGCACCATCACAGGACTGTGGTAATACTGTTCCGGCCAGTCACCTCATACAGAAACGACACCATCACAGGACCACGGTAACACTGTCCTGGCCAGCCAACTCATATGGAGACAGCACCATCACAGGACTGCGGTAACTCTGTCCTGGCCAGCCACTTCATACAGAAACAGCACCATCACAGGACTGTGGTAATACTGTTCCGGCCAGTCACCTCATACAGAAACGACACCATCACAGGACCGTGGTAACACTGTCCCGGCCAGCCGCCTCATACAGCAATGATACCATAACAGGACCGCGGTAACGCTGTCCCGACCAACCTCCTCATACGGAGACAGCACCATCACAGGATTGCGGTAATGCTGTTCCGGCCAGCAACCTTATACAGAAACAGCACCATCACAGGACCGTGGAAATGTTGTTCTGGCCAGCCACCTCATACAGAAATGACACCATCACAGGACCATGGTAACGCTGTCCTGGCCAGCCACCCCATACAGAAATGACACCCTCACTGGACTGTGGTAACACTGTTCTGGCCAGCCACCTCATACAGAAATGACACCATCACAGGACCGCAGTAACGCTCTCCCGGCCAAAAGGCCTGGGCTAAAATAACCCTGAAAACCAATTTGTGGTTAACAGACAGCAGAGAAAAGCCATATCCCAGGCTCTCACTTGAAGAACCAGCATCAACACAACCTCTGCTGACTGATGTCCAGCACAACTTCATAATTTGGAAGGGAGAAATGCATCAGTATCTAAAGAGTGAAGCTTTAGCATGTAGCAGTTTCCACAGCACAGCCACTCTTTCCAGGAATGCTGTCATAAACAGCGAATCTCGCCACCTACACAGCACATCACCATACAACATCCTGGGGCAGAGAACAAAGTATCCAGTGTATCAAACACAACGACGGAGCATTTGGTGCTGAAGATACACCACCAGGTGATACACCAGGGTACAGGAGATCGTTTAGGTCACAGCTCTGAGAATCTCTCATGAATCATATCTGATGTGGGGAGATACCAGCAGATTGGGACCGAGGAAGAGTGGGATCAGGAGATAGAGAGGGTAATTGGGAGACAGAGAGTGTGAAAGAAAGTAACCAGAAGGCAGCATTAAAGTTGTTCTGCAATACAAATCTGTTACGTTGATAAAGCCAAATGAAACTGAAAATAAAGTGAAACTGATCAGAACCCCTGAGGAAGAGGGGGACAGGAAGCTGTGTACAAACGAGTTTAGAGAATGAAAAAAGACAGAAGGACATAGACAGGGAACGACTGCTGAAATAGGCCACAGCACATGGGACATACCATGTCCCAGATCAGTCGTTCACCTCAGGAGGAGGGGAAGGATAGAGAGTGGGAGTGAGGGGCTAAACACATGAGGGGCAGGGCCTGGAAAACGAGCGAGCAATAGGGTAAAGGTCAAACCGCGCCATCAAACAGGGGACTCGGCAAACAGAGACACCCACGTCAGTGAGTGACACCCTACAGACAGAGATTTCCCAGCAAGTCTAATTTCAGCTGAAAACACTCACTCAGATTCAGCTGGCAGTTACGGCGTCTTACGTAAGCGGCACTCGCGTGTGCAGCCAAAGGAATTCATTTGTCAAAATGTGTTAAAATTAACCTGTTGCACAAAAAATACATTATATCACCAGTTCATCATTCCAAGGAAGGGCTAACAGGCAACGAAGATGACTGGAGTCATAAGTACTGTAAGAATAAAAAGGACAGGGGCAAGGGCCATGCAGGCAAGGGGGGGTGTCAGATACAGGAATGCTGCTCCTATTTGTTCAGCTCTGACTGCTTCATTGCCCCTGCATTCTCAAAGGATGGATGGATGGCCTCTTCACCTGCTTCTTCAGCCTTTTCCCTCTTTATCAGCAGGCTGAAGGTAAAAATAAAAGCACCCACCACCATTATGACCTCCCCTCCCTGTACCAGCCAGATTCTGACAGAAAGTGCCCATCCTGGCCAAGTGGAGAGCGGCAGAGGACATGTGATGGACAGGCAGGCATTACTAACAGACACAGACATAATGGATGGGCTTCTATGGGCAGTCTGTGAGAAGCACATGGCCAGATTAGTGCCGCTTTGCAGTGCTGCTGCCAGTGCCCGCCTGCCCACGTGCTGCTCTGTGTGTTCATGTCAGTGGGAAGCAGCTCTGGCCCCAGTAGCTGCTCATGTCCTTTAGCAAACAGCCCGCTTCAGCAAATGGCCCCCTTTAACGAAAAGGCCCCCTTTAGTGAAAAGGCCCCCTTGAGTGAGCAGCCTGCTTTAGCGAAAAGGCTCCCTTTAACGAACAGCCACATTTTGCGAAAAGGCCCAGTTAAGGGAGCAAATAGTTCCCTTTAGCAAACAGCCCGCTTTAGCAAAAAAGACCCCCTTTAGCGAACAGCCCGCCTTAGCGAATGGCCCCCTTTAGTGAAAAGCCCGCTTTAGCGAATGGGCCCCTTTAGCGAACAGCCTGGTTTACCAAAAAGGCCCCCTTTAGCGCACAGCCCGCTTTAGCAAACAGTCTGTTTACCAAACGGCCCACTTTAGCGAACGGCCCACTTTAGCGAACGGCCCACTTTAGCTAACGGTCCCCTTTAGTGTATGACTGACTCCCTTTAGCGAACAGATCCCATTAGTGAACGTCCCTCTTTTGCCAACGGTTCCCTTCAGAGAACAGCACTCTTTAGCCAACGGCTCCCTCTGCTGTCCCATGTGTCTCTGCTTGTCCCTCACACTCTGTGTCTTCGTCCAGTCGCATCAGAAACCCCAAAGCCACGCTGCTGTCCACTCATCCCCACATCTATCCCTGGTCACTCTCTTGTCATTCCTCTGAGTATTCACAGAGACATGCGTTGCTGTCTTGCTCTCAAACACCCTGCCCCACATCTGCTCGCGACCGGGCACATGCAAATGAACGTTGCAGCTTTTCCACCTCTGTGGTTCCCTCTATCCCCGTTTACAGTGGGTTTCCCCCACCCATCTTTACTGCTTTGCCTCCACTCCTCCATCTCACTATGTAAAGCTTCCTCCTCCTTCACTTGCCCATCTAGCCACCCATCCATCATTTCTTCTCTTTCAGCAATAAGCAAAGCAAAGGTTATGTCTCTTACTGTGTACACTCTTCTTCTTCTGTTTCCTCTCTTTCTGCTTGCAGATCCTTCTTCCCTTTAATAGAGGGACACAGAAGGGAGAGAATGCCCAGCCACTGCCAGTTGCAAAAATGAGAGAGGGAGAAAGAAGAGGCAGTTCAAAAACCTGATCAAAGACAAAATGCTACAATCATTTTGCTGCTAAAAATGACATTCTTGCGCATATTTCTGCCTGTCACAGGGTATCCTTGGCTCTGCCTTCCAGTAACATCAGTAGTAACAGTTCTTTTTCCCCCGCTTTGACCATCAGTCTTTCTCTCCTCCTCTCTCCCTCCCTCCCTCTCTCTCTCCCTCGCCGCCTCTCCACAGCAGCATGTTGAAACAGCCTCGGTGTCTCTCTCTTTGCACTGGTTGGGCCGCCAGTCTGCTGCTCTCTCCTCCCCCTTTCTCTCTCTTCCATTCTCAGCGGTGATGCCCCTCCCCCTACTTTCCTGCCCCTCCATCTCTCTTTCTCTCCATCAGCTTCAGATGCAGCCCATACTATTCCCTTCCTCGCTGCTCCTCTTTGATGGTGAGCTGAGTTGTAGACTTGAGAGCAGAGATGAGAGTCTGTTTCTGGAAGAGCTTGACTGAAGATGGAGGGTGACGGAAGATTAGAGGCACAGAGCTGCACATGAGCAACAGCCTGATGCAGAAACAGTGCCAGACAGACAAAACAGCTGTACACAGAGCTAGTATGTCTTCCCTGAATTTACATACAGCACACGCTCATCTTATTTTAGTCTGTAATTGCCAGTTATTGTGGAAGAAGCTTCTCCACACATAAGTTACCCATCAGACACAGAGCACAAGCTACATGATGGATAGCATGTATACCACCCGCAAAAGCCAGGCCGTCTTGTCAGATCCTCCCTGCCTGGAACACGCAGCCAAATGGGGACAAGATGGCGGCTTGGCAGCTTAGGTAAGTGGAGGTCCAACCGGACAGCTAAAATCGCTCCACATAAGGCAGAGCTGCATCACTTGTGGAAACAAACACTTCAAACCATAAACAAGGACAAAGTTCTGGCTGTTTCCACAGCCTTGGCCCCTCCTGAGCATTCAATGCCATCAGCTCACTGAGAAGCCCCAGCTGTGGTTACTGTCAGGGCATGAGGGAATGCGCTTTAGCCACTTTTCATGTTCACGTTAGAGATTCCTGCACAACCTTCCACAACAAACATCAGTATTGTTAATGAGAAGCAGGTAAATACATATTACATTTTACTTGAGTATATCCCTCCATCTTCCAATCGCATATCCTATTTTGAAGCTAATGCAGCACTAGAAAAGTGTATAGCCAGAATAGGATGCCAGTCCATCACTGGGCACTCTTACATGGGTAGGATATTTGGATATTTAAACACACCATTTAGCTTAAGTACATGTGTCTATGGTCTAAAGAAGGGGTGTCAAATACCAGTCCTGGAGGGCCGGAGCCCTGTGTAGCTTAGTTCTTTCTCTGTTCCACCAATAATGATTCAGCTCAAGAGCTGTGTGATAATTAGCACAAGGAGTTGAATCGGGTGCTAAATAAGAGGAAACCGAAAAATGTGCAGGGCTCCGGCCCTCCAGGACTAGAGTTGGACAACCCTGCTCTACATAAAGAAACTAGAGTTCATGCAACAGTGGGAGAACATACAAACCACAGATGTGAGGCAACAGAAGGACATCAATGACCAGCCTGCATTCCCCACAATACAGGTGAGGAGAAATGTGGACGGATGGAACATAAAAAAGTATGTGCAAGCATATGCATTATATATAGTCATGCACCACATAATGACGTTTCGGTCAACGAAAAGCCAAATATACAGCGGGTGGTCCATGTGATTTTAATGGAGCTGACAACTTTCTATCACCTAGTAATACATGCACAACGCATTACTCACGTTTGGAGTTATACTGGTGTAAACAAACCTACTGCGCTGCCAGTCCTATAAAAGTGTAGCACATACAATTATCTGCTAGATATTATTAATACTAGATAATGATAATGACTGTTACTGGTTCATGCATTTACTATACTGTACGTTTTACTGTTACTTAGGCTACACCATCTAGGTTTGTGTAAGTACACCCTATGATGTTGACAGGATAACACTGTTTCTATTGAACGGTAATGTCCTTGCACCTTATGTCAGACTTCCAAACTGTCAAAACTGAATGTAACCACAGACAAGCAGGTTTCTGGTTCAAAGCTGAAAATATTTTCACCCAAATTGCATTAAAATGAAATGTTCTATGAATTATGGGTTTCATGATTACTGAACGAACAAATAATTAAAATACAAAAATGCCCTGTGTATAACAATATACATATGGCTAATGGCTTCAGTAATATCACCAAAACAGAGACAGTGCACTTTAATCACATACAAAATGTAGATATGGTCATTAGGATCCAATGCCACCAAAAAATAATCTACAAAGAAAATGAAGTTTGACTAAAAGCAGACTTTCTCAAATGTCAATTACTTGTGTGCATTGACATTTACTGAAATGTTAATTCTTCTGACCATTAGAGTAAATAAACACTGACTCCTTTTTTTATCGTAGCATCACTTCAAGGATTTTCTATTTATAAAATCAGATATTTCTCAATAGAAATAATTGAGCCTATACTTTCAGGGGGCATGTGCACAGTGATGACCCACGTCACTATATTTTCAGGGGGGCATGTGCACAGTGATCACCCACGTCACTACAGATTCAGAGGGTTGTGTGCACCATGAATACCCGCATATCACTACAGCTTCAGGGGGTTGTGTGTACAGTGATCACCCGTATGTCACTATAGCTTCAGGGGGTGTGTGCACCGTGATCACACATATGTCACTATAGCTTCAGGGGGGGTGTGCACAGTGATCACCCACAGGTCACTATAGCTTCAGGGGGTTGTGTGCACCATGATCACCTGCATGTCACTATACCTTCAGGGGATGTGTGCAAGGTGATCACCCACAGGTCACTATAGCTTCAGGGGGTGTGTGCACAGTGATCACCCACAGGTCACTATAGCTTCAGGGAGGGTGTGCACCGTGATCACCCGTGTATCATTACAGCTTCAGGGGGTGTGTGCAACATGATCACCCACAGGTCATAGCTCAGACTCCAATAGAAAGTCTGCAAGCGTGGTAAGGGTGAGCGGTGGTGACGTGTTCAAAGCCAGGGCCCTTTGCAGAGGCCGGACTGCTGAGTCTGCCATCACTAAGCATGCACGGTTTGGCAAAACATCCCTGCATGCAGGTAGTGCATCTCCCTGCATGTGCTGCGTGTGTCAGCAACAGTCAAATTAAAATTCTTCCAAAGTGGTGAAGACAGTATTTGGTCCTTTTGAGCAGCAGTTGGCGCTCTTGAGCCATCTTACTCTCCTTTTCCTCTTTTGCCGGTGTCCTCATTATGAAAAAAGCTGTTCTACTTGCCTTCAGAGTTAACCCCTCAGTTGTGCCAAAGGAAGCAAAAGTGGGTCATAGAAAGGGAGGGGGAGGAGGTGGGGGAGGGACAGAAGATGCGAAGAGATACCATATCTGACAAAAGAGGAGTCAAACAGTGTAGATATGGAGGTCAAAAAAGTTTGGAGTTAGACAGCTAAAGTCACAAAAACCAGGGGTGGGCATTAAGTGCACATCCATACATGACTAAACAAACTTTTAAGAAAGATCTTTAATTTTTATTACGACTTTTAATATTATGCTGTAAAATAATATAAAGATTTTTTCTCTGTAAAAAATCCAGTTTCCATTTGAAAAAAAGATCTTTATATACACAAGGGAACTTCTTCCAGAAATAGTATGAGAAAACCTCTGTAGTGACTTTACTCACATTAACAGACAATGATATATTAATGTTATATATTAAAGCACCGTTTATTAAAAAGAGACAGTCAAATGAATGGGCCATTGCTGTTCTGCCTAGCTTACCGCACACGTGAGATCTGGACCATGCTGGCCTGCACCTGGCACCCAGCTGCTCCCCATTTCGGCTCTCTTATTAGCATCGTTGCTGCTTTCATGTCATCAAGTATCAATTAGGTACATATCAAAGCATTTGGGGGAAAAAAAGAAAAGGAAAATACACACAGATCCACATATAACAGAGCCTCAGGTGAACAACTGTACAGAAAAAGCAGAATTTGTATGTCACGTCGAGATGATATACGTCTGCTGTACCAGCAGGTTTCTGTCCCATGTCACCCCTCCCAAGGAGCTGATACAAATCGAGAACAAACACAGCATAAGCAATACACAGCCCAGGCCATAGAAATAGAACATACAAAGACATTTAAAACCCTGCTGCCCTTCTCTCACATGTGGAAACACGGTGCTTCAATCTGTGAGTTGTTACATAAGATCATAAAGCAAGCAGTATAGGTTGCAGACAATGAATCTGGTATCAGGCCTCTATGATGCTGTGTGTCACAATAACACTTCTGACTTCCCCTTCAACTGCCATTCACAAATATGCAATTTCTCTGGAAACCTTCATTGGAATCTTACAAAGCCTACAAATTTACACAATGTGTACAGTTATATTTGCATCAAGTACTCTTTCAGGTCAATTTGGAAAGGCAATGCGCAAACAGTGTGCCCTCAAACAAAGAGGTGGACATATCGTATATAACCCATAGTGTAACTGAAAATTGTACAACTGGGCTTGAGGTTTCAATACAGTACAAATATTCACTGAACAGCACATCAGCACCCCCATGTGCCTTACATATGCTATTACAAAACCAAGTTAAATAAGAACATTTTATTTTTATATTAAAAACACCTTCTTTACTCTTACAAATTTTCCAAGATCACAGATGAGATCATATACATCTTGGGAGAATAAAAATGTAAAAAGTTCCACTGAATAAACAGCAGCTACTGTTAATCAGCTTTGCCCTCACCCCAGATTCTGGTCAAATAGCAAACACAGAGAGACAGAAACAGGTAATGTACCGCTTTAAAAGTGTAGTTTTAAAAAATTCTAATACTATTCCCCTACATTTTCAAAACAGAATGGCTCAGGCAAACTTTGTCAAATGATGAACCTTGTTAAACATTGTTTTACAGGTGGTTTAGGAGTCAAACGTGTACTAAGAATTGCAACAGCTCAGCAAAATGTACCACTACATCAGTCTGTATACTGTAGGTCTAGATCCACAGATCCCTCTGTTACAACAAGTCTTAACCTCTTGGGTCTCCTGTCTGGGTGGGGGGGAATCAGGGAGTGTGAAAACGTGGGGAGGGAGCAGGACCCTGAGTGGGCAGGATGGGCTACAGTAGGGCCAGGCTGATGCACATCCTTCCTACCATGTGCATCCCTCCGCATCGCTTCCTTGCTTCCCACACCAGCAATGTTGCCTACAGAGAAACAAGGTGAATAGTTTGAGGACTTTAGCCCACAAGGTTCAAGGACTAGCCTGCCTTGTGTTCCAGAAGGCTCCATCAGGCAGCGGTAGGTGCAATTTGTAGCCGCCGCCCCAGGATAGTTCAAATATTCCCTTCCATCCTTGTAACCCAGGGTTACAGTGTGGTCACCAGTGATGTTGAAAACATATGGAGAAGCCGGACAAAAAGAGCTGGACTGAATCTTACCAACAGGTACCTGCGGCACAGAGTCATGACCACAAACTGTTTGAGGGCTGTTATTCTGGGATGATGTCTGTGGTTGGTCCATAGACACAGATGGACTGTAGGTGAAATTTGAATGTTCAGAGCGTACAAAGGACGGGGCCTTGGAAAAAGGCAGTTTGTGTTTGTCTGAACACGAAGACAGTTCACAAGCAAGACGGACATTTTCAGCATGCAACAGTGTTTGGGATTTATCCTGGATTGGACTTCGATTGTGAGATAAACAGTCATTAGCAAGTGGACTGGAAGATATAAAAGACTTATGAAAAGGGGAGAGTGTTTTACCTGATAAATTACAGGAATGACTTGATTTAACAGATAGGGGTTTCTCAAAAATGACTGAATCTTTGCTGGATGTCTGATATACTGGCTGACCTTTCTCACTATGAGAAAGAGACTTGCTTGGGAATTTAGGCGTCTCAAAATTAACCGATACTTTTCCCATATTAAAATCATATTGTGACACGCTACTTTGACGACAGGCAACGTTGGAAGTTGAAACATTGTAACAGTTTCGATTTTTTCCTAGATCAAAATATCCGGTTTTTGTGCTTTGTGTCTTAGTGCACAGGTCTGCATTTTTTATGGCTGTTCCATTCAGCCAGGAAGTTGCACAGAAATTTTGATCCTGCCGACCACAATGACTTTTAACAGCACAATTTGGATTATGGAAAATACCTACATTTTTATCATGAGCACAGAATACATCTCCCCGGTTCACCGTGTTCATTTGTGAATAAAATACAGAATTATTCGCCGTAGTCAAAGGGTACGACTTCATGGTTTGATTCTGTGTCCCAGAACTGTACATGCCAGCTGCAATTTGACTATTAGTGAAATATTCTGGTTTACCTGTAGAACTAGGCGTGCTCAAAGGTGCCAAGGGCTTGTCTTGCGCAAATGACTGGACTTTACCACAATCTGATCGGATGGAATCTCCTCTGGAGCAAAAGTAATCAAGAGGATTGTGTTGAGTAGCCTGAGTAAGGGAGTTTGAAGATGTATGCCTAGAACTTGGTGCTGCATCAAATAATTCTCTGTTGGAGTACTGATTTCTTCCACTGAAAGGAAGTGACTGTGTGCCTGAATCTTGCTTCATGTATGCCAGTTTATTTCTGTCCAGAGAGTTATTTAACAGGACTGCATTTTTTTGAGCGACAGATTCAAGAGATGAAAAACCAACATTTGAGGTGCTTAGAGATGCTGTATCTTTTGTGGAGCTCAGACCCTCATTCAAAGTGAGAGACTCATTCTTTGATGAACAGATATCTGAGAAACTTTGAAATTCTCCTCCTGGGCTGAAATGACTTCCAGGACTAGGTGTATCGAGATAAGATGTTTCTGCCTGCCATGTCTCAGATGTAGCCTGTGAGAATGGAGCACTGAAAGACTGGTTTGCTTCTTCCATGGGGCAAAAATCTGTTAAAGAGCTTTGGAGGTTGCTTTGTGGAGGCATCTCATAATATCCTTCTAAGTTTAAGGACTGGAAATCAAGAACTTCCTCACAACAGTGAGTACTACTAGAATCTGCAAGAGGGAAAGAACTCTCCGAAAAGAAAGGGAAATCTTGATGTTTTGGCTGTAGCTGAAATGAGGTAGAATTTGTATCAGTGGGAAAATCATTGTAAGAGGAGCACAAAGGGTTTGCCACCTTGACTGTGGAGAAAACAGACGCACTGTTCACATTAAACATATGGCTAGGACAGCCGATTCTCTTTTGCTCCTCAGTCCTCCTCCACCATTTTCGTGATGGAGGTTTTCTTACTCTGTTCTTGGTTTTTTCAATTGCTCTCCTCGGTAATCCTTGCCATTTTCGTCCAGGTTCTTCAGTCATGCCATGAGGAGGATGAAGAGAATCAGGTGAGAGTGGGACAGAGAAAGAATCTGCTTTTGCAGACTTCATCAGGACTCTCCTTGGTTTGTTTATAAAGGATGAGTCGTCAACATTAAGTTCATGGTAGTTCACACATACTGTGTATGGTCTCTCTAGAGCATCCTGACCAAAGTTTATGCAAGTCCTTGAAACATCACTCTTTTGTTTATGGCCAATAAAGTCCACAGTCCAGTCACCTTCAGGTTTTCTTCGTAGTCGTATTCTCAGTAAGGAGTGATCCTCTTTACCGATATTCAAAAGACCTTGGTCATCACCCATGTCCATTGGTTCTGTCTTACACATTTTTATTCGTTCTTTATCCTTAATGTCACAGTGTTTTACATGTTTATCAGACACTGTATTTTCATAAGACCTTCCAATTATTTCACTGTCTAGAACTTTAACGGTCTTACATTTATGAGTTTTTTTAACCAGGAGAGACTTTGTTTCCCTGTTTTCTGCTTTACCTCTAATTCCCCGAAAAACACTTTCCATTCTGTCCTCTTGCATTTGTTCCACAGCTACTCTACTAGTGTCAGTTTCTGTGTTTTTCTTCTCTTTCACCTTGTCAATATTACACCCTGGCTTGAAAACTGCATTCTTTATTCTTAGACTTCCCGTGTTGCCTCTTTCCATACTCTGTTCCAGTAGTGCTTCTTCTTCCTGTTCCCCCTTGCAGCAAACATTCCTCTCCTTTTCATTGTTTAAATCAGAGACACAGTCCAGAAGAGATTTAAAAGGTTCTAGCAGTTCAACTTCTTGTGCTGAGCTTTTATTTCCATCCACATCCCTTTCCACGTTCCTTGCCATCTCCCACTCCTCCCCTTGTTTTCTCTTAAAGCGAAATTTAAAATGTTCTTTCATGCCACACTTGTTTACTAGGACCTGGTCTGCAGCCTGTTGTTGCATTCCCAAATGCTCTTCACGCCACTTTACTTCCTCTCTCCCATTTCCCATCCTCCTGTCAGTCTCTGCAGCCTGAGGTTCTCCTTCAGGGTTCTCCTCTATGACATCAGTCAGGGAGACCCCAAAACAAGCCAAAGTCCTTTTAGTCCCAGAATCAGCTGCCAATTTGAAGTTTTCCTTCTCAGCTATCTCCCTTTCTTGAGCCAGCACCATTCTTTTTGGTATGTCCATTTCTCCAGTCTCCATTCTTCCATGCACCATAGCTTCCTTTATTTTTTTCTCACACTGTTTCTCATGTTCATCTCCTTGATCCCACTCTACCTCTGATTCCGTGTTTTCAAATGCCATCAGGAGTTTGGTTATTTGCCCGTCTGAGTGGATGTCTACCTTGCTGCCAGCTTTACTACAGTCTTCAAGTTCCCTTGATTTACCCAATTTTGCCCTTCTCTCTCTCTGTTTTTTAAGCAGCCTCTCCTTTCTGTGTCGACTTACTCGACATTTTAAATACTTTACTCTAGAATGCAACTTTCTGAAAGCTACACTCTCTTTCAAGGGTCTTACAAAATTTTTCTTTTTAGATCTAATGTTACATGTGACCACTTCAATACCAGTGCCAGAGTCACCATTCAAACGGTGATTTTCTGTTATTTCACCATCCTTTAACCTTGAGCCAACTGCTACTTCAGTTTCTTCATTCAATTCTAAGTCATGTCTTTGATCTGGAAAATTCTCAGTTCCAAGTCCTGTGAGCTTCATTGACAGAACCTCTAAACCAGCAATATTTAACCCCTGTTCAAACTCAGTGTCCGTTTCTTTTCGAGGAATCCTTTTCTTTAGGGGAACATTGGCCTGGCCTTGCGCCTGTGGATTGGGATCCAAACATGGTAGACAGTCAGACTTCATAATGGCATGAGAAATAAGTGGCGAAAGAGAAGACTGAGGTGGCTTTGGTTCTTCTGCATCATATGACGGGAGATGCTCAAAAACTGGCTGCAGGCTACCTTGGAGCACAGAGTCTACTTTATGAACCACTGATGACTGGCCCTCTTTTGTTTCATCTGCTGGGGGTGTCTGACTCATGTGTTCCCTAGCCGTCTTCATTTTTACCTTACCCTTTTCCATTATCAATTCTTCAAGATCTGCTGCTTGACTGAGTTGTGGACATCCAGTGTTTCCTAGTTTTCCCCTGATCTTGCTGAAATCTTTCACCACCTTTGCCTTCTCAAATACATCAAAAAGAAGAACCCTCACTTCCTTAACGCAAAGGTTGTGCCCATTCATAGCTGCTATTTCTCCATTTTTTTCATCTCTGAAATCTAATACAGATCTTAAATTCCCACTTTCTCTATTTTCAAGACTGGTTTCGTCTACCCTATTGCCCTTGGTTGCCTTTTTATCTGCAGTCCTAAATGTTGCCTTGCAGAATTCCCCTTTCCCATTGTATTGTTCACCCTGTGATAAAACAGCAATTACTTTAGAAGCCATTTCACTTTCTATGTTAGTTATATCAGCTGCTCTAAATGACATACCCCTCAACCCTTTCTTACCTTCAAGTCTTCCAAAATCCTTGCCATTCCGTCTCTTAGAGTTCTCCTGTGATCTGGAAACTCTAGTTTTGGTTTCCCTGTCTTCTACTCCAGCGCTGCTCCCTTCTATTTTCTCCATAATCCCTTTCCCATCTCCCTCCGCTGCCTTTTCACCAAGCTTGCATATTTCTAGACTGGACAACCTGACCAGATCAACTGTAACGTAACGATTAAATAATGAGAGAAGGGGCTGGTGGCCAGCGGGAAAGGATTCACAGTTGTAAGAACTGAAGGAGGAGGGCAAGGAGCAGGGACCACAGAGATGTGGTTCTAGGGTACAAGGTCCATTGCTATCCCATCTCCCCAAGGAGTTATTGACAACTTTACAAAGCCCAGTTCTTTCGCTGCAGTTATGACTGCTGCCGTGTGAGCATCTGGTAGCTTGGAGGGTCCTGTCAGTCCCCAGAGTGTGTGCACTTCCACACCTGTTCTTTCTTACATCTGAAGGCTGGCATGTGCCTGCTGCTCGTGGTCCACTGCTCTTACACTGTCCTCCTCCAGTGTATGCTGGATTACTGGCACATGCCACACTACCATGGCACCTACTAACAGCTATGGTGGTGCAGTTTGTGCTCCTCATGGTACCTATGGTTGTAGCTGTGCCATCCCTGGCTGCTGGAGTGAATTTAGTACTACCACTCCCATTTGCACTTCCGCTGCTGCTGCTGCTGCTACTACTACTACTACATGCAATTTTGGGTACAGAGTCAGTTTTACAAACCCTTAATCCAGAACCAGCACACAAAGGCCTATTTCTTGTCATGTTCCTAGTTCTAGAAGAGACACTTTCTTGCACACAAAGCAGAGAATCTTCCACCATATCAAAATTTCCCTCGCCAGGGTTCTTCACAAGTACCAGAGAAGAGCCAGAATGGAGGACAACTGCTGGAGGTGATTTGGGATCAGGACAGCTCTCTTTCTTTTCATCACTTTCGTCGTCCTCTCTGATCAGGGATATATCATGCTTAATCCCGCTTTCTTCCATTCTTGGCCGTTTGACTAGGCAATCTGAGGTGCTTGTTGATTGGTCCACTGAGCAGCGCCGCAAACATACTCGCAGGTCCTTGAGCATGATGTGTGAGACAGAGGGGATGGTAAAGTTGTACTTCTCTGTTCGTCTCCCTTTCTCATCCATTTTCCATCTGTTAGTTTTAGACAGTTTCGTTTTCCTGCTGCTTGGGGAAAACATATTCTTCTTCATCGCCTGAGAAAGGGGCCCCTTGGAAGCACAAGCTTTAAAATAAACATATAAATAGTTAGGTATATAGATACAAATTTATCTGAATTCATACATTTTATATTAAGACCTGAAGGAATGCATTTCTTGAGCTACAATAAGAATTAGCCACACTTAACTGAGAATGGTGTTTCAAGGTTAGACCAGTTTATCCCCTACTAAAAGTGATTTTCAGGCAAAAAATGGGAGGTACAAGGATTCAGGAAGTAGCACTGCATTATTAGAAGTGTATTACTGAATGTCCTGAGAATGACGAACATCCCATTCAGGGTGTCCTATGCCATACACTGTGCCAGTGTTAATTTCGTTGACGAAAAATTTGTCAGTGATCGTCAACGACCTTTATTTTCAGTGTAAAACGAGAATTTTTATTTAGTTATTTCACGAGGCCTAAGACTATGACGAAGTGTATCGACAATTTCGTCAACAAATAAAAACGAGACGAAAATGTTTGCCAGAGACGAGATCCAATCAGAACTAATGTAGTTCGCGTAATCCAAGGGTATTCAACTAAAATTTAAAGAGGTCCAGTTTTGCTTTAAGCAAAGGTCAAGAAGATCATATTGTCCAACTATTTAGTGTGATATATATTGATATATATTTAAGTAGCCTATTAGTTATTAGCCTATTTAAGTTAGCCTTAGTAACATTGCGTGTAATCAATACCTAACTGTCAAATCAAATTTCAGTAAAATTCAAAAACCTTTTGACAATATTTATTGTTACGCGACATAGAACTGTACATATATGTATGACTGCCGATATGTATAATGTTCTCATTTACTAAAAGTAGGACTGCATTTCAAAATGAGAAAATAAAATGTGAAAATTGCGCATGTTTAAATAAAGTGCTTAACTTAAGCCATAAAACCCTAATAGTCGTGTTTGTCATATTTTAGTGTCCATGGATTTAAGTATTGGTTTCGATAATCGCACACCGGTAATAATATTAAAGTCTCATTTTAATATAAATACATACAAACCTATCACTTTAATCGCTATTAGAGATTAGAGAAAATGAGACAACTCACAGATAATCTTACCCATGCTGCTCAGCGCTAGGGTTGGGCACTGAGTGAAGTTTCCCTTCACCCGACTCAGACGAAGATCGGTCTCCCTTAGGCTGTACTTCTGGCCAGGAGCATCAATGGGATCTGTATGAACTGCCTGCCTTTTTCTCTGCTTAAAGGAGCCCTCACCTCTCCTTAAAGAAAATTGAGTTCAATGAGTTTTGTAACAAGCATTATGTGATACTGCAAAATTTTTTAAAAACTTCAGAATTTTTTTGCAATCCTAACCATTTCTGCTGTTCTGTTAACAGCAAACCTAAACTTAAAAAAAAAAAAAAAAAAAAAGTGCCAAGCCACCTATAGACAAAGACCATAGGACAAGATCAGCAGGAAACAGACCCTGCTGCCCTCTCACCTCTCACATGTGCAGCATTCACACATCTCGTTATCTTCTCCAAAAAAGCTGTCACCATAGTAACAAGTGATCTCTTCCCCAGGAGAAATGGGCCGGACAACTTTCACACATGCACCATACTTGTCACCTGGGACAAACTGAGGGAAACAGAAAATGTACTGAGAAAAAAGGAGAGAGTGGGAGACATTAACCAACAAGATTTAAAGCTGTAATATTGCAAAATGGCATACTTCAGGGAATTTTAGAAAGATTTGCCCATGTGGGGTAAAAAAGAGATACATTACAACCTCAATTAGTTTCATTCAAAACTGAACAAAAGTTCTGAAACTTCTGAAGCTTAAGATTAAATGCAAGATCCAACATCCAGACTTGTAGATTTTATGAGATTGTACGTTTATGACCTTCAAGTTCAACATACAGGCCAAATGCTAGGAGATGCAATCCTCTCTTATGCTTATGTACTTTGCTGACTAGCGATCAAACTACAGCCCAGCAACAGATTCCTCTTTCCAATAAAGAACTACAGGCACTCAGTATGTTAACATACACAGCTAAATCAAGCTACGGTTATAGCTCGACTACACCATTTAATTGTACTACGGTCCTTGTCCCAGTATACATGCAAGGTAGGGGAATCAATTTACTGACTGAAGTATATCCAACTCCGCTACAATAGGTGGCGATATGGCTCCTTTCAGCCTGTTAGTATTGGGCTTTTTACAGTTGAGCTATTATGTCAGATGTACAAAAATTATAAAAATTAATAATGGGGGCCTGGACAAATGAAGTGACAAGCCTTTTTTGTGATCTGGTTGGAAGAACAGATGTAGCAAGATCACAGTATTGGATTTTTTCCAAATACTGTGATTTTGTTGTAATAAATGCTGGGGTATTTATGAGACAAAAGGAGTTAAACATAAAATTTCTCATGAACCCATCTAGGAGTGATTTAAACAGCAAGGATGAAAATGATTATAATTGTCTTGAAGAATGCATGCAGCGCTCATACACAAGCAGCAGAGATAGAGTTTAAACTTATTTTTAAACATATACTAGATATTGAAAATGAATAATTATTAAAATTGCAAAACTAAGCGTTTTTCCCTATAACATCGTAAAAATGTTTCTACTCCCTGTGCTATAACAGCCATACCGAACTGAAAGTAAGAAAATAGACTAGCGACGTAAGAATTTGATGTGCATAACATGCGATGTTGGTGTTAATACTGGACATTGTCAACCCATATAAATTTACTACAGCCATTTTTCAAATTCAGCACAAAATACCCCACCTCGCGTTGTGATGTCATTCAGCACCAGTACCAGTTTTCACGCCAGTGAAAAACCAACACCTCAATGTACTGTACTTTTGATTTGACCTTGTTGTAGTACACAATAATTTGATTGTCTTAGTATGCATGAAAACATACTGACTGGGACAGCAGCTCCAAATTGTGTCTGCAAATGTTTATACTGCCCGCCAACGCAGAGGGGAAGAAAAAAAAAAAAGAAAAAAAAAAAAAAAAAAAAAGCATATTTATAGCCCTGTCCTTTACAGGGCGAAATCAACATAAGAAAAATGGGAAAGACCCTGCTGACAAGGTTCTTACCTTACAGTTTGGTCGGCAGTCTTCACACCACAAAGAGATAAATTAGTGGTTAAAAAGGGTATGTTCACCAGATTAGCTTTAAAACAAGCAGCACTTAGACTATGAAAGAACAAAGACCCGCAGGTCACTAACATGACATGACTTACTTCACATTAACTTCAGACTGGAGAAAGTGACCTGTACCTCTGAACATGACCAATTAATCACTATTTTATATTCTTACTTGTGTTAGTCTGCCTAAGGTAACACTAATATAATTAACCACATGCTCAACTTAACAAATTAAGTGCCTCATGATTAACTGATGTACAACAGAAGCATTTTACTAAATCATAGTGAAGACGAAGCTGAAGTGAGTGAGAAGAGCCTGACCGTGATTGATGAAGGCAGCAGGGCCCAACCACAGCTGAGCACAGCGCTTGCGGGTGGAGTACATCACACTGAAATCATTTACTCCAGCTTGGAGAACCGTGCTATCAGCTGCACTCAGCTCTGCAATACAGCCCTGCAAGACCTCCACACGTTCACCCACCAACCTGCAGAAGACATGTGACCATGAGGTACTGGCACGCAGACAAGCACACCGTGGCAGGCAGGGAGACACGCATGCACACCAAGGCCCCTGACTCACCAATGTCGTGTTGAAGTGATCTTGGCTCCATTGGTTTCTGATGAGTAACGGTCACATGATTCAATTTGAACACCACTGTCCATTAGGAAAGCGCTGAGATAGCGGTACACCTGAGAAAGGAAGAAGCTTTGATTCAGTACAGAGAACACACTGCTACTTGTACAACCCTGGTATGTGCTGTACAGCAGTAGTTAGGGCTTAATTAGTTAGGATCAGTGAAAGAATTTCAGCTTAGACATGCTGCCCGTCTGCTTAGTATGAGAGACACTCACATGCTGTCTCAGCAGCTCCTGCCGGTGAGAGCCCAGCTCCGTAAAGTAGCCCCAGGCCCAGTCCCCCACCGTCAGTGCCTCAAAGGTCACCTGGAAGTCATGTGTCCGTCGGAAGCGCTGCAATGTCTCCCTGAGGTAACCCCAGCGGCGGATTTCTGGGGGAGGACTGTAAGACAAATTCAAGAGAATCAAAACCTGCTCATACTTCATGTCTTATCAAGCACATGTACAAATACACCATAACTAAATAGCAGGGCCTTTAGTGTGCTAACCTTGACTTCGAAACATGTTACAAAGAAAAGTGACGATTCTCTACCTGATATTCATCTTGTGGGTGCTGAAGCCCAGCAGTGGGTCCAATACGAGGCTGGTGGCCAGGTCATCGATCTCACACAGCTCTTTGACACTCATTCTACTACACCCCTCCATCTCCACCTTCCATCCACATACTGCAAGGCAACAGGAAAAAAAAAAAAAAGTGAACATGCCATTCCTAATCCAGGTCTACATTATGAGTATTTCTGTCCACAATGCATGGGTCCACTGAAACCCAGGAGAAATGCCATGCCACCTTAAAATAGCACAGCGCAACAAATAATGAAAAAAATAATATTAGAATATTAGATGAGTTCAGATAAAGCATTCAGAGCAGCAACAGAGTCCTCTTTTAAAGCGGAGTTTAAGACAGGGGTGGCCAATCTTATCCGCAAAGGGCCGGTGTGTGCTGGTTTTTGAGGTAACCTTTAGGTCAGGTGTTCAAACCCAGGTGTTCAAACCCAGGACTCTTCAGCCAATCAGTGCTCTAATTAGTGACTTAATTAGGGAGTTGCAGCAAAAACCTGCATACACACTGGCCCTTTGTGGATAAGATTGGCCACCCCTAGTTTAAGAGATCAAATATACACTAGTGCAGGTGTTATTCCACCAGTACCCCACCATGTTTGCTAGCTTGAATTTAATTGACCTAGTAATTATTCTCATGAGAATACAAACTTACATCACTGTTCATTTTCTGTAAATGAACAACTAACACTTAAGTATGTTCCCCTCACACATACTGCGACTGTCTGCTTAAATGAAACAAGCAGCCGTGTTGTGCAGGAAAATCACAGCTCCCCAACAGCATCCCGCCTTTTCACATTTTTTTTCCCCAAACAAACGTCCGCCATCCCTGTCTGTCTCTCACAGTCCCGCCAGGCTCTACCCGGGCCGGGTCCGTCGGTACCACGCAGGGAGGGGAGCGCGTTTGTGTGACAAAAATGACACTCAAGCGCTTAGATCACTCCCTGGATCAGCTGAATCTCAGCCGGTGCCGAGGTCGCTCAGTGAGGCCACAGATGTTTTAACACTTCGTGGTGGAAAATTAGCATCGTTTCTGTCAAATTACCTAAACCAGGCAAAATACGGCGGCCGGAGCCGGGTTTCGGGGAAACAAACCGCTGGCTGCGAAAAATAGGAAAGCGGAAAACAGGGCGCAGCCTATGATGAACGGAAAATAAATCTTCGCGGACCGACGGAAAAGCGGTGCCCCGGGTGCCGGAGCGGCTCCGCCTCGATAGTTATTCTTCCGAAATTTCTCGGCGACCCGGATCCGCGCGCAGACAGCTGGCGAGCTCGCTGACTAGCTAGCCCCGGACAACCGTACCTGACAGGCCGTGAGGTTTCGGATAAGACTGCAAAAATCACAAATCAAACAGAAAACACAGAACCACGCTTTACACCTAACAATCCAGAGTAAAACACAGAAAGAATCTCAAATGCAGTTCGAGTATTTAAATCCAAAAGTTTCATACCCTTGCGCCGTCTAACAGAGTAAGCTTTATTTTTTTTATCTTCTCGTCGACGTAAGAGCCGTCACTCATGTCCCTGATGTTGATTGGTCAGAATGGACCTCAGATTGCTTAACAGCAGTACAATTGGCTGACCGTTCAAGTTCCCGCCCTAATTCTCGCGCAACAGGGTCGGGTTTTATTTGCGTTGATTTGTGGTTACCTGTACTAAATTATAACTGCTGCGTTTTAAAGACCAATTTGGATACTTATAGCACAGCGCGAACTCAGGGGCGTGTGTTTGAAGGCAGTTTCTGCTGATTTCCTTCTCACGCTGATTTAGAACGGCCGCTGGTACAAAATGCACGAGTAAACCTGTCGGTACATGAGTGAATGCTAATAAGCGCTTGCTCTAATATTTATTAAACTAACAGGATTCATAACCAGCGTGCTTGCATGTAATTTCAGAAGCACTTTTCTTAATTTAATTGTTCTTTGACTATATGCGGCCATGTATCACGCTCATTACCATAAGAAGTTGTCTTTGTTTACATCATTATGAATGAATGATGTCTATTTCAAATTCCAATTGCAGCTCACCAACACCGCCTGTAGAGCATACCATACACGATTCTTTCCGCTCTGATATTTTAGTCGTTCTCAATCCTCATAATATACACAATAAACACTTTCTGTATGTGAATACGAACCGTTATCAAAGAAATATCTTTAATGCGATTTTATGGCATAAGTCTAAACACACTAAGCAAGGGACATGGGAGCTGGGTAACGGTTTCGTATTAGGGGTGTTGCAGAATTTTTGTGCGCGAATAGGTGTTTCATTATCATAGACATATCTGCGCTAGGTTACACTATAATACGGTAGAGGAACAATGGCGTGTATGTGGTTCAGATGAGCAAACATACGCATGTATACGCTACTTTACGGTAGATGCAATTTTTTTTTGTGCGTGTACATGCTACTTTACGGTAGAGAATAATATGGTCGCCTCATGTGTCACTATTCGCCGCTGAGCGCTGCGTTTCAGTACAATCTAGAATTTTCCAGATATTGCTATCTTTAAATAACAGGATCACGTACGGTCACTGTAGTGTACCTTCATTCACAGGAGCGATTTGAGTGTGGTTGTGCCGTACTTTGGTGAGCAGATTGCGATTGTTGGTTACTTGTTCATATGTACGCTATAGTTTAAGGTTTCTAATGTTTTCTCCGGTGATGTACCACAACGGATATTTGCAGACGCAAATATAATGATTGAGTAAATAATAACGTAGGAGGTGTATCGTTGGGTAGATGTGTGTGCGATGGTGGTTACTGCGACTGCTGACATTATAGCCATTAACTAACCTTATTTATTATGACAGTGTATTTAATTGCTGTTAGTTGGTTAAGTTAGTTGACTTACATTAGCACGCCTCCATACTTAGAGATGCACACTACCGTATAAGTGTAAAGCCAGTACTATGAGCGTATCAGGTGCAGTTGTGTCTGGTCAGTGCTGGGCCATGGTTCGAATTACGGGGGGTACTCCGATCAAGACCCAGACCCCCCCCCCCCCAAAAAAAGAAAGACAAAAATAGCAGTCTTGGGGGGGGGGTCTTAACATTTTTCTTTTGTTGTAAAGAAAAAAAAAAGAACCTAACCTTGTAGGAAAATTTCATTCTCATTGAGCGACCTGTTCATTGTGTTCGTCTGTCATGGTACTGTTTGTCGTGCATTGGTAAATGTAAGTAGCCAGCAGAAGTCTAGCCTGTTGAAAATGTGGTATTTTACAACCTTCATTTATTCGTGTAAGTGTTTCATCTACTAATGCAAGCTGACGTCTTTATAAGTTGAATTATACTTACCATTGTCCTTCTGAGGTCGCTCCTGCTACAGCACAGGTGTCAGACTCCAGTCCTGGGGGGCCAGAGCCCTGCACATTTTGGGTTTCCCCTCGTTTAACACACCTGATTCAACTTCTTGTGCTAATTACCACATAGCTGTTGAGCTGAATCATTTGTGGTGGAACAGGGAAAGAACTAAGCTACACAGGGCTCCGGCCCCCCAGGACTGCAGTTTGACACCCCTGTTCTTCAGGGTCTGTCCTTCTACAGTCAACGTTAGTTACGTTAACTAGTGAGATAAGCTAAGTTCTCTGTTTAAACCAGGCTTATTTGATGAGGTAAAGTTAATCATGGTCATTTTCCAAAGAGAATGTTTTCATTCTCATTTTATCATGAATAAATTGTGCCTTTCTGAAATTAATTCGCCACTTAGCCTGTGTGGTTTGTTATTAGGCTAATGTTAATGCATAAGAAGG
>JAODKC010000048.1:4829439-4845292 GCA_026777985.1 Mormyrops attenuatus | reverse complement strand
ATCTTACCGCAGCCCTGCACCGCCTCCAGTCATATGCAAGGATTGAGTACCGTACTGTACATCTTACCGCAGCCCTGCACCGCCTCCAGTCATATGCAAGGATTGAGTACCGTACTGTACATCTTACCGCAGCCCTGTACCGCCTCCAGTCATACGCAAGGGTAGAGTACCGTACTGTACATCTTACCACAGCCCTGCACTGCCTCCAGTCATGTGCAAGAATTAAGTGCGGTATTATACATCTTACCGCAGCCCTGTACCACCTTCAGTCATACACAAGGATAAAATACCATACTGTACATCTTACCACAGCCCTGCACTGATCATACAGAAGGATTAAGTACTGCACTGTACATCTTACCACAGCCCTGCTCTGATCATACACAAGGATTAAGTACCGTACTGTACATCTTACCACAGCCTTGCTCTACCTCCCATCATATGGAAGGATGAAGTACCATACTATACGTCTTACTGTGGCCCTGCGCCGTCTTCGATCGTACGCATCAGTTTCCAGAATGTCCATTTTGTCCAATACGTTTAGCCTATAAACCAGTGAATAGGTGTCTGCTTCTTGTGTCTTCTGCTGTATGTCCTCAGTGTCCTGCTGTACTTCCCCTGCGTGTCCTCAGTGTCCCCCACCTTCTCAGTTGTTCTATTCAACCTGTATATGCCTACACTACTGCTGCTGTCTCAGTTTCTTTAGACTATGAACTTTGCACTGCTAATCACATCTACGTTTTATCAATGATGGATGATGCCCACCCTCTCTCACCAGGTCCCTGTGTCCACAGGTGACATGACAAACCTGCCAACAGCAGACTGAGCTCAAAGGTGAACAGGCGGGATGACGTGTAAGGATGGTACCTGGTGTTAGGACTGTGCTGGTCATTTTTATCTATCCACGGAGAGGTACGGGGCAAGACAACTGGACTGAGGACACATAAGTGCATTATGAATATAATCCACATAAAACAAGAATGTGAGACTGCTGTAGCTTATGACTTATGAAAATACAAGTAAAAACCAGGAAAGCTTTTGTTCTTATAAAATGAAAAAAACAGAACAGGATATCTTCAAATACTGTGCCTGGTTTAAGGGTGAGATACATTATGTAAGAAGCTGCTACAGACTAGGCTTGTGACTTGTTGATGTGGAAAGCACATCAGAGTTAACGTAGCTGGCCACGCTCTGCTTTGAGAGCCTCCTGGTGAGACGGCCTCTGATTGGTCAACCAGAAAAAGTGAGCGCCGTGCAGAGCATTGCCCCAAGGCAAGGGCTGCATCTATGACAGAGACACAGGCTGATAATTAACAGACTGCAAGTTCAACTTTGACCAACTCTAGGCTGCCCTGCGCTGCCTAGCAGAGCAGCAGAACAACACGGAGAAAGCACAGTATGGGTGAGTCAGTCGCCACTGTAAAACACTCGGAGTGCACGAAACACAGTGCCGTGGGCATACCGACCAAAGCTCCGCAAAGATAACGACTTATTTAGGTAAAGCACAAATACACCACACTGCGGTCGGGTCATTTTTATTTAGCATGTGTCCACCGATAAACAAAACATGTGCTCGTGTCAGTATTTGTGTTTGTGTGTCTCTTCACAGACGTGACAGCAGACACCTTAAGAGTGATGACTGTTGGAATTGTGGGATATGGCCACTTAGGTTGGTGTCTCATAAGTGTACCTTCCGTTTGGAACTTTAAGGGCACACTCGAAGCAGCTGGGATCTCTCTCAGGTCCTCTTGCTTAGCTTCTCCCTGTGGCGGTTTTTGTGGTGAACAGCTGTCTCCTGCTCCCAGGACAGTACCTAGTGGAGAGGATCCAGAAGGAGGGTCACAGCTTGGGCCTACGCCTGGTCTTTGTGTGGAACAGAAACCCTCAGAAGCTAAGAGCCTCTGTTCCTGAGGAACTGATCCTAGATCAACTGTCCCACTTCCCTGAAAAGTGCGGTGCAGGTACTGGGAGAAAGGGCACGTGGAGGGTGCTGCAGTACCTACAGGACTGCATGTGCTTTGTGTCTTAGGAATGCAGACTTGATCGTGGAGGTGTGCCACCCACAGGTTGTGAAGGACTTTGGGGCCCAGTTCCTCTCGCATGCTCACGTCCTGGTATGGGGGGCATAGGGGGTGATTTGACTGGATTTGGGATGGTTGTGCTTTGCTGCCTGGACTAGTGCCAAGTGGTTGATCAAAGTTCCCATTCTTCAGGTGGGCTCCCCCTCTGCCCTCTCAGACCTCCAGTTGAACAAACAACTACAGCAGATTGCACAGCATCATGGGAAGACACTTTACGTGCCTAGTGGCGCACTGTGGGGCAGTCAGGATATCCAGCGACTGAATGAGAGCGGTATGTTGACGGTGAGAAAGCCGGCAGACAAGGGCCACTGTTCATAAACATGAACACTCTGGAAGCGTGTGAAAATCTCCATCTCCAATCCCATCGACAGAGTCTCTTCATCCGCATGTCCAAACACCCCTCCTGTTTCCGCCTGACTGGGGGCGGGCCCAAGGACTGGACCGAGGGAGAAGGCAGGAGGGTGCTTTTCAAAGGCTCCGTGGCTGACCTTTGTCCACTGGCCCCTAATAACGTCAACACCATGGCAGCGGCTGCTATAGCAGCAGACAGCCTGGGCTTCAGCGGGGTGATGGGGGAGATAGTCTCTGATACTGCGTAAGATCTCTCATGCATACAGGAGCGTAGCAGGGCCACTCTCCACCTCTGCAGCCTGCTCTGAGCCAAGCTTGTTCTCCATCCTGTCCCCCAGGCTGAAGGAGTACCACGTAGTGGAAGTCGAGGTGACGGGCACCAACGGCTTCTCTGTGACTTCTGTGCGGCGTAACCCCGCCCAGCTGGGGGCAGTGACAGGGAGTGCCACCTACGCATCCTTCTGGAGCAGCTTGCTGGGTGGGTAATTATGGAGGACGTTAATCAGGGGCAGGGCCATCCACTGTCTTTGTGCACTAACCTACATCTCCTCTCCACACTGCAGCATGTAAAGGCAAGAGAGCCGGAGTTTGCCTGTGCTGAGCGAGCTGGAGCCACTGGCTGTGAACCACACTTTCTGAAATTAGGCCTCGCATACAAATGGAGTTTTGAAGAAGCTGCTTGACATTTGCTTCAAGAACAAGATGTCTGTCACAGTGTCTTAATAAAAGAACTTATTTGATCATTTTGTTGTTTTTCAGTCCTCGAAGCAACAGTAACCAGGAGTCGGTGGTTCTTACGATAACAGGGTCATAACACAACAATACTAGCACAGAAAGTGTTCATGACAAACAAATCCTTACTGGCTGACTTTAGCCTGACTTTTTTGCAGATCGTCTGACTGACAAGTGCAAATTGCTAAAACCATATGTATAACAATACTCACTGACCTCGATCCACCCATTCTATATTACTAATCTTGTCTGAAACATCCTGGAATATGAGGTAATCTTGCTAAAATGCACACAATCCTCAGACTGGACTGCCATTTGGCGCCATGTCATGTCTCGGGTTGGGGGGGGGGGCACTACTGGGGCAGCAGCAAACTTAACTGACTATGGAGCTCCTTAAGTAAAAGAATAAGAGGTTCTGCACTGGCTTTGCGGGCAGGAGTGTGTTGCCCCCCCAGAAGGTGGCTCGTACCTCCGCAGCCTGGGAGACTGAACCCAGCTGCACCTCCACCTCCCGTACTGCAGGTTTCCTCTATTGTACCACGTCTTCATATATATGCTAGGTGGCTCAGTGTCAGGTGTGTGGGTCTTTCAGTCATATGCATAATGTGTTTGTGTGTGGAATACAGGAAGTGTTTGTGGGGGTGCATGCACTGGTGCAAAATCAGTTCTTCTCACTAGAAATAGAGCTCAGGGGTGAGGTGACAGAACTAGGGGGGGAGTGTGTGGAGCTCGCTGGAGACTGGGCAGAGCTCAGTGAAGACGGGGCGGGGCTTCCACTGCCATTGAGCAGTGGGTATGGTAGAGAGCTCTTGTTCCGGAAGGACAAAGAAATTGGGTGGCGGATGTTGCGACGGTCTTTTTCAGCCTCGAGGTCCTCATCGTACCGTTCCTCCTCCTCATCATCATCCTCCGCCTCGCTGTGGTGGGGGGAAGAGTGGCGGGACAGGGCAGGGGAGGGGGGGACCGAAGCTGGCCTGGGGTAGCGGAAGCCCTGGGTCTGTTGGGCAGTAGAGAAATAGACACATGGTAAAGGGGGGGGGGCATTTTACAACCACAGCAGACAGGAACAGGAGTTCCTTGAGAGGTCACAAGAATGACCTGAGCTCCACACTGAATGACAAGAACCACAGACAGACTTACAGAGGTGGCATCCTGGGGCTCATAGCAGTAGGTGTCTGGAAAAGCCTTGGCTAAGGCCATGTGCCGAGCCGTGACGTAGTACTGAGAGGAACACATGGAGACAGTCAGACCAATGCACCAATCACAAAATGCCTAGGAACTGCCCCTGCCCCCCTCACCCGGCCCAGGTATCTCCAATCTAGCAGGTCACTGAGACGTTCTGTGCGGTTCCTCTGGATGATTCTCTGCCGCCGGCTTTGCTGGCAGAACTGGTACAGGAAGGAGGTCAGCTGGTTACAGGATTCATCCACACTGCGGAACCGCCGGTCTAGGATGTAGATTCCTGGGGGTGGTGAGATTTTAGAGTTAGAGTTAGAGGACACAAACAGACAGGAGGACAGATCAGATGGTGAACAGCAGGGCAGGAGCGTACCATAAGCGGACGGATCAGCAATGTGCTCCTCCATGAAGCAGCCGAAACCAGAGAGGTTGGTGGAGACAGAGGGGATCCCCATCACTGTGCATTCCGCTAAGCGAGAGGAGGACACAACTTGGGGGTAAATATGACTGCATCAGAGTCTCCCCCCACCTGTAACCACATACACACACACCCACATACCTGGTGTGTAGCCCCAGGGCTCATAGTAAGAGGGAAACACACCTAGGTGACACCCCCTTACAAACTCCTCGTAATCCATGGGCAACAATGGGGAGGTCGAAGAAAGGAATTCCGGGTGGAAAATCACCTAGGAGGACAGGATGCATTTTCAGATGGACCTTAGGTGAGAGTTCCCCTGACAGGAGCAGAAATACTCCTGCGATACTTTGGCCCTGTGTGTACCTTGACCCGGTCAGAGGAGCTGTTGAAAAGGCCAATCCTGCGTATGCTGGTCAGAATGGGGTCTGAGCTATCATCCAGCATGTTGTGGGTGCAGATCGGTGGCTGGCTATGCCGCTGTGTGCTGAAGATGGCTCGCTTCATCATGGTGAAATCCTCCTTGTCCAGCATCTTTGATACATCTGGCAACTGGCCCCTGCAAGCAGCAGTGGGAAAATAATGAATGTGTGGATAAGGCAGCACACGGAATGGGACGATGGCACAGGACACACCGGTACACGGAGAGGGACGATGGCACAGGACACGCCGGTACACGGAGAGGGACGATGGCACAGGACACGCCGGCACACGGAGAGGGATGATGGCACAGGACACACAGACACGGAAAGGGACGATGGCACAGGACACGCCGGCACACGGAAAGGGACGATGGCACAGGACACGCCGGCACACGGAGAGGGATGATGGCACAGGATACGCCGCCAGACAGAGAGAGACGATGGCACGGGATACACCAGCACACAGTGAAGGACGGGGGCAGAGGATATGCTGGCAAACAAGCACAGGTAACTATACAGCACTCACACCAGCAGAGACTCATACAGCTTCTTTCCAAACTTCTCTTTGACAGTGTGAGCTGTGTCCCTGTCACCAGAAAAGAGGGGAGCATCAGTACAAGGCATGGTGCTTGTGGCAACAATCTCCAGTCTAACCACAGCACCGAAGAGCTCACCACAGCTGCTTCCGGACCGCCTGACCCTTCAAAGTTTCCACATTGAAGTTATTCGTCCTGGCAGGCATGATGAAAAATGCCACTACAGTCACTTCACTATGGTTGACCTGGAAGAAACAGAGTATTACCACTACAGACAAGATTAGTGACTCTATATTCATCCCTATATGGACACTGTGTTTCGCCTCATAAATCTTGTTCTCCATGAGACACACAGACACATAGAGGTGAGAGCAAGCTTGAAGTTACAGCACAGGGTCAGCTAGCTGGAGCAACTGGGGTTAAGAGTCTTCCTCAAGGACCCAACAGTAGCATCAGTCTGCTGACCAGGGTATAACATTAGAACCATTATTTCTATTTTATATATATATATATATATATACACACACACACACACACACACACACACACACACACACACACACACACACATATGAATGGTGTGCACCTCTGTGCAGCACAATGTTAATTTAATTGACAAAAATTATTCATTAAAGGTGATTTTTCATTGACAAAAACGAGGCCAAAATATAATACTAAATTAATCTTCTCTTTCATCCACCCAGCCATTTTCCATGCCTGCTTGTTCTATGCAGGGTCATAGGTGGAGGTCCAGAGCCTATCCCAGGCAAAGGGCAGGGAATAACCCCCGGATAGAGCATCAACCCATCAAAGGCAAGTGTTTTGTAATGGACTAAATTTTGGTTTTATTTATATTTTATTTAACGAGAATTAAATTTCATATAAAGCCATTTTTTGAATTGGCACATTGTTTAATATTACAGCCTTTACAATAGTTAAATCAGTGTCCTTAAAAGCCACATGTTCACACCTAATGAAACACCACAATAACAGCTTTACTGTGGCATGTTACCTTCAGGTATCTGTAAGGGGGGTAGTGGTAGACCAATCTGTCTGTGTGTGTGTGTGTGTGTGTGTGTGTGTGCGCGCTCCAGATATACCTTACCTTGTGGGGACCAAATGTCCCCACAACTTCATGAATACCTGTTTTTTTTACCTTATGGAGACTGGTTTCCTCATCCCTATAAGGGAAAACTCAATTGTCTTAAAATCAGTGACTGCAATCAAAACATTAAAAATGCAAAAACTCTTGTAATTTGTTTGGTTGCTTATGGTTAGGGCTGGATAGGGGTTAAGGTTGGCATTTACCCCCATAGGAATGAATGAGCAGTCTCCACAAAGATATGATTACAGGTCTGTGTGTGTGTGTGTGTGAGCAGTGATACGCAATGATACACACTGACCCACAGAGGTAGCTCTCATCATGAGCTGTGATACACACCAAAATACACTGACAGACAGACATAGCACTCACCCTGAGCAGGTAATTAAGCCGAGCCAGAGACTCCAGGAAAATATCAGCTCCCTTATTGGAGAACTCATACCTCCCAGCAATGAAGAGGAACAGACACTTATCTAGATTAAAGTCCAGGTGCCTGAGAACACGAACACAGTTACACACTGGCATAGCACATGGGACACCATACACAAGAGGCACACAGCACCCCCTGCTGGTGAAAAGAGTACTTGCAGCAGATCTGGTAATTTCACTTGTCCTATGGCATTAAGTAACATTATCAAAAGACCATGTTAACAGAAAGGTGAGTGTTATTGGTCAGTTGCCATGGTAACGGCAGCTCCGCCTACCCATAGAAATGTCCACGGATGAACTCCTGAATACGGGCCTTGCTCTGGGCATGGAGGTTCTGGAACTCGTGCATGGCAGAGAACTTCTTCACGTTGAGGCCGTTTGGAGTGATGATGTCTGTGTGAAAATGAGCTGTCAGCACGCACCGCGGCTGCCCTCCCTCCTGCCTCCTGCCTGCAGCCCTGTGTCTCACCTGGCTTCCTCCTGAGCAGGAACTCAGCCTCAATGGCTGTGATCTGGGACACGGTGGTAAAGATGTGGGCACAGCAGGCCGCGGCTCTCTCTAGACAGTATCGGTGGTATATCTGCCTGTCTCCAGCCTCCTTATCCACATTAAACTATGAGGGGAGCAAAGCATGTTTAGGAAGCAGGTGTGGCAGGACAAAGGGTGAGGTGACTGGTCTCTCTCTCCCATTTCCATTCCCACCCATCCATCCCCTCTACCCGGCCCCTGTAACAAATAACAATCCCCCCCCCCCATCTAATCCTCATGTCACATGACCACATTTGCAGCTCTGATGCTTACGTAGCTGTGAACGTCCAACATGTCACAGAGTAACAAACCTCACTGAGGTTGTTGTAGAAGTCCACGTTGCCAGCACACAGGTAGCGGCCCAGTAGGGTGGCGTGGGTGGTGAATATGGTAGCCACAGGCAGTTGCCTATGCCGGCACAGCACCAGTCCCAGGCCGGCCAACCACTCATGGAAATGGGCCACAACGTATGAGGACTCCTCGCACTGGGCTGCAAACTGGGGGCACAAACACAGACTCACTCTGAAACTACAAGCTTACTATCCCTTGCACGCTTCTAGACCAAAAGGACGGCTGTCCGGTGTATAAAATTAGCCAGAAGGACGGCAGTCCGGTGTATAACATTAGCCAGAAGGACGGCAGTCCGGTGTATAACATTAGCCAGAAGGACGGCAGTCCGGTGTATACCATTAGCTAAAAGAACAGCGGTCTGGTGAACGTGACCAGAGCCATAAGCATACTGACCTCCCCCAGCAGCCAGGCAGTGAGAAAGCCAAATAGCACGGCGTCGTTGGCCTCACGGTCGAACCACGGCACGCCGATGCTGCAGCTTTCCCAGAGCTCACTTTTCCAGCGGTCCAGTGACCAAGCAGTAAAGCCCACATCAATCAACACGACATACGGGCCGCCCTCGATCAGCCAGCGGCCGAAATACACCTGTGAAAACATGATGCGGTTCCTGAGAGAGCTCTGCAGAACCATGAAGGCTCCAGCTCAGGGAGTCACCTGGCTTGCAGATATACACTGCCACCGTGAGCCATCAGTCTGAAACACAAATCATCTCATGACTAAGCATTTAGACCTCGCCCTCCTCCATTTGACCCCAGCTGGCCCAGTGGTGTTTCTCAATACCAAGAACATGAAGATCGTACTTGTGGTCTTGGCAAGGCCAGTTTTACTGGCTTGCCTCCCAAGACCAAAATTGGGGTGCAACGAATCAGGGGATTTGTCTTGTTTGAATAGGATGCAATTTATGTATCCTTGATATTTGGTGCGAGGCAAGAACAACATCTGGGGATTTTTACCATCCTCTGTTCTTCTGCTCTTAATACTGTATTAGAACTGGTCTTTGCCAATGGAAGATGACATGAAACAGGTACACGAGAACACAAGTACGGTGAAGTACACATATTGAGAAGCACCCCTAGTCTCCTTTGTTTGACCCCGGCGGGCCCTGCCCTCCTCCATTTGACCCCGGCGGGCCCTGCCCTCCTCCATTTGACCCCGGCGGGCCCTGGCCTCTGCCATTTCACCACAGCCTCCTCTGTTTGCCCCCAGACTGGCCCAAGCCCCCTAAGTTTGACCCCAGCCTCCTTCACTCTTTTTCGCTGTCCCACCAAGGCAGCAGAACACAGCAGTTAACAGAGTTACTGTAGCCCCTTGTGTGAGTCAATCTTGGGAAGCCCCTTAAAATAGAGCACAGTACGAGCTGTGGCCTGTGTGAGACACCGATACAGCCTGTAACCTTTAAACACGCATTCCAGCGGGGTCCTCTCTAATCAGTGGCCTAGTTCAGGGTAGAGACAGCGGATCAGGAAAGGCCACAGACAGAATGCCACCATCAGGGTGTCAGTTATCAGACACACAGGTTAAGGATAGAAACCAAGGTGTTCAGTTCCGGTAGGGGTGTCACCATCGCAGCTGAGCAACAACTGAATATGTTTCAATCTGCATGGCTACATGTGTTGCAATACAGCTAAGCTGTCTCAAACCGTGACAGTATGGAGGATGGGGTGCACACTGACTGTACCTTACACCCACTGGTGTTCATCTTATCTATGGTCTTCTTTAGAGCTGGGTTGGTTGGCTCGATCAGCTCCACCTGGGTTCTGACATTGCTCTCCATGTAGGGTCCAACCAGGAAGTAGTTCTCCCCCCATTCTTCTGCGGTCAGGCGGGCCTTGGTCTGGATCACGGTGTAGATGCCACCCACTGAATGAGAAGCAGCCCGTTGTCAGTGTGAGCATCCTGAGCACCAGCAACACACAAATGCACCATCTGACGCAAGCAAGTAACCTTTGTTGGCCACCTCCCAGGCGATCTCGAAAAGCACCGCATTCTCATGGTCAAACTCCTCATCCCAGTCGTCCAGCCCGGAGAGGGAGGTGACGGAGAGGCTGCGAGCCAGGGGCATGCTGCCTGCAGCTGGGAAGATGCTGTCAGGATGCTGGCCACCAAATGAGTAACCCTGAAAACGCACGGTCAGTCAGCCAGACCCCTAACCCTAACCATTCACAGCAAAGGACAAGCACAGCCACCTGTCCTCGTGGATCTCCACCCAGCACAGACACAGGTAATCCATACTATTAATAAAACAGTGTGTGGCTTTAAGCATTCTTGACAAACCAGCCACACAACACGATTTCTCAAAAAAGTACTTATAAAGAGTAAACATAAATCAAAATCCCCAAGACCCTGACCAGGATAAGTGGCTATAAGACTGGATGAAAAAATGAAGCCACTTGAAAAGAGAGTTGCACAATGAAACAGAAATAAAATTAGAAAACTGAAGGTCACAACCAAACAAGCAGTGTACAGGACATGGGATAACACTTTACTTGAAGGGCCACAAGTAATGTGGTAACTGAGATACTACTCAAGTACAAATCATATACAAATATAGTAACTGCATGAACTACATAAACCGTTATGATTTGATTAATGATGAACAAACATGGAATCAGTAGGCAACTAACAATTTTTGGTTAATTAATATGTTAAATAAGAATCTAGTACTATACATTATATGTGCCCCTAAACAACCGTTACATATTAAAATACCAACGCAACAGGCTAAACTGACTACTGAGTTTGGCATTTCATAAAAAATATAATACTGACAAGAAGCACAGCAGACCTAGTGAGTAGGACATAGCGTACTATTTACGTCAATGTGTACTAAAGCGTCCGCTAAATAAAGTACATCTAAATGGACATCACAGGAAGCGGTCACATGC
This sequence comes from Mormyrops attenuatus, assembly GCA_026777985.1. Classification (NCBI taxonomy): domain Eukaryota; kingdom Metazoa; phylum Chordata; class Actinopteri; order Osteoglossiformes; family Mormyridae; genus Mormyrops; species Mormyrops attenuatus. The sequence goes on along the minus strand of JAODKC010000048.1, from coordinate 4,834,280 downwards.
ATGCATGCACAGAGTGATTATGAAGTTTGAGTACGAGCACGTTAGTCACGCACGCATCTCCCGCGGCATTTTCGTTTAGGACCGTAAGACAGCGCCCACATACAGATACAGCACTACTGTCGGTAAGGTGGGGGCGTCACTGTCCTCCCGTCCTGACACCTGTTTCTCTCTCCTACTTAGACAACAGAGAGGCAAGAAAACTCAGCGGCCGGGTGTCTCCACACAGTTCGGACATACCCAGGGCAGCCAAGACTAAGTCATTGCTATTTCAATATCTCCTACTTCGCAACTTTCTTTTTAAAAAAACACCGCTTAAGTTACATATGGTGAACTTAGAAAGATTTCGCTTAGTCTCGCGTTTAATTAAATAAGACGCGCTGCGGACATGCGGAGGAGGCGGGTTGCCGCCGGGTGTATTACAGTTACACACTCAGCACCAACCGATCACGCCTCCTTCCATTCCGGCATTTTACGCACAAACTAACCGTCACATTATGGACTCCAGCAGCGGCATTACTGGTCTGACTCCTGTCTCTTTGCTTGCAACACTTCCCATTGATAAGACATCGCAGATTTTAATATATCGTATTAAAATCATAAGGAATCGCATAAGCTCGACACTGACCTTCGGCGGTCCCGTCACTGTCCGAACGTCCCGTGCAATCGCAACGCTGGCATCTGTCACTCAAAGAAACGGGGGGCCGTCGTGGGGGGGGTGGAGACAAAACGCGCCGCATTCGTCTCCGATTGGTCATAATATGTGGGTGGTTGTTTAACGGACACCGCACAAATAGCACTGGGCGAGGGGGCGGGGGACGATTAAAGTTAGATCGGTCCCGGATTGGAAACCCGATGGTAGACCCGCCTTCAAGTTTCCTGCATAACAAATGTGATTGGTTTAAAAACATTGCGGAAAGTGACACTGGATTGGCGGACATCCCTGTTTATCCAAAAGACGGAATTTGATATAATAGCGAGGAAGATACAAGTTATAAATAAGTTTTAATAACTGTTCGAGGTCGGGAACGGGACAGAGAAGAAAATACTGTTTGACTACGCTCCATTACCTAATATTATTGTTCCTTGTAACAAAGCTGTTTACCTAAGTACAGTGTTCAGACTTTCAAAATTATATTGCACAGTTATACTTAGTACAGTGTGCAGTGAACTGCGTTATAGCCGAGCTCCAGATTGTGAACATGGGAAAAACGTAACAGGGACATAAATATAAAGGGGACACAAGTATGTACGATATGATATTAGACGTTAAACATTAAACTTGACAATAATCTTAAATATCCATAGTGTGCAATCGCTAGTCGGTAGTAAAGTGCCAAGTAGTGCAGGAGTCCAGAAATAAGTATTATGTATATACATTCATCATTCATCCATCCATTTTCTGAAACCGATCAATCCCAACTGGGGTCGCGGAGGGGACCGAAGCCTATCCCGGGAACAAGGGGCGCAGGCGGGAACCAACCCTGAGCGGGTGCCAACATGCCACTGTAGATATATACATGTGTAAGTTAAGTAGGCAGGAACGTTGGTGTGCAGGTCTTATGGATCCGAATTGCCTGTAGAAAGAAGTTCTTCCTCAGCTTTTCTGCCTTGGCCTTCAGGCAGCGGTTGCATTTGCCTGTCCTCTGCACAGAGAAGAGGTCATTGTTGGGATGGATGGGATCATTATTAATCTTCATGGTCCTGGACCTGCATCTTCTGGTGTAAATGTTCTGGAGGTTTGGGAGTGCCTGTCTGATCACGTGTTCGGCTGACTGCACAACCCATTGCAGAGCCTTGTGGGCTTTCTCTGTGTTGCTTCCAAACCAGGCGGGACAGCCTGAAGTCCCTGGGACGCCTATGGTGGTACAGGCATTAGTGAGTCGTCCTCACTAAGGAATCCATGTGCAGGGAGCAGGGCAAGCCCTCGGCTATGTGAACACTGAGGTTCCTAAAGCTGCCCCCCTCTCCACCACAGCACTATTGATACTGATGCAATGTTAATCTCTCTGCCGTCTCCTCCAAAAGTCCACAATCAGCTCCTTGTCTTGTTTACATTGAAGAGGAAGCTGTTCTCCTTGTGCCATAGTGACAGTGTCATCACCTCCTCCAGGTAAGCCTGCTCTTTGTTATTGGCAATTAAGCCCACCTCAGCTGAATTGTCTACAACTTTAACAAAACTTTAATTGTTGCCATCATCCTGACCATCTGATACTGTCATGCAGATATTTCTTACCAAATCACATTTTAAAACCACAATAAAACCATAATAAAACGTATCCCTTCTTATTAATGAATGTGATGCACAAAAATAGACGTCAGATGTCATTTGAAAATAAACCTTTTTATACATGCATGCATGCATTCATCGCAGGCAGCACAGGACACAAGGCTGGGGAACATACAGGATGGGGTGTTTAAACATGCACAAAACTCAAAATGTAGTAATTTAGATTTTACATTGGTGGACTTTTTGGTATCTTTGATGTTGCAGAAGGAGAAGATTCCATGAGTACGCTGGTTGGTGGTAACTACAAACCTAAGACTTAATTCTCATTTCAACCCAGTTTAATTTTAATAAAAGTCATTAAACCAAACACAGCAACGGCAGTAGGATATGGATTACGAAGACGGATGGACTGATTAATTTAACGACACTAGGACAGTTGTCCGATTAAATGGCGTATAACCGTAACTCGGCGAAGCTGCACATGTAAAGGTACTAACTGTTTAGACTGAGTGAGTCTAGATTCTAGAAGAAACGTCTCCTTCGCGACACAGCCCTACAAAGATGGTGTTGCCGGGTGTTCACATCCGGGTATGTCTTTCGGTCTCCTTCGGCCAATCAAAAGTTGCGGTGGGTAAACCGGTTTGCCAGGAAACCGGAAGCATTTCAGAGCTAATGTTTCAGTGGGTGGGGGACGATTTTAGATGGTCATTTGGCGGGAGTTTCTGTGAGCTTAATCGCGGAGGAAGTTGGGGAGTGTTTCATAAAGGTAAACAGTGACCGACGTTTGACTACATATTCTTATTTTCGGTTTATGTGTTATGTGGGCAGGTATAGTGTACTGTGTTTCTAGTTTAGGTGGATAATGCTAAAGATTAATAAACGTGCTCTGTGTCCCGCCGTCTCCCTGGAAATGTGCTGCACGTTTATTTTGGAACCACTTTTTAAATATGCGTTATCCTCTCGGGCGTATCACACCTAATTGTTATTGTATGCAACTTTTAGGTGCGTCTTAATCAATTGGTAAACATTGCACATGGAACAGGAAATTGTCTTCAAATCTTGAATTTGGAGTAATTAATTCTCGAGTTGCAGGCAGGGTGATCACTAGTTTGGATTTCGTCATGACAGTCCTATTTTCCCGGTCTTTGTCTAGACTGCTGTTGGATGTTTCCCCCACCCCTCGTCGCACAAAAATGTTCTCTAGATAATGCCATAAAAATAATTGCAAATAACATGGAAATGAAATAACTGCTGTTCTCGGCTTCCGGACACATACTTCACAGCGTTATGGCGCCTACGGCTCAAGTCCTGGAATTTTTCATCTAATAACTTTAAAATAAAGTTGGGATAGCTGGTCTCTGTTGGGTCCAACAGTTCTAACGGTTACATATATAGTACCTGTAGTACATTACATTTTACAGCATGGTAGAAACTTGAAGACTTAATAGCTAATTAGAATTTAGCACTGCTGTATTTGAAAGGGCCTTCTTATCTGACATACTTAATCATACTTGTATCAGACTTAATCCTTTAAGAGTTTTGGACTGTATCAGTGGATTAAGTGAATAACTGAACATTGTCTTAAATAGTTTTATTGACTGATGTTATTGTGTTCTGTCCCACCAACGCAAGAGCTTTTCACTTTGCATGGGTGTCCTCCTTTTTGGGCATTCTCCTTTTTAGAGTCCATGCCTGGGGTCACCCTAGTTGCAGGATGGGCATGCTCACCGGGCAGGTGGACGTTATGCATTGTGGGTGTTTATGGGGAGCTGGCGGTCGGCCAGGTGGTGGTCGAATCTGTCAGTTTTAAGTTCTGCAATAATATTGGATTGGTTAGCAAGCTGGGAGCTGGGGTGAGCCTCAGCCATCTCTACACTCTACTCTCTACATCTCTGTCTTTCTTGCCTGGTGTCAGGACTGGGTCATGGATGCGAAACGGAGGAATGGCGGACCAGTAATGGGAGGAGCTTCCCAGGCAAAGAGGAGCAAAGCGGGGGGTGAATGGGATGATGCCCCCTCTGTCTTTGAAGAGGAGCTCGCCATGCTGGATGAAGTCGAGATGGAGGGGGAGTGCAGAGAGGGGCAGGCGGGGCATGACGTCATTCCCGTTGGTGAGCTTCCTGGAATGGAGGGCCTCCTGTCCTGTGCATGGCATCACTAGTCTACAGTGTGATTTCTTTCCCCATCTCTGGCAGGCGACCTCTTTTCAACGGATATCAATCCTCGCTGGGCGCGGCCCTCGGCCTTGCCCCTCAATCCTGGCACCGACGGGCTGGTGTTTCAGCAGATTGAGCTGGATTACTATCTAGGTGAGGATCTTGGTTGGGGTGAGGAGCACAGTGGCAAGGTCAGGATCACACACTAACATGTTTAGTGTGTCCTGATAGGCTCGCCAGTAGCGGGAATGCCGGGCCAGTCCCAGGGGAGCGTGCCCATCATCCGCATGTTTGGCGTGACAGACCGCGGGAACTCCGTGTGCTGCCACGTGCACGGCTTCGCTCCCTACTTCTACATCCCCGCCCCCACGGGTCTGTGCCGGGGGGGGGGGGGGGGCGGGGGGGGGGGGGCGGGGGGGGGGGGGGGGGGGGGGGGGGGGGGGGGGGGGGGGGGGGGG
>JAODKC010000048.1:4766596-4781762 GCA_026777985.1 Mormyrops attenuatus | reverse complement strand
TGCCCACTTTTAATCTCAATATGGGCTTTCCGTCTCTCCCCACCTATATTCTTAACTGACCTCCCTGCCCCCCCAGTATGGATGGATGGAAGGATGAATGGATGGTTGGATATACAGATGGATGGATGGATGAGCCCTCTATAGCAGTGATTAATTGTTAGTGTTCTCTTACTTTGACAGTAAATGGATTTGGGCGTGAGACCAGCTTCATGTCCACCATCCAGGCTAAGAGGGAAGTGGTACGTCCGTGTCTGTCACTCACTATGCATGTACTGTTTCTATCTGTGATTGTGCAGCACCCATCTGCCACAGTGCCCTCTGTGTTTGAGATGTGGGGGTGGCACACTGTGCAGGCGTATGGGTCCTGGAGGAGTGAGGGCTTCGCCAGGACTCTCCAAACTGCCCCTCCAACTCTATAGCATTAACTACTACTAATTTTAGGAAATCCTGAACCACTGCATTGACGACATTGAGCGCTTCATGGGAAAGCTTCAGCAAGTGGCAGAAGCTTCTAGTGTGCAGAGGAGGAGGAAGTCCAAGAAGAAGGGTCAAGCAGGTGAGAGAAGAGCAGGAGCTTTGGGGGATGGGGATGACTAAGCCTGTGACCTCGAGGCTCTGAAGGCCACCAAAGCCGCAACAGTGATAGTAACCTGATCAGTTTGGAGTAAGGGATCTGTATCCTGATTCAGATGGAGCAGAACAAGGAGTGACAGAGCTTAGAGGAACACCAATGAGATGGAAGGGGGCAGGCACAGGCTGGGTCTGAAGGGCCAGCTTAACAGAATAATGGTACTTTATTCATCTCCATGGAGAAGCTGGGCAGTTTTCATATATTTCATCATGCTCTCCATGACAAAAGTGTGATGTGTATATGCAGGTGAAGGTGAGTTCTGACGTCAGAGCACAGGGAAGCAGCAGAGGTTGAGGGCCCAACTGTGACTCGATTACTCTGCTGACTGCGGGATTCAAACCAACAATCTTGTGGGCACAAGCACAGGTCCCTAACCCACAGATTTAGACACTTCTTAAAGGGTATAAAGTACTAGTAGTCTAACTGCTGAGTTATGGAGCCCAAGATTTTCAAGGTTTTCATTGGAGGACACACCAAGCCACAGAAAACAGACAACTAAACGTGTAACCATGGTATTACATCAGCTTAGAATAATGCTATGCAACGTACAGGTCGTTGTCAACTTATGACCCATGCGACTTCTGACCGCTCTGAGACTGCAGATATGTGGCCACAACAGCGCCGTGTCTGTGTGTGACAGTTTCTGCTCCAACTGCGGAATAAAAAGGTTAAAAAACACCATATAATACGACTTAAAGATGATATAATATATACAGTATACTAAACATATGATAATTTTTTCATAAGCAATAAAGGGCTGACCAGTCAGTCGGAACCGATCGTGGTCGTAAGTCGACAAGAGACCTGTAATCACACATCATCCATCTTTCATTTGTGCATATTTAGTCAGTGCCTGATGTAGGAATTAATACATGCTGCTTTATACCTGTCAGAAATCCTGCTGATGGGCAGACAATCATAAAGAGGCATGATGGTCATGTGTGTTTAAAAGAGGGACTTTTGACACAAGGCCTATCGTTTTTTTCTTTATGAGACAGATGACCTGATATCACGGAAAGCCATCCCCCCAAAGGAGGAAGAGTTTATCGACATCTTCCAGAAAATCAAATACAGCTTCTGTTTACTGGTGAGGCTGATGCCCTCATCATAACCTTGGGTGTGTGCTGTGCACTGAGCTACTGCTTTAGAAGCTCATGGTCTTAAATGTGTAACGTCCATTATTTCCTGGTTTAGGCGCGTCTCAAGTCCTCCATCTCTAACCCCAGTGCTGAAGAGCTACTGCATCATGTCTTCGTACCTTTGGACCTGGTGAGGCGAAACACCAGTACAAAGAAACAACACACCCAGCACAAACAGAGACACACAAGGTGTCCAGCTGTAATACAGATTAACCTTGGTCAACTGCTTATGGCACCATAGCTATTTTAAATTTAATATTGCTATTAGTAGAGGAGTAGATATGTTGACCTGCAACCATCTTACAGTTTTGGAGAACATTATCTTAAACGTACCTTCAGCAGACATCCCACCTCTCGCAGAAGTTCCAGGAGTCTCCCGCAAATTGACAGCAGCTCCTGGATATCGACCAATGATGTCCGCAGCAATAAGTTTTACTGCTGCAACCAAGCATTGACCAACACCCACAGCCTCCCAGATGCCCCTCATCTGCCACCATGAAACCAGTATTCTCACATGCACACAACTTGTTGCAGATGGTGAACACCACTCAGGGACCAGCTTTGGGAGCAGGAGTGGCCAGCCCCGCCCTAACAGGGGGTACCATAGCTCTGCTGGAGGAGCATCTGACAGACAGGGAGCGGCAGCTATGGATGGCCCTGGGACCAAAATGGACGCTTCCCCGGTGTGTGGCCCCTGCTGTGTGACATGCGGCTGTGTGAGTAGGCTGTGCGAGTGAGTGATCCTCACATCATCATTCTTCTGCCAGGTCGCAGCTCGGCGAGGCCGTCTCCTCCTATACCCCGCTCTTCCTGGATGGATGGACACCTGAGCCCTTTGACCCGGAAGGTCAACCTTGGGGTGACCCGGTTGAACTGCAACACAAACAAGAGGATCTGAAGGACAGGATCAAAGTAAGACCAGCTTTGCAATGAGGGTTTCTATATATAGCTAAGGTAGCAGTGTTGATGACTGTAATGATAGATAGCGGCAAATCGCACTTTTTAAAAGTGGGTGGGGTCTGGGAGAGGGAGGTGAGTAATTACCCCTTGAAAAAATTACCAAATTATAATTAACTTCCTGCATTTCCTTTACATCAATAGTATGTAAATTACACAATGTGGTGTTACACAATAAGATATTAAATTCATCAATAAGTACTATTATTAAGCATTATTCCAACAAAAAAAGATTTGTATGAGGATGGGGTGTATTTCATTTACTGATGTATTAAGAAAATTTGCTTTGGATGAGAAAGGAAGTTTTTGAAAATATTTTCGGATAAGAAACTGTCTCATTAACAGATTCTCAGAAAAACTACTTACTTCATTATTTTAAACTGTCCGCTTAATGTCACTGGGTATCAGTTTTCTATGGAATCTTTAATCAGTTATTTAGCAACTCAAAATTGTAAAATGATTTGGGAAAGAGAACATGAATGTGATATTGATGATGAATGTTGGATGAAAATTTTGTCTGATGCAGGGAAAAATTTCAGAGAAGTTAGGGGGGAAATTATTCAATACAAATTAATACACTGACACTACTGGACCCCTTCCAGGTCTTTTAAAAGATTGGTTAATAAATAGTGAAATTTGTTGGTTTATCCATTTCAGAATAAAATTTTGAATTCCTAGGAAACTGGGTGGGTTCAACATTACCTGTACAGCCAATAATGTGTCTCCTAAGAGACAGAACTGATATCCCACATGTCACAAATAATAAGGTTAAGTACTTAAGGTTGGTTTCGTTCTGCCTGCCAGAATGATACTGTGTAATAGTAAAAGTAGTAAGCTCCCTGACATCAAAGAATAGATGATCTAGGTGACATGAAAGTATGTTAGCTAGAGTTGACGGAAGAAAGGGGACATCTGTGAGAATTTGGGAACATTTTCAGCGTCATATGGAACCTAATTAAAATATGTATATTCATACGTTTTTGAATGGATAAAAAGCTGTTTGTACGTTGGACCTTTTGGAAATTTGTATATTATTATTATTATTAATGTACTTTTTGTAATGCAGTCTGAATAATATATATGTATAAATGTAATCATGTACCTATTTTGTTACATCACTTTAATAAAAACTTAAATAACAAAAATAAACAAGAAAAAAGTGGGGGGTTAAAATCATGTTTCAGAAAAAGTGGGGGTGTTTCAATGCCGCCATCCACCGCTACCCATGTCCTGTATCTCATAGAATTCCTCCAGTGTGCTCATGGGGCCGCCGACCTCCAGAAGCAAAGTCAACAGAGACACGTGAGTACATTCAGCTTCACCTTTTCTTCTATTGGCATGTTGTGTATACTTTGAAATTACTCAAATAATGTGATAATTGTCATGGTACAAAAGAAATGTGTTGATTTGGGCTGCACAGCAGTGGTGTAACAGTGCCGCCTAATGAATATTAAGAGGAATAGCAGGTCAGTATGTTACATGTGAAGTATCCTCAGATTTAGGAACTGAAAAAATGTTCCTCCTCTTTTTCAGTGAAACCCCCATCCCAGAAGGAGAGATGTATATTTGCAGCTATGACTTTGTGGCTCGGAACAGCAATGAGCTGTCTGTATTACATGGAGAGAAACTGGAGGTACAACTCATCAATATATCTGGGTTATTAGTGCTGTGCTACACTGGTACTGGCTGCTCTCTGGTTTATTAGCGCTGTGCTACACTGGTACTGGCTGCTCTCTGGGTTATCAGCACTGTGCTACACTTGTACTGGCTGCTCTCTGGGTTATCAGCACTGTGCTACACTTGTACTGGTTGCTCTCTGGGTTATTCGTGCTGTGCTACACTGGCACTGGCTGCTCTTTGGATTATTAGTGCTGTGCTACACTGATACTGTCAGCTGTCTGGATTATAATTTTTTTATTCTGATTCTAATTATCGACATTGCACTACATTGGTACTGGCTGCTCTATGGGTTATTAGCACTGTAATATATTGGAACTGGATGCTCTCTGGGTTATTGGTGCTGTGCTACATTGGTACTGGCTGCTCTCTGGGTTATGAACGCTGTGCTACACTGGTACTGGCTGCTCTCTGGGTTATCAGCGCTGTGCTACACTGGTACTGGCTGCTCTCTGGGTTATCAGAGCTGTGCTACACTGGTACTGGCTGCTCTCTGGGTTATTAGCGCTGTGCTGCACTGGTACTGGCTGCCCCTTGGGTTATTAGCACTGTGCTACACTGGTACTGGCTGTTCTTTGAGTTATTAGAGGTGCTACATGGGTACTATCTGCTCTCTGGGTTATGAGCGCAGTGCTACACTGGTACTGGCTGTTCTCTGGGTTATTGGCACTGTGCTACATTGGTACTGGCTGCTCTCTGGGTTATTAGCGCAGTGCTACACTGGTACTGGCTGTTCTCTGAGTTATTAGAGGTGCTACATGGGTACTGGTTGCTCTCTGGGTTATAAGTGCTGTGCTACACTGGTACTGGCTGTTCTCTGAGTTATTAGAGGTGCTACACAGGTACTGGTTGCTCTCTGGGTTATGAGCTCTGTGCTACACTGGTACTGGCTGTTCTCTGGATTATTAGAGTAGTGCACATAAAACAGAGGTGGATTTGTGCAAATAGTATTTAAACCGCAATTCTTTTCATCTTCCTTTAATCTCACAGGTAATTGAGTCATCAAAGCGCTGGTGGAAATGTCGTAATGGCTATGGTGAGATCGGCTTTGTGCCCTTTAACATCCTGGAGCCTGCCTTGGCTCTGGAGGACACACACAAGGAGGCGCCTGTGGTCAGCCCAAAGTCCAAGGTATCGCTAACACACATATACGCTGTATAATACCTCAAAGAAAGAGGGCGCTCTCACTAACAGAAACCAAAATTAATCAATGCATTAATGAGTTCTGTCTTCAACAGAATGCTCCTCATTCCCAGGCATCGAACAAGCGCCTCACTTACATCCCCAGCAGCCACTCCGAGTCACCCGATGTGCAGCCCCGCTCCTCCCGCCCCTACAGCCTACCTTTAGAGAGTGACAAAGGTACCAGCATGAGGGCAAGGGACACTGAGAGAGAGGGAGTAATGGGGGATGAGTAGAAATGGGAGGGACAAAGAAACTGGGCAAGCGTTTGATTGGCTGTGTGAAAACTGATGGAGGAGAGGAATAGATTAAGGATACAGCTGTGTGGAGGACCCTCAGATGAATACTGTCCCTGTGTCTTCCCTTAGTGTTGGTAATGAATGCTGAGCTCCTGGAGAAGCTGGCCAGAAGGCGGTCCCTTCAAGCACTGGCCACCCCTGACACTCAGGTAACGGGGCAAAGGGCTCTGCTGGAGATATCTGCAAGCCAGTAAAGGACACAATCCAGGCTGCTGTGGTTCATGCTGGGAGCTTTAGCTTCTCTCTTTCATCCCTGGTCAGGACACACAGCAGGCCCCAGGGTTGGAGAAAAAGAAGGAGAAGCAGAAAGTGAAAGAGATAAGAGCAGCGGCCTCCTGATGCTGCACACTGGAGTGCCAAGGCACTGACAGGCAGAACATGCCACTGGCATGCTGGCCATCAGAAAACGACATTGATATACTGGCTGACAGAAAGTGACACTGACACACTCTCTGAGAAAAATACACTGACACAATGGCCATCAGAAAGGGACACTGACATACTGGCCGACATAAAAAGACACTGGCATACTGGCTGGCAGAACTGGAAACTGACACTCTAGCCATCAGAAAAGGAAACTGGCATACTGGCTGACACTAACACACTGGCCATCAGAGCAGAACACTGACATTTTGGTCATTCAAAAAGGACATTGACACACTGACAGACGGAAAAGGACACTGACACTCTGGCCATCCGAAAAGGACACTGACACACTCACAGTCGGAAAAGGACACTGACACTCTGGCCATCCGAAAAGGACACTGATACACTGACAGACGGAAAAGGACACTGACACTCTGGCCATCAGAGCAGGACATTGACACACTGACAGATGGAAAAGGACACTGACACTCTGGCCATCCGAAAAGGACACTGACACACTCACAGTCGGAAAAGGACACTGACACTCTGGCCATCCGAAAAGGACACTGATACACTGACAGACGGAAAAGGACACTGACACTCTGGCCATCAGAGCAGGACATTGACACACTGACAGATGGAAAAGGACACTGACACTCTGGCCATCTGAAAAGGATACTGACACACTGACAGACAGAAAAGGACATTGACACACTAGCCATCAGAAAAAGATACTGACATACTGCGAGGTAGAAAAAGAGCACTGAGACATCAGCCATCAGAAAAGGACACTGACACTCTGGCCATCAGAAAAGAACACTGATACACTGGCAGGCAGAAGACGACATTGACACACTGATAACACAGAAAAGGACACTGGCACCCCAATAACAGAAAAAGATACTGAGATTCAGCCCCTGTAGTATTCTGATTCCAGCATTATCAAATACAAAAACTGATGCATGAAGACTAACACATGAAGACTAACACACAAGTACTAACATACTAACTGCTACAACAAATAGCATAATGATTATTGGCTACAGATTCAACACATACACTAATCATTCATGTTATACTCACCTGAGTAGTAGTTATTTAGTACCTGATTTAAATCTGATGTGATATTTTTCAAGTTATATAAATTAATTACATTTCATGAATTTCATTATGTTCTGATGGCATGCTTATCTTCTGAATGAATATTTAAATATTATTGGACAGAATGATATGTTGTCTCTGTTTGGATGATTAGACGCTACATACTACTGATGTAATGACTTAAATTATTAGTTGGATCTTATGTCTCCTAATTGCTGATGCAGAGGTGTTTTTAGGAAGATGATTATTGATCCTGTCTCCCTTTAAAGCCAGCGTTGTATTAATTGATTATGGTGACATCCGGTGTTGGGCATTTCAGGTCCAAGTACAAATCCAGACCAAAGATTTTGTCTCTACCAACCAGCTGAGCATAAAGAGTCACAGTCACAGAGTACTCAGCTGGTCGGTAGAAACAAAATATTGGTTTAGATTTCTACTTTCCAGACCTGAAATGCCCATCACTGGTGACATATCTCTATACTCAAGTGCATAAGCTGAGCTACTATCTACCAGGAGTGTGTGTATCATGGTTCTGAAATAGACACTTCTCATTCTAAAGCAAGAATTCACCAACACCAGCACACACAAAAAGACAGACAATGTCACTGTCATGACCTGTCCTTGTCATGTTCCTGTTTGGCCAGCAGGGGTCTCTGCTGGCCATCCTGTTTGCTTCCTTTTGTCTCTTACTTGGTCACACCTGTTCCTTGTCATTTTCATATATCAGTCCCCACCTGTGTGATGTTCCCTAGTTCAGTCATTGTTAATGTGTGCATGAGTCCCTATGGTGATCCGTGTTCTACACTCTGTTCACCTTAGTGTTCAGTTGTGACTCCCCCCACAGTCCCTTTCATTTCTATTGCTTTGTAACAAACCTGTTTAGTTTCCCCCCAAAGCAGAATATGGGTTGTTCCTCATTTTCACACATGATGCCAAGATGGAGCACAGGTGAATATGCAGCCTTTACATAAGCCTTCCACCTTAGAGGTAAGGAGCATACACTGATTACCGTGTGTTGCCACACCCTCCACATGACAAACCACTTCAGGGATGAGAACCTGCCTGCAGTCCTGCAGTGGGTGATACCTCAGCACTACACCGGTCCGAATGGACCAGTGTAAGTCTTTTTTCCAGTGGCTGGAGTGCCAATCCTGCCACCAACCCCCAAATTTTCCTGTAAGTTGGAGGACCTCCTTATACTGTAGGGCTGGATATAAATTAACATCATACCCAGGATGAAACAATTGCAGGATTGCAAGAATTGCAGTGTGTGGCTCAGTGGGCTAAGCCTGTGTGCCTATAATCAGGAGATCACTGGTTCAAACACAGCCTCAGCACATCTGCAGGTCCTTGAGCAAGGCCCTTAACCCCCAGCTCCCTGGGTGCTGCCACAGGAGGCTGCCCTTCACAAACAGCTTACTCTACAAAGAGCAAGTTGAGGGAGGCGTAAAGACAATTTCCCCATGGGGATTAATAAAGTATTTATTATTATAAGGGCCTTGCTCAAGGGCCCAACAGAGTAGGATTACTGGTGGCATTCACAGGATTCAAACTAGCAACCTTCCAATTACTGGGACAGATCCCTAGCCTCAGAGCCACCAATAAATTCCACCTTAGTGACATTGCAACATGGTAAAGTAGAGCAAAAACACATCCTTTTAGGATGCAGTGTACTCTATCATGTATGTACAGTTCCATGACAAAGTATTTGCTGATTCCCTCTGATTTTTCTTATTCATAACATTTAATTGTTTCTGATTTCCAAAAAAATGTAGGATAATATAAAGAACAATCTGACAAAACACATTAATTGAAGGAAAAAAATTCACACCAAAAACACCCATATCACCCCTTTGACAATGTAATTGCCCCCTCAGTCACTCAATCAGCCAATGAACCTAAATAATAATGAATCTAAATAATAATGAATCTAAATAATAATGGGCTAAATTAAACTAGACACACCCGAGCTTGATTGCTGACAGCCCTGTTGAATCTACTACAATCCAAATAGAACCATTCCAGCAATATGGATTTGGATAAGGGGTACTATACATTGACTAAAAGAACTTCCTAAAGACCCAAAAAGAAAGTTATTGAAATATACCAATCCGATAAGACGCACAAAGCACTCTCTAAAACCCCTGGACTTAGTGATGAGTAGATGAAACCTCAGGAAGCACACACAACGTCACTCTCAATGTGTCGGGAATATACTGGATACATGACATCTAGTGGATTGAAGACATTATAGCAGACAGCCTGGATGAAGAGCACCAACATCGTCTCACTGAATTACAATAAGATTTTGTGAACACTGTTACAAATGTACGTTAGTATGAATTTCAATGTTAACCAAGCTACCTAATGTATAGACAATGTGTATACATTAAATTTATGATTTGCAATTTTTTTGTTGTAGCTCATTTATGTGACACTTTTATCTAGAACTTAAAACATAAGTCAGGATTACAGTTTGGGTGTTTGTCTGGGAATTGAACCCACAACGTTTGTGTGATTAGTACAATATTAGAACAGATAACATTCTGTATAGGATTCTTGGGGAAATAAGCATGTTTGCTTGGGGGGGGGGGTTATGATTTTTATTGAGAAAACATATTGTTATGGGTGGGAGGGGGGCTGGCTACACTCTATAATGTAGTTGTTGATGTCCCTGCTAAATGATAAGCACATAGAAAAACACATTAACAGCAGGCTTCTCTCACATCAGTTAATGTCTGCATCCACCATTATGATTGGCACTTAAATCCACAGACACATGTACCATAGTTTGAGGACCACTGAAATAAAATGTTTTATATGTGAAAACAATACTAAATACTAAATACTAAATTTATTATAAAAGAATGTAGAAAAATAACTTAATGCAAAACTTTGGGGTATAATAATTTGGCAACTTATTGGCAAATAATATTTACCTTACCTTCGGATACAATTTCAATATGTCCTCAAAAGGGACAACTTTTCGTCTT
Source organism: Mormyrops attenuatus (assembly GCA_026777985.1). NCBI lineage: Eukaryota > Metazoa > Chordata > Actinopteri > Osteoglossiformes > Mormyridae > Mormyrops > Mormyrops attenuatus. The sequence continues at coordinate 4,771,417 of JAODKC010000048.1, read as the reverse complement.
TCTAGTAGGTTCCATAGCTCAACGCTGACATCCATCAACTAGTGAAACTCTCTCGACTTGGCATTGATGCACAAGGGCACCCAGACGTTTCGCTTCTGACTGAAACCGCAATTGTATAGGACACATGATTCTCCTTCAAACGATACGCCCGTTGATATGGGCCTTCGGCAGTGTCATATGTACCTGACACACTTTGATGAAAAGACCATCTCTACTTGGACTTCAGCGAAGCACTGTGAGAGTCATCATCTCCAAATGGAAAAAAAGCTTGGACCAGTGGCAAATCTACTCAGGAGTGGCCAGCCTAGCATAATTACTGCAAGAGCACATAGAAAAACACATTATGGAAGCCAGAGCGGACCCCAGACAAATAGGGACCTGCAGGCTTCTCTCATGTCAGTTAATGTCTGTTAATTCCATGATTAGAAAGATACTTGGTAAAAATGGTGTCCATAAAAGGAACATGAAGGCTCATCTAACATTTTCCAAAAAACTCCTTGACTACCCCCAACGATTTTCAGAGGATGGTCTGATGAGTCAAAAGTGAAGCTTTGGAAGACATGGGTCCTCTTTGAGCATCTAGTGAAAAGCTGACACAGATTTCCAGTCAAACACGGTGGAGGTATTGTGATGGTGTGCGGATGCATTTGCTTTATCAGTGCACTGAAGCTACTTTAGAGACTCCAGGCACTTTTCTGTTTATAATCATTACAGGCACACAAGACAAGAAGGCACCTTCAGGGTATAAAGCCGGGTCCCTTTTACAAGATACACACTGCACTTTTATAATGTAAATATAGTTTCAACGGCTCTGGTGCAGCAACAGTCAGTTTACTATCTAGCAAGAGAGATGTGACGACTGCAGGCTTTATTAAATTGTCATTGATAAACCTAAACATGTTGACTCTTCCTTACGTTAAATAATCTTTTTACATATTTCGTTGAAAACAAAAGGAATATAACCAAAATAGTGTACTTATATGCCTAATATTTTAATTCACTGAGCGTGCCGTCAGCGGTATATACCAGTCCTTCCCTGATGTCACCCAAAGTCACTGCGCCCGAAATGAACTACATAACCCAGAAGGCCAAGCATCGTATGGAGGCGCACACCGAGCCGATAGCCTTATGGTCGCGCGCACGTCGGCCAGTGCCACAGGTCGCAGCAGAGGGACAGCGAGAGAGCCGGTGTTTGGGTCATCTGCAGCCTGCCTTTAATTTAAGTGTGTATGAATTTATTTACTGCGTGAATCCGGAACTGAACTTTGTTAAAATGGTTGCTTTTGTGTTGCGAGCTTCTCGGTCCGACATTCCGCCGTTTAAAAGTGTATTGTACAGTAATATTATATGGCTTATCTAAACAAATAACTACCGAAGTATGCAGGGTATACAGCCATTTAGCTAAACGATTAACTTCTTAAGTGTTGTTATACAAGGTATATAGTCGTTTAACTAAACGACCAACTTCTGAAGTGTAACTGAAGTGTAACAGGGTATGCAGCTGTTTAACTAACTACTAACGTGTTAAAATACAGTATAAACAGCCGTTTAACAAAGCGCCTAACCACTGAAGCGTTACTATCAGAGATCGTCAACCTGTCCGTATACGGACAAACGTGTCCGTGGCGAGAATCTTCTGTATCACTGAGAAAATGTTTTTATGAGAGGAAAAAAATACGTAAGCTACACCGTCCGTGGTAAAAAAAAAAAAAAAATGCGTTTTGATCAAAATGTCCGTCAGAATCCGCCATGGTGGCCGCTGGTTCTTATACAGGGTGGACACCCGTTTAACGAAGTAACCCTACTAACTACTGAAATGATTGTTATATGGCGTGTATAACCATTTAACTAACCGCCTAATCAATTAACTAAGTTTTATGGTATGGTTTTGTTACTTTCAAACCGGTAAGTGCAAATTTTAAATAATAATGGCCACTCCTATTCTTAAGAACTGTTTAATGCAAATAATGTTTTAAAGCTTGAAAATGATTGGTAGGTTAAAATATTGTGCCTTATCAACTTTTGAACAGTAGCCGAGAATCAAATAAATACATCCTGCTGTTGTCTTCGGGGGTTAGATCCACGTGCCTTCCTGCCAGTGCAGACATGCAGAGGGTACCTTAATGGCTTTAATGACTGTACCTTAATGTTTTGGGTTTTGTCTGTACCTGACTGAAAATGACTGGGCACATGGATGGTTCTAGAAATGTATAGTTTCCCTGAGACAAGTGTTGGTGTCGTGACTTACCAGCTGGGCTCTGACTGTAAGAAAAACAGGTTATGATGCATGAGCAGCCAGCTACTTGTGTAAACAGACTGAAATTTGGAGAGGAGCTGAGAGCGCCGGGCTGTGTCATGACTGAGGAGCATGTGTGCATGTTTGATCGGATCTGAAATCAGAAAAGTAAGGCACTGTCTTGCGTGTTGTTCCATGCAGCGCCTTTGAGATGTCAGACCTGGCGGACGGCCGTGTGGAAGCCCAGCCCCTGAAGGAGAGGGTCGCCAAGGCCCCCCGCGGGAAGAGCCAGGCCGCAGGCACCAAGGCACGGAGGCTCGCTCGCCTGTCCCGCTGTCGTACGGCAGTCTTCTTCATCTCGCTCTTCCTCTGCCTCACAGTGGTGTTTGCCTTTTCCTTTATCATCCCCTGCCCTGTGAGGCCAGTCTACTTGCGTACCTGGAACCACACGTATCTTGAGTCAGGTGTGTGTCCCTGCATCCTGTCTGTCTGTCTGTGTGTGTGTGTGTGTGTGTGTGTGTTAAAACTTTCTCCTTTCTCTCTTAGCCACTTATGATTTCCTGGCTGTTGAAGATGTGAACAGAGACAAGGTGCTCGATGTGCTTTTTGTCCTCAAGGCCACCGTAGGCACCATGAACACATCCTGTACTAATGAAAGTAAGGAGCTGGGCTGCAGCTGTGGACCTGATGCAGTGAGGTTGATGCCATGGGGCTTGGCTGGCGCTGATGCTGCCTCTTTTGTAGGTGTACCCTGCGTGTTCATGGTGGCCGTGGCAGGTACCAACGGGCACACGCTGTGGGAACGGCCCCTGGCCCCTCCATTCCATTGGGCACAGTGTGGCCTGCAGGGCCTGGGAGGTACCGATTTGGGTTGCCTGGTGGCACATGCCCACCTCCTGACTGCTGTCAACAAAAACACAGGTAATAGGCAGGTGGTCATCACCATGATAAGGAGGATGTTTGAGGGCCCCTGACCAGGGACCAGGCTGACGTCCTTAAGCTTGACTGAAATCGCCACTGTAAAAGGAAGCAGCATTGCAGTGCTGGCATGGTGTTTGTGCAGTTACGCCATTTGCAGAGAGCTCAGCTCATCAACTAATGGCACATTTCATGCGTTGTCCTCTCATTGAGGTGACTTCCTGTGGCAGCGACCGCACCTGCCCAGCCTTAATAGCCAACAACCTGTCATGACAACCCCAGATCTGGATGGAGACAAAGTGGAAGATCTGGTTCTGATTGGCCCGGGCCTTGTGGAGGTACCGGCACATGTGCCATCCTGACTGAGGCGGTTCTGTTTGCTATTCAGAGTCATCTTCTTGTTTCGATGGATACACCCTGCACATGATTTACCATCTGTCGTCTCCCTCGCAGACAAAGCTGGCTGTATTATCTGGCAGAACAGGCACTCAGATTGGACCCGAGCTGGTTCTGGTTCCGATGGAGACCACCAAGCACCTGCTGCACACCACTGGCTCAGGCTCGCACTACGTGCTCTTTCAGACGGGTGAGATGGCACTGCTGCTTGCGGGACTGAGCCATGCACTGTGGTGAAGCTGCACATGCCAATCGCATGCTGACCACTGGCCTCTCCTGCAGCCTCGGGGCTCCACGTTCAATCGCTGTGGCGCATCGCTGCTCAGGTGCAGCCGGGTAGCGAGAAGACCCTGAAGAGGGAGCCTGCTTGGGAGGCGGCAGCAGGGAGCACCTCCGAGCAGCCACTGAGGTGAGACAGTCTTCCTGCTGCGCCCAGGAGGACATGATCAGAACTGTTTTTTGGGTTATGCGTCACCTCTGTTGTCTTCAGGTCCGCTGTCATCCACTGGCTGGTTCAGGTGCCGAAAAAGAGAGGTGGCCATAGCCTCCTGCTGGTGACAGGGGGCACCGTGGAGCTTGTAGATGGGGACAGTCTTCAGTCACTGTGGACGACCAACATCAGCAGCGTTCTGAGGTGCCTGCACACATACTGTCACACACACGCTCACCGTGGCACACACACTGTCACACACATGCTTATGGACACCATGTGACCCTGTTTGTCCCCCCGACAGCCAGCCCGGCACCGGGTACTATGACAAAGATGACATCCCTGACGTGGTGCTGGAGGAGGACTCTGGGAATGGTACCAAACGGGTCAGTATGGTGCTGGAGGCTCAGTCCACACCTTGCTGGGGTGCTCTGATGCGTGTGTAGTCTGAGACCTCAGCATGGTACTCAGCACTGCTCCACTGGCCTCTGCTAGGTGGCGATATTGAACGGCAGGTCCGGGCTCGTCCAATGGCAGCTCATCTTGCTGGCCCGGCCCAACACACCCCGGCCTGTCAGCTTCCAGAGCATCCACACAATCTCCGTGTTTGTCTTCTGGGGACAGATGGTGGCCCCTCCCGATGCCACAGTGAGTACGGCCTGCCCCGCCCACCGGCTTGGACTGAGTGTGTCAGGAAGTCATGTGACCTGCAGTGCTATGTTACAGAGGCCCAGCAGCGAGGACATCTTCACCTACATGCTGCACCCCCAGCATCCTGATGCTGTCCTGGAGAGCAACGAGTGGGAAGGGGGCAGGCATACAGTCAGCCTCAGGGGTGAGT
>JAODKC010000048.1:4745285-4766286 GCA_026777985.1 Mormyrops attenuatus | reverse complement strand
CCTCCCTCTTCACACAAAACTTGTTCCTGGATCATCTGCCAAAACCAAGGACAAAAGTTCTAAAGATATGCGCCCCCCCCCCCCCCCCGTGTCCATTTGTCCCCCATAGTAGTGTCAGAGCTCACCACGTGGTTCGCGTCTGTCCTGTTGAGTGAGGTGTGTGATCTTTATCAGGCATGTGAGGCCTTTATCGTGTATATGTGGTCTTTACCAGGTGCATGTGGACTTTATTAGGCGCGTGAGGTCTTTAGCAGTATGTGACCTGCTTGTCTCCAGTATCGGCAGTCCTGCCACTTTCTGATTCTGTATCACACTGCCCCCTGCAGGACAGGGTCAACATGTTGAGGACCTGACTGTGCACACAGGTGCCCTCAGTTCCATATCAGTCAGGTGTAGACCCCGCTGTGCCTAAAAATCTTATGCTGGAAAAAGAGAAACCATGTAAACCATCGTACTACAGACACTTTTTGTATTTATAGTAAGTTAAATTAAATGAATGTCTCTCCTTTGCTGGAATTGTGCAAAGCTGGGCTATAAGTAGTGATTTAATCCTGAACCATTTGATGTAATTTTTTTACCCCACTACAATGGTGCTCTTGGTTTGCTCTGGGGCGCGATTTGAGCCATTTTTGAACAGAACATACAGTAAACTGTTAGTGATGGCCAAATGAAGCTTCATTATCTATAAGATTGCTGACATTCATGACAGTTATGTTGTAGTGTGCAGTGCAGGGGGTGCTGATGTCACTGCAAGGGAACGGCAGCACATCAGGGTTACCTGCAGCAGGGTGGATTGCAGTGCCAACCTGGATAGGCTGATTGGGGAACTCTCTGGGCCACTGGGCATCATAACTTTCACTTTGTGGGACTGATTTGATCTGCTATTTGCCTGTAACTGTCACTGTACATAAAATAAACACCTTAATGCTGTAGGTTGAGATCAGGAATTTGTGCCACTGAGCTTCACTGATAAGGCAGGGAAAGGGGGAGGACTGACAGGTCTGCATGTTAGTATGTCCATGCTGCTGGTGAGTAGCAAAAAAAAAGCCAGTACCTTAATGCCTGGTCATTGTGTTATGGTAAAGATCTCTACTGTCTGACTGGCACAGGCCACGGAGTATGTATAAGGTATGTTATAAGGAACATAGCAGCTGCACCTTCTCAATCAAGTAAGCAGTGACTGTGAGAAGGAACCAGAGACATGAGACGGTGCAAACTCCACAGGACGAGGCAGGCCGACCAACCCCCATCCCTGCAGGAGTGAGCTGAGGCTAGATGGGAACCACAAATGCTTTTTATGGCCGCAAGCTTAGCTGTGCTGACTGGGATGTGCACAGCCCGTGCAGATGGTCCCTGCAAATGTGCTATTACTGTGTTACTGGCTCCCTCCTCTGGGGCAGCAAGTTGAAGACTCAAGTAGTGCAGCTGGCATGGAGAAACCGCAGTAGCATTCTGTCCCCAAAGGAGAGCGTCATCTGCTCGCTGGCAGGCGGCCCCAGTGGGCTCAGCGTCCCATCACCACCCTTCACTTCCTGTCCTGCATTTATCACATGCTCTTAATCCAACAGGGCCACAGTGGAAAATTAATCACTCAGCTTTTGCATTTCAAATAGCCTTTTATGGGTCATTATAAATTAATTTTAGGATAAACCGAAAAACATGGAATACTGCTTAGACATGACATTCCACCGCGTTTCCTGAGGAAGAGGCGAGCTCGGGTGACTAACCCTGAAACGAGTGGATCAGGCACTGTGAGCAGCATGACCCTGCCTCAGAGGCGGCATTTTAAAAAGGGACACCTATTACACATCCATTAACAAAATTTTTATATAAAACTTCAAGAATAAATAAAAAGTGCCTAAAAACATTGCCGGTGCCCTTGTATAAAATGCAAGGCAGACAAAGTGCCCCTGCACACATCCACACAGCCCCGCCCAGTGTTTACAAAGACGGATGCTGACAGCCATAGCAACAGCAGCACGGAGCGTCGTCAGGGAGTCTCTGCAGCTCGACTGCGCCTCTCCACTTCCCACTCCACAAAGGTGTCAAAGAGGCTAGGCCAGGCCTCATCCTCGCTGTAGTTGGACAGATCGGGGCCAACAGCCTGGGTGAAGTTGAGGAACATGTTCCAGGTGTCGCGGGACACGCCCCTGATGCCAGCTGGATTCTCCGTCAGGAAGTGGAGCCAGCAGGGCAGCAGTGCCGGCATGTCCTGCGTGAAGACCAGCCTCCAGAGCGCCACGGCCATGTCGCGTTGTAGCGAGCGCTGGCCCTGCTCCGTGTCCAGGCCGAACTGGAAAGTGAAGCGGTACAGGTCTTTGAAGTTCTCCTCGGCCCGCACCTCCTCCTGCAGCTCAGGCAACCGCGACATGATGCCCTCTAGACTATCTGCACCCAGTGCCTGGCAGCCATCCACAAACTCCTTCCTGTAGGACACACATAAATCAGACAGGGAGAGAATGGCGTGATGATGCAGTGAATCATATGTTCATCTCAGGACATACAGGGTAGGTTGGTCTTTCCCAGAGAATGCTGGTCAGGCATAGCTAGGCAGAGTGCCCCCATCCCTCACCTGGTGAACCTGCACATGGTGGCGGCCTTGAATTTCCAGGCGAGCAACAGCACGCGAAACTCAGCTGGGTCGAGCTGCAGGTCGTTGCACAGCTGCTCCATGCCCTCTTCCAGGATGGCGTCGTCCTGCTCGTCTCTGTAGCGCTCGAAAAACTCCTCTATGCACCGCAAAGTCGGCCTGGCCTCAGCACCTTGCTCCACCCCCAGGGTCACCCGGGCCCCACCCAGCTCCGCCCACACCTTTGCCTTCCCAGTGCCATTGGCAAGAGGGTCTTTCACATGTGCAGACCCTGGCTCCTCCTTAGACCCCCCTGCCTCAGTCACTGCAGCTGTGCTCTTCTTGCAGTGAGATTTGCTCCCTGGCTCCTTGTCTGCATTCCTGCTGCCCAGAGAGGATGAAGGGTTTTTGCATTTTGTGACACACTGGCCCATCTTGGCCCTGGTCCTGGCTCTGTCCCTCAGAGTCGGCTGACTGTGCCCCAGCTGCAAGCGGGGCAATCCTCCTTGCTTAGCGTGCCATGACGAGCTGCCAGAGAGGACCAGAGGGACAGAGATGGGTGACAGACATTAGTGTTAGCGGCCCAGAAGCACAATCGCCACCATCCTCAGCTTCCAGGACAGACCAAAAACCAATTCATGTCCTGTCTGTTAGTCATGCTTTAAAATGGTCAACCATTAATGAAGCTACCTTTTATACCTGAGCATTTTATCCATTTAATCTTCTGTGGTGGCTATTAAAATGTGGGAGCATGTAGACTGGAGGAAGCAGCTCAGCACCAGTGCAAGCTGGAGCCCCACATGACGCCCTACACATGCTGTGAGCAGCTGGATGTGCATGCAGGAAGTCACACAAAGCTACGGATAGTGCGGGGGCACAGGTACCCTCAGCAGGCAGCACACGCCACACCCTGTCAGCCAACAAAGAGACACACCCAGCCTGCATTACAAACATATTTACAGTGAGATGCCTGCGGCTGGGCACCGCCTCCCCTCAGGAATGTGCATGGCAGCCTGTAGCACAACCTGCCGTTTATGTGTAGGCGGGAGAAAGCAGCGTCTTGACGAGGAACACTGCAGGCATAGAGTGCAGGAGGCTTAGGGAAAACAGCACAGGCCCAAGCCCCAGAGGACAAAACTCATCAGCATCTCGGTAGCGCAAAACCTCATTTCTATTCATGTTATAATCTTCATGTAAGAAAAGTTTTTATGACCATAAAGTAACAAACCTGACATACAAAATAAAAGCGGAATTGTTTCTATGTAATGTCAGGGACAAACAATATAAACAGATCCCTCCCTCCCCCATACTTTATTTTCCCGTGGTTCTTCTGTGGTCACCCAACTGATGGTTACTTTTAGGACCCGATCGACCTAACAGTGCTTCTGGCTGTGATGGTGCTTGTGGCTATGAGGCTCTTTTCCTTTTGGAGTACTACCTGTTTGAACACGGCATCCCCGTCTGGAGATGCGGTTCTCCCCTTTCGCTATCGGGGCTTCAGCGTGTCCTGCTGTCATTTACCGGACTGTCATTCATAACTATCATGCGAAGGCTGCGAGTGGGGGGTGTTAAAATGAAATAACTGCAAATTCGGGGGATTAATGATCAGGAAAACCAGATTGCTTACTTGTAAAGAAAACTGCAGAAGTTACTGCGTGCGGAGACGAGTTGGAGTTTCGTTAGTGCCAAGATAGAAAATATAAAGCAGAAAAAGATACATATAGGATAAATAAAACCAAGAAACACTGACGGTGCACGAGAACCGCAAATTGAAAAGGGAAAGTCTGGGAAAGATGTGAAGGCAAACTCAGTGACATAATGAGGGGATTACCTTTAAACGCACGGAGATCGCGGTGGGGAAACACGAATCAGCGCGCAGACACCGTCAGCCCCGTGAAACACCGCATCCTGCTCACGACACGCAGCCCTACTTACTGCTCCATCTCCTTTCCCCACATACCAGCCACTTTGAAGCTGCTCTTTCTCTGTGAGCGGGGAGTTTCTTTCTAATTTCCCCTGTCAGTGTCGGCCTTCCTATTGAGTAGACGCTAATGGAAATGTTCTTGGCATCACTTCCGGAAGAGGGCGGCCTGTACACAACGTCATAAACAGCGCGCCCGCAGCCGACGTCATCAGGCCGCACCATACCTCGTATCTGAGAGGTTCGCGGCGTGTGACAGCCCTCCCGGGTGAGTAACTGCGTTGTACGTCGGTGTATCACGTAATAACAAGTCATTTTAGGGTACCCATTGTTCACACTGTAAGGTAAAATTTGCAGCAGGTATACTATGTGTTATTCTGAAGGAAGACATGATTGACTCCGGTTGCCTTAGCAACACACATGCAACAATTTGGTACTCCTCAGTGTTATGTAGTAGCACCAAAACCCGGCCATTCAGCCGCCAGCCGTGCCGATCGTATGCGGACCCTACTAAAAGCCGTGCATGGGGATGCTGACCGCTGCTGGGCCTGATCGCTGTACTCCTGGCTAAATGAAACGAGCTTTTTTGTGCCGGGACCGGGCACTGTCCGGGGTTCTGAGCTCTCGTTGCTGTGTCTTTCAGTTTCTTTAGGTATGGAGACCGACTCGTCCCTCCTGACGTCCGAGGTGGAGCGACAGAGACAAGAGCAGCTCTATCACCAGCTTCTCATTCAGGTCTGTTCGTCCCAACCTCCGTGTCCACTCCGTGTTTCCCTGAGATACTCCGTGTCACTTAAGTTATCACTGACAAAGGATCAAACAGCATGCGTACAGCTGAATCTGTGCTCCTGTTTGGATGGGTGGCTACAGGGTGGATCCCATGTGACCTGATGCTAACATCCTTATTAATCCTGTTTGTGTTCTGTTATGGCTGTGTGTTCTGAGAAGTTTTGTAAAAGTTGAAGCTCAGCACAGTTTAGACTTTACTGGATACTGACGGATTGTTTGTCTGATCTCTCTCTCAGACCATGGGAGGGGTAGAAACCCAGAATCCCGACTCCCGAGTCATTCAGCCACAGCCTGGTAGGTCCCTCAGGTGAAAGATCAGCATGAATCCTGGTGATGGTGCAGCATGTTTATTCAGTTCACTGCAGGCTTAGTGACGGGTCCAGGTGTGGTAGTTTAAGTATGTCACCTAGCCAATGCTTCATCTTGCTGCCTCTCTTACAGGACTGTGTGTGAAGACACTTTCTCTCCCTGACAACGGCAAAGTCTTTGTGAATATCTGTCAGTCTCCCTCGATCCCTCCACCCCCCCACCTCTCCAGGGAGCAGCTGCTGGAACTTCTGCAGTCAGACGACCCGACGGGATACAAAGTTCCTATGAGCCTCGGCGAGCCCCATGCTGAGCTGGACAGCAGTGAGTGGTATTCCAGAGATTCTGAATGGGAAGTGATGGGTGCAGGAGATCATCTTGGAGTAAAATGGAGGGAACAGTATGCTGAAATGACACTTATATGTTTGACTTTATATCTTTATACCTTTTCGGTCTATTAAATTAAAGGGGCCCTATTATGCTCATTTTCACTGTTCATAATTTTTGGGATCTACTAAAATAGATTTTCATGTTTTAGTGTCCCAGAAACACATTATTTTTCTCATCCTGTATTTCCCTATTTACTCTGTCTATCCTTAAATGCTGTTAGAGCCCTAAGCCCCACCCCCAATGAGCCTAGGCTGTCCGAATTACAAAGTGACCTCACCATGTCATGGAAGTAAGGAATGGAATTCTAACAAGGCATTTCAGGCAGATTAAAGGTTTCTGTGGTGAGAGTTACTCCATTTGACGTGTACTTTGGGCCTTAAGACTTTGCAGACCGTTTACATGCACATAAAGCTATATAACACACTAAAGAAAAGGTAAAATTGGAAAAATATAATAGGGCTCCTTTCAGCTCAGTTCTTGAGCTTTCAATATATATCATTGCAGATTCCCAAGGCTGTACAGCTTACGATGTTGTGATCAACAATGAATTCTTCAAGAAATGCCAGGTGTGTGTTATTACATGTGTGCAAAGTTTTCAATTTTTAGAATGTTTTTAAGTTTCGTTTTAAAAGCATCAGTCTACAGAAAGACCAGTGGTTTCTGTTTTTCCAGAAAGACCAGCTCTTCCTGCAGTTTGTTGTTACGGTGTCTCTAGACGGTCTGGAGAACAAGTACGGTGTGGAGCTCAGTCGAGGTCCGTTCCATCCTCCCTCCGCCCTGAAGATCAGCGTTTCCTTCTGCATTTGTGCTCCATGATGTAGCTTCATCTGCCTCCTCCTTTCCCACAGAGTGGAAAGTACTGAAGAACCGCAAGTTCCTGGGTTCAGTGAACAGTCAGAACATCCGGACCAAGAGCAAGCCGGTGATAGAGGAAATGAGTGCAGTGTAAGGCCCGGTCCGGAGGCAGGGCACTAAAGGGAAACTTCTCGGGTGTTAGTGTGTGTTTGTTCCCGGGTGCAAATATAACTGATATTTTAAGTATTTCCACACAAGTGATGTGAACCTCAGATCTAATGATTGAAATAGGAGGACTTAGGGCAGGTCTTTCCACAGGATGGAAACAAATCACCTTTTCTTACATTTTCTTTTCCACAGAGACCAGAACAGGTTGCCACCTGCTGCCAAACAGTGAGAACTGCTCCTTATATGCCCTATTGTGTCTCTTGACTCAGTGAACTGTGCTCATACCCACCCACCCCCTGCTCCCAATCAGCCCGAGTAATGTGGCCCCGCCAAGTTATTTTGTCTGCATGTAGAAAGAAATAATAATAAAGACACAGTTATGTGTCATCTCTCTCTCTCCCCCCCCATTCCAGGCCACAGTTCTGTCTTGTGGTGGAGCCCCCTTGTGGAGATCCAGAGTACCTAACAGCAGAAATCCAGTTGCCAGGAGTGGTGAGATGCCTTTTTGCTGCTGTTTGTGGGGGATATCCACACCTGCTCATGAAGAGCCCTAGTGTGCCCAAATCTCACTCCCCTCTAGCTGAGCTCTTAACCAGCTCTATCTGCTGGATCCAGTCAGCTCTGAGCCTCCAGAACCAGGTGTGCAACACAGCTGTGCCTCTGGGACACTTAAGGCCCCACTTTGCAGGTATCTTCTCGGTCGCTGGTCCTGGATCTGGGGGAAGACAGACTGCTGCTGACTGCCCGGCCCACCCTGTACCACCTGGACTGCCTCTTCCCGCTCTGCGTGGATCCGGATAGCAGCTTGGCCCAGTTCAACAGAAACACACAGGTGCCTTTTCCTGCCCCCTCATTGACCCCTCCTCCCCCCCCAGTTTCTGCTGACCATAACCCTTCATGCTAGCGGTTTGCAAAAAGCGTTGGGGTGCTGACTGATGCTTCTGGACAATGGTGTGTGGTCACCTTAATGAACGTGGGGTATGAGTTGAAACTAGATAAATATCTTCTAAATTCTTCTTTCCGTCTCTCGTTCAGGTTCTCACCGTGAAAATGAGAGTGAGCCCCTCAGGAACCACATAGACACTTTTTTACCTTCTCAATAAAGCTGTTATTTGCTAATTATGAGCTTGTGTGTTTTTTTTTTGTGTGAATTACAGAGGAACGTGCAGGGTGATCTGCAGCACTAATTTAGTCCCAAGGTGGGAATTCGGTGCATGAGCTGGAGACCAAAACCTTCCGGGTTCAGGCTGTGGCCTCCTCAACATACAGACCATGACGGGGGTCCCTGCCAGGGACTCGCTGTGCAGAGGGTGTCTCCCTCTCCGTCGTGGAGTTTGTGGCTCTGATGGGGCTGTGTTAAGAGGATCAGCCCCCGGGGCCTGGTGGTTTGGGGTGGGGCCCTGTAGGATGGAGCGCCAGGCTCGCTGGAGTGATAGCGGTGTCTTTACCAAAGGAGCCCCTCTTTGAAGGAGAAGGATTCTGCTGCTTTAGTGCTGTCAGACTCCATTGTGATCACTCTGGCGCCCCCCCCCATGCCAACACCCTTTCACCTGTCCCCCCCTCTCCTATTTCAACAGAGCCGTCAGCATCTCCCTCTTAATCCTGTTCTCTTATTACAATGTGGTCTGTCATCTTTCTCCCAAAATTCCCCCTTAATCCACCTATCGCTACCTCTCCATCTCTGGAAGTTGCACCCACCCCACCCCACACCCCACATGGCATATAAAGCACCCACCCCCCCCAACTCACAAACGTCCCACTCCCTGCCATCCTCCCCATCTCTTCTGGCTGTAGATCCCGGCTCCAGCCAAGGTGAGTTCTGGAACATTCTTTTTGAGCATGTTTTGTCCCTTCTTCTCCCCCGTCTCCCTGTATTTCCAACCCTCTGACCCCCGATTGGTGTCTTTCCGCTCTTTTTGGCTCTCTGACCTCATTTGTTAGAACAAACTCAAGCCATGGTTACCATTTGCTGGAATGATCTAGAAATGACGCAACTGACAAGGGAAAGAACACGCATGAGGAAGAAGGCGATGAGGAAGACGTAGGGATACAGCGTGGGGCCTAACGGGCCCATGCAGGAATATCATTACAGGCAATCGATGGCACAGTGGGACCTCCACTGGGAACCTGGCTTTTCCAGGGCTATTAATAAAGCCCTTTGTCATTGTTAATGGGAGTCCGTGAGTCAGACGTTGTTCTTTCTGTGTCCTTGGCTAAAATTAACTAAACAGAATCCCCCTGCTAATGCTCCCACAGGTGCCCCGGGTAATTCTATACAGCCCATAAGCCCCCTATTCTGTCCCCCTCTTTGTTCCTGTCCCCCCACCCTCTGTCTGTCTGTTCCTCCGCCTTCCTGACACCAACCTGACAGAGGTGCAGAACTCTCCATCACTCAGCCCCTCCTGGGGGCTCCTTCATACCCTGTTGGCAATTCCCACACGGAGGGGCGTAAATCATACCCATAAAGCGGTGTTCAACTTCTGACCAAACCCTGTAATGGGCTCCCACACGGAGGCTCTGTAATGGCCCTTTAGTCATTAGGACACTGATTTTGTACTGAGTAACTTGTTAACACTGACACTTGACAGAAGGAGATGAATTAGATGTTGAGAGATGGACTGAGATGCTTTGGATATCCACAGCAGGGAAGAGGCGATGACAGCTATGTTGTCTATAAATTGTTTGAGGGAGTGACATAGGATATCAACTGACCCAGCTGACGGAGGGGGTTTACTGAGAAAAAGGGGAAGGTGACAGGGACTGGCTGTTAGGGGGGCCTGGAATGCTGTGGGGGGTCATGGTCCATCCACATGCGGCATGTTTACAACCAAACGCAGCCAACTGGTGCTTAGTGCTGGCAAGACCCCATGTGAAAACAGACAACATGCAATCAAGATAGAAATGCTAAAAAAGTACATCTTCTGTGTATCAAATCATAGCATTCTGAGAGAAACTTCCAATAAGTGTATAAGTATACAACAGGGATTCACAAAGTTAGTCCAGACACAGCAAAGGATGCACCATATGATTCAAAATGGTTAACGTGAAAAGGCTTAACATGGTTTGAAGGACAATAATACAAGGCAGAACTACCAAATTTCGCACACACATAACTAGTCATAATCCCTCACCCGCATGCCAGAGTCGAAACGATCAGCGAACGTTAAAAAGCTCCCGTTTTTGTTATATATTGATGCCTATATTGAAGGTTATTGTTGACTCTTTAAAGTTCATGAAATGCTCTTTTGTTACTGAAAATTATTCCGGACCTCTGACTTTGAGCAAAAAGTTTGAGAACCCCTGCTATACAGAAAGTGGCCTTGGATGTGTTAGCTGTTACCTGATCATGTGACTTCTGCATACATTGTCTTCTGTTAGAATATATATGGCGTGGAGACCAAATAAAAACCAGCTCCAGTGGCCCTGTAAAGACAGAGGGCCCGATGTAGAAAGTGACAGAAACCTGATATCCCTTTGTGAGTCTTCTGTACATCCTCAGCTGCTCCGGCCGTTGCCGGCAGCCAGCATGATGTCAGCGCGATGGGCTTTGGGAACACTGCTGTGCTGCTGCTGTCCCTCTCAGATCCAGCTCTGTGCCTTAATCATTGCCTTTTGTCCACAGAGCAGCGATGTCTGACGCAGAGGAATACGAGTGAGTAAACCACCCGCTGCCCCCATTGATATGAGAGTAGTGCTTCATTCAGCAGGTGCACTGTACGATAAAAATGCATACACAATTTTCTCTGGTTGCCAATTCCTTGATAATAATTATGTTTCCCAAACCCAGCTTCGGTAACACCAAGTTCCATAGAATGCACTCGAAAAGAGATTTTTAAGAGAAAATAAACCTGCTAATTGCTAATAAGCATACGACATCCAGCCGGATTAAGCTAACATTAACACAGTGGCTGAAATCGGCAAAATACTAAAATGGTCAACACTGTGATTTATGACATAAAATAGTACGCCCGTACAGAGACGGTTTACAGTCAATTGCATTTAAGCATTTTAACAGAGCCTTCAGTAGGCTGGCAGTGAGATTTGGCGTGTGTTCCACACGGGGGCGCTGATGTGATACATAACTAATGCCAAACTATTCCCTGTGGGCAAAGTCATATACTACTTTAAAAATAAGCAGGAAAAGCAGGAAAATACCGAAATAGGACAGTAAAAATATATAATAATGCACCACATCAATAAATAATGGAAATAAATATGAGTAATAATAGCATCAGGCAGTAGAATCGTTATACTTTGCTATTTGAGCACTGCAGTGTCACTGATCTATCTCCCTCTCTGCTTACAGGGATCAGGTGGAAGGTAACATAGCGCATGTTTCCTGTTCTTTTTCCATTTTTTTGCTGATGGTGAAAATATAAAATCTCTCTCCGGTTTGCTTAAAAATGAAGTCTGTAAGCTGTCCTTCCACGGACGATAGCCATCTCTGTCATTATCTCCTAATTCTTCTTTATTGTTCAGAGGAAGAGCAGGAGGGAGAACAGGAGGCAGAGCAAGATGGGGAACAGGCAGAAGATGGAGAAGAAGGTGAGAAAATCACGTTCAGCAGCATAACCTGCTACGTTCAGAACTCCAGAGCTGACATCATTCTCCAGCCTGCATATCAGCCCTGACTGACACTGTCACATGACTTAACTCACGCCCGTCAATAACTTCTTTTCTTCTGCTGCTATTGGCTGGTGCCTTGGTGGTCCCAGGCAACAGAGCAGTAAGAGAACACAAATTACCAAGGTGTTTGAGCTGTGTGATCCATACAATGTCATAGTGTCTGGATTCCTTCTGCAAAGGCGAATTTTCAGCAAATAATCATATGATACATTTTAGTCCAGAAAAAGGATTATGGTGTTTGTGATATATGTTACATCTTTTTAGTTCCCTACTGTATCTTTCTTGCCTAGTGTGAGAAAATTAAACAACATTCAGCATATATATTTTAAAGGATGCCACATATATAAGTGGTATATTTATTATGTCAGTATGCTGAGACAAGATTAAGTTGGCATGGCTTCATAAAGGGAATTGTGCTTATTTCATTATCCTTAGATGCTTAAATGTTTGTCCTTCCTTGTGTTCCCTTGAATTCCCATCTATCCCGCCCTCCTATCAGAGCAGGAGACGCATGAGGAAGGTGAACTCCCGGCATGTCCTCTGCACCACCCTCCGCCCTGTTCTTTCACTTCCTGTACCCACACACACATTCCCCCAGGCTGGGACCCCATCTCTCTGCCTGTGCAGTAAACAGGCATTTACTGTTTTCATAGACGTGGTGCCTCTGATTCCCCTCTGTCCCCCTGAGTCCCCTTTGTCCCCCAGAATCTCTTGTATTCCTCTGAGTCCCCTCTGTCCCCCTGAATCACCCAAGTTCACCTGGGTCCCCACTGTTCTCCTGGGTCCCCTTTGTGCCCCTAAGTCTCCTTTGGGTCCACTCTGTCCCCCTGAGTCTTTTCTGTCTCCCTGAGTTCCCTCTGTTCCGCTGAGTCCCTTCTGTCCCCCTGAATCCTTTCTGTTCCCCTGGTTCCCCTCTGTCCTCATAAGTCCCCTTTGTTGCAGTGTAGGGCAGCTTATAAAGAAACCACTGTCGCTCTTTTTGCGCAGCGGGTGACACTTTACCCTCTTTCTCTCTCTCTCTTTCCCTCAACATCGTAGAGGAGGAACGCCCTCGACCCAAGTACGTGTATCTCTGTGTCTCCTTGCCCTGATGCCCTCATGCATGAATATGATTGAGTGTGCAGCACCCATCACCCCGTTCACTCTTTTTTTTTCTTTTCCATTTCTTTCACAGGCCCTTGGTTCCTCAGCTTGCCGCCCCAAAAATCCCAGAGGGGGAAAGGGTGGACTTTGACGTGAGTTGGTTTTGTCTGACACCACTTTAGACTTTGAGATCTTCTCAACATGACCAGCTGTAATCCTTCTGGAGTTACAAAGGGGGGAAGTGTTTTAAAATGAACACATGAATAGTATGTACTTAAATGCTGATGTCCTCCTTCCCCAGGACATCCACCGGAAGAGGATGGAGAAGGACTTCCTGGAGCTGCAGACCCTGATCGATGTCCATTTTGAGCAGAGGAAGAAAGAGGAAGAGGAGCTCATTGCACTGAAGGAGAGGATTGTTAGTGGCACCTCACTGCCTTCCTCGCCAGTGAAGGAGCGCATTTCACTCATCTCTTTCTCTCTCACACTGATTGCTGGTTGTACATATCTGTCACCATGGACCATCGCTGATGCCTACACCCTGTGTCTTCCTGTGCTCAGCTTCTCCTGTGCTCAGCCTCTTTTCCTGTGCACAGCTTCTTCTGCTGTGCTCAGCTTCTCCTGTGCCCAGCCTCTTCTGCTGTGCTAAGCTTCTCCTGTGCTCAGCTTCTTCTCCTGTGCTCAGCCTCTTCTGCTGTGCTCAGCTTCTTCTGTGCTCAGCCTCTTCTCCTGTGCTCTGTAACGGGTGAATTGACCCTGTGTCTGTTTTTCTCCTGCGTTCAGACACTGGCAGCTCTAAAGTGTATCAGGATTTTTGGGAATATATTATTTTTAAGTGTAGGTGTGAGCACAGCACCCTGCTCTCTGTCCCCCACCTCAGGAGCGGCGTCGGTCTGAGAGGGCAGAGCAGCAGAGGGTTCGAGCTGAGAAGGAGCGCGACAGGCAGACAAGAATCGCGGTGAGATGAGGGCTTTTGCCATTTGCTACTCAGTTGTTCCTGTCTCTGTGGGACACAAGCAGACAGGGCCTGAAATTGTGTACCATCCTCAGGAGGAACGCCAGAGGAAAGAGGACGAAGAAGCCAAGAAGCGTGCGGACGATGAAGCCAAGAAGAAGAAGGTGCTCTCCAATATGGGGGCCAACTTTGGAGGCTTCCTGGCCAAGGTCTGAGTCACCTCCATAATGTCACTGAAATATCTCAGAGTATCTTAATAATGCTCATCTCTGAACTAGAAGCTGTACACAGTGAATGAGCTGTACACGGTGAATGAGCTGCAGTGAGAGTGATTTGAATGTGTGAAATGAGAATAAAGAAAGCTGCAGTGACAGTGGGGGCAGTGTGTGCAATGAGAGTAAATGAGGCTGCAGTGAGATTGGGTACAGTGAGTGAAATGAGAAGAAACGAGCCTGGAGTAAAAGTAGGTGCAGTGTGTGAAATTTGAGTAAATGTGGCTGCAGTGAGAGTAGTCAGAATGAGTGAAATGAGAGTAAACGAGGCTGCAGTGAGAGTGGGTACAGTGTGTGTTACAACTGATCCCTCTTGGCCCCAGGCTGAACAGAGGAGGGGTAAGCGTTTGACTGGAAGGGAGATCAAGAGGAAGACTTTAAACGAGCGACGCAACCCTCTGGCCATCGACAGCCTGCGGGAGGATGGACTAAGGTGACCCGCCACAGACGCGCACCAGCACCCCACCGATTAACACTGCCCAGGCAACCCTGAAATGACTCCGCAGTGCTCCAGGGACATCATAACTCTGCTGCATAGTGACATCATGACTATGCCTACAAAGAACAGTGCTGTCGCAGCTATACTGATAAGCGTGACCTCATTCGGGTACACTGATACTCTCCAATCTGATGTGCTCCAGAGCTCGAGCACAAGAAATGTGGAACTGGATCTATCAGCTGGAATCTGAGAAATTTGACTTCATGGACCAGATGAAAAGACAGAAATATGAGGTGTGTTGCTTCCTCGGGTACCATTAGACATTACTGCCTGAAGGTAAAAAGGTGTCTGCATCAATTTTTTTGTTTGAAATCTTCATGATCTTTTTTTTCAGATTGTTGTTCTGCTGAATAGAATTTCCCATGCCCAGAAATTGTAAGAAAAGTCTATTTCCTAATATCTTAAATATTTCAGATGTCCTTAATTAACTGTATAACATACCATTTGCATAGATAATACAGTGTAGTTCATTACTGAACATGCTAATGCTACGAGGTTTATTTTGGCTTGTCCTCTTCCTCATCCTCTTCCTCCTCTCATGCTCTCTTCCCCGCAGTAAAAAAGGCCACGGAAAGGGCAAAGTCGGCGGTCGCTGGAAATAGGGCAGCGTGTGAAGACGCAGCAGAGCCGTGTCGGGGGTGGGGCAGGGGGAGGAGCTATGCACGGCCTCCCGCTCCACAGCGACAGCAGCGCACAGCCAGACAGACAGGCCGCGTAACATTTGAGTGGTTATTCCACCTCTAGCTTTCTGGCAGCATCCTGCTCATGCCTTGGATATTCAGTCAAGAGCAATAAAAATAAACATTATGTATAGAAAACAAGGTGTGGGTGGGGCCTTGTTTTGAAAAGATACTCCCTACTTGTTAAAATCCACCTCTCTCAATGCAGTAGTATAAAAGTGAACCGTCCCCTATGTTTGCAGTTTGGGCTCAACCCCCCGTCCTCCCCCGCCCCCCCCCAGCTCTCCAGATACGTGTATATAACTGAACTGGTTCCTCTAAAATTTCCATAGTGTGTGACTGGCATCCTACCCAGAGGGGATGTCTCCTGCTTTGGGCTCTGTGCCCTTTGGGACAGACTCCAGGTCCCCCTAATGGCCCTGTATGGGGTATGGGTTAAGCAGGTGGAAAATGGACAGCTGTAAGTTAATATGCATAGTAGTTCATTTTCCAGCATGCTGCCACCTTGTGGCTGTAGGGAAACACTGCAGTCCACCCAGGATGAAACTAAAGTAGTAATAATAATAATAATAATAATAATAATATACTCAAATTCTGCACCTTCTACTCTACATAGGAGTAAATGTCATATACTGTTTTTTTCCCTCAGTAAAGCACACACACATGTTTAGAATACTTTAATTATACACTTCTTCACAAAACACTTCAAATATGACCAAAGGCTTCAAACTACTACCCTTACAAGCAACAATAAAAAACTAGTGAATGAGTCAAGTTACATATGGACTAGCAACTTGTTTTGTAAAGAGTGATGGTTACCTTAGGTTAGGATTACCGTTTAAGCTGTCGGCACGTTAGCAATGGAGCTACCCTACCCTTTCATGGTAACATGTCAGCGATGAGGCCCCTTCAGCGCCGCGTCTACCTCCTCCTCTGGCATCAGAGTGTGCCATTGAGCCACCGGGCGTCGGGGATTGGCCAACATGTCTGACCATTGACGAAGCCCTGCCCCCGTGGCACCGTAGCCAATGAAGGTCTTCCCAATGGCATCATTGCTTCCCAGTTTGTCGTAGTCGTACACCGTTATTACAACCTGCACTTTCTGCCATAGAGAAGAGAATAAAAGCAGAAGAATTAAAATGACTCACCAACTTATTTGTCTGTAGCTGCACTGCATTACTGCATACGTGCACTGGACAAACCTGTATCTGCTCAAAAGGAATCTCAAAGCTGAAGCTCTCATTGAAGTAGGGATTGAGGGTGTTCTTCTTCACTGTCGTCTTCTTCTTCTTCAGCCTCTTCCCGTTATGTTGTAGTACAATCTTGACAAAGGGGTCTGAGGTGAGGGGGAAAGTTTGGCACAATGGCACAGTGAGTGAGAGAGCCCACCCACCCACCAGCATGGACAGCAGTGACGCTGTTATGCCAACAGAAAAGGTGCCTTGTGGTATGTCTGAGGAATCACCTGACAAACCACCAACGTCCATCTTTTTGAGGTTTTTGGCCTCCATCACACAGACGGTCAGTTTGCCAGCAGTGGGAACGTAACGTAGGGAGATGCAGATATCACCGAGCTTCTCTTGCTGAGAAGGAGATGAGACATCAGGCCAGAGGTGAAAAGCTCAGGTCCAAAAAGTACAAATCCAGCCCAAGATTTTGTTTCAACTAACCAGTACAGTGCTATGTGAATGTGACTCTTTATGCTCCACAGGTTGGCTGAAATAAAATCTTGGTCTGGATTTGCACTTTCCACTTCTGCATCAGACTAATGTTCCCCCCAGTACCGAAGAGGGGAAATACTGGGAAGAGGCTAGCACATGAAAAGCTGGCTACTAGAAAGCATAGTGACGGCCGGCTACCTCCTCTTTCTCTCCATTTTCTAAATCCCTCCATTCATGCATGGGGCGCCCCAGGTCCACTGTGTTCATGGGGATCTTGACCTCGCCAATCACATCATGCTTTGAGAAACGGTCAAAGTCATAGACCTGCAGCACCAATGTCTTCCCACCCAGCTCCGCATAGGGGATCTGAGGGGCAGGGGGAAGCAATGGAGGAAAAGTCAGTCTGTCTACATGCAGCGATATGAGAGCAGAGTCCCCAAGCTATTAACAACACAGTACAGTTCACCTAAAAAGGTACCATCTCTCCTTCAGGTGTCATTTAAGGCTACAATGACAACAACAATGACCTCACGTTCATTTTTCACACCAACAGTGAATAGGTACAGGTGGGAGACATTGATCACATCACCAACAGCAATGACCTGGAAGGTGCTTTTATGGGGAAAACGGTGAGAGAAAATGGGCCACAGACCTTAAAGGTGAAGGTCTCGTTAAACACTGGGCTCAGGTTCTTGCGCTGGACCTTAGTTTCAAACTTCTTTTTCTTGTCAGGAAGCATATAGACTTTGACATAGGGGTCCGAGGTGCCGCCCATGTCCATCGCAGCCAAATCCTGAGCTTGCAGGATGCCCACAATCAGCTAGGAGAGTAAAGATGAAGATGATGATGACTTACACCAGTAAACCACATCAGCAAATTTTGGCCAACGGAGATGCAGATTCAGGTAAAGACTGACCTGATTATCAGTAAAATTATAATCCAGGGTAAACTCCAACTTGCCCAAGTTCTCATGCTCCTTTTCTTCCTTCCCTTCCTTCTCTACTTCCTCCTGTGGGAGATGGAACACTTCATCGTCATGGTAATATGAAGCCTCTCACCTTGCTAAAATGCCCTGGGAGAACATGATGGAAGCTAGCTGTGGAATCAGTGGGCTGGAGGAACAGAAGCCCAGTGGCCTGTGGCCCTTATGAATGGGGCTGAGCACTCCTGCCCTCAATGTCCTCAGAGGTCCAGCTCTGCCCTCACCTTTGCTTCCACCCCTTCAACCTCTGCACCTTTCCTTCGGCGCTGTCCTGTTTTCCTCTCTCGTGCTTTTTTGGCTTTCTTCTTCTTGCTGATACATTTCTTGACAATGCAGAATGCGCAGCACCCCACCAGGGCAAGAAACAGCATGACCGTGGCACCGACGGCCCAAGCGGGCGCTGCAGCAGGCATAAACAGGCAACAGGCAGGGCCAGATGCCCGTAAGCATGTCATCACGCTCCCAGTTTGTGCCGTAAGGCTGCCAGGGCAGCCCCAGTGCAGCACAGGGCTATCCAGCCTCTGCTAGCCAGGTAAGTCAACTGCACTGCACCTGTGTCTGCATTAAGTAAATGTTATAGACTGATTTTAACTCAATAGCTTCAGTGATTTACTTGTGATGCCGCCACAATGAGGGCAGATCTACAGTAGCAGAAGTGGAGAAAGGGGTCAGTGAGAAAGAGAGAGACAGTATGGTGGGGCAGGTGGAAAGGCAGAAAGAGCGAGGGAAACCCTGAGAGGCTGGGGGATGCACTGAAAGCAGGAAGAACTTACTCTTATGACTGTGGTCTTTTGAGGAGAGGTGAGGGCCAGCGAGGCATGGGAGAGAGGAGAGGAGGGAGAAATGGGGTCAGATGAAAAACATTTAGCAAATCACCATCCCTCCCTTTGCTGCACCTCCACAAGGGGGCACTCTCAGCATCCAAGTTACCCACTTGGCAGCTGGCCTTGTTCATTCATGAACTTGTTCTTCATATGGTCAAAGTTGTGGCCAGGATGGTGTGGATGGGCGGCAGGGCTCGGGGCTGCTTCATGCTCATGCTGTGGCTCCCACTCAGGTTCCTCGTGTTCCTCCCACTTGGGTTCTGGCCCTGCTGCCCGGCGTACCCTGGGGAGGGCCTTCAAAATGGCCAATCGCATTGCTGCTCAGCCTCAGAAGGACAAAATGGGAACAGTGAGACATAAGATTCTGCCCTGCTCATATTTTTGTTATATTTTTTCTCATTTCCTTCGGCAAAGGAAAAGTTTGTTTCATTGTCAATTGTCAGGATGACAATAGAGTAACCTGTATCCTCAACAAACGGACTGTGTTCAAATGTTTAACAGTTGAAAAAGACTTTTCACATAATACAAGGTTAATCATACACATTGGTGCTTTTCGCCTGCAACATTTCCAATAACAGGTTGTAGATCTACTCAAACAAAATCCACACATTTTTATGTTGTTTCAGCTTTTAGTGCAGTTGTCACTTTTGATTTGCTTGCACTTGCAGTGAATGTCAGTGTAGTCTGGCCCTTTTGAAACTGAACACATGTTGCCTGGAAGTGCCAGACTTGTGCCCAGTGTATTGTAGCACTTTTTCACATTTGTCACAACTGGCAAAAGGCAAGTGGTTCCCATTGTGGTCACTTGCAATGACCAAGACTGCCAGATATCTGATTTCCCTTACTTAGTTTAACAGTTTTATATTCACATTCCCTTAAACAGGCACTTACACCCACCAAGATTTTCATGTTGTCTCGGTCATTATTAGAGGGGTACTACCGATAGTGATGATGGACCAGTGTTGCCTAGTCTCAGGAGACAACAAGCAGCCTCACCCCTTAAAACAAGCCCAAAATACGCCCACTGTGCAAAGTAAGATGGAGAAATCAAGCCCAAGATACACAACCACGTTTGTCCTGTGTTTGCCATATTGCCTGTGTTCTTTGTAAATATAACATGCATACAACAGCAACTGAAATGCAGCAGTCATGGCTTTAAAGTTATAATTGATAATTTTCTTGTGTCAGTGTGACAGTAAATACATGACTTGCCATGATCTAAATATAGTCATTTGTAGCATATTTTACTCAAATTTTTGGATAGTGAATTCAACAAAAATCTCAACACAAAAAAAGAGTGAGAGTGAAATAGAAATGCACAATGATGTGATTTATCTGCATAACAAGAAATCTTAATTAACCTTTAAACACTCATTCAATGTCAAATTCTGGCCAATAATTAGATTTAAATGAAGTCATGTAAAATGATGTACATTTTTAAATAGCTGGCCAAAATGGCTGAAACTAGCCAGCAAGGAAACTAGTGAATTAATGTGTGAATCATAAGAAGAATGCGGCAATACAGCAACTCCCATAAACCTGAAAAGCCTGGACACTGCTGGGTTTCACTGGCAGTTTTATTGTGGGGACACACATAGTTTTGTTTTGCAAAATAAAAATGCCATCAAAATACTATATATACCGTGGTATAATATATGGACCCTATGACAACATGAAAAATTAGGCCTAAATAAGATTTTGACTCAGATTAACCTTATTAATCCCAGGGGGAAATTACTACTGAAGCATAAAATCCTAACCGAAGGCAGAATTTGATGGCATGATTAAGTTTTAAGCTATTTTATGCACGTATGCCTGAGTTAGCTATCTAATGTCAGTCGTTTGATACTCTTCTCAAATGAAACACTGGTTATATTATAAAAATTAGGATTACGTTAAAAGTGTTAAAACCACAGCCTCAAAATAAGAACAAGCCTTAAAAAATGCAACTCAATGAAATTATAAGTGACTTCATAATAAAAAGCCCAAAGTCACTTATAAGCGGACTTGGCAACACTGAGAGGGACTTTCAAAATGCTAACGTCCTTCTGGTGTGCCTTGCATGGCAGCCTCTGCCACTGGTGTATGGATGAGTGAGTGTGAGGCATAAATTGTAAAGCACTTTGAGTACTTATAGAAGTAGAAAAGTGCTATATAAATGCAGTCCATTTACACTTTACACAATATGCAGAAAGTAATGAATCAGTACATAGTTCAGCTGTCTGTGCGTTTGTGCTGAGACCTGTGACCCATATCGGATTCCCTGCAGCGTGTCTCCATGCCCTGGGACCTGGAATACACCTCCAGTGCCCAGTGACCCATATGGGGTGCCCAGTGACCCATATGGGATCCCCTGCAGCCTGTTGCTGTGCCCTGGGACCCAAGATACACCCCTACAACCCCAGTGGCCAGTGACCCACGCAGGAAAATCCACACAGTGCATCCAACATGACCATAATCATGTGACAACCTACCCCCCCC
>JAODKC010000048.1:4728137-4745272 GCA_026777985.1 Mormyrops attenuatus | reverse complement strand
AATTAACAAGATTAAATGCAGAGGTTAATCCAGAAATCCCAAAGCTTAAGCAAAACAGAGGATAGCTTGTCCTGTTCCCTGGTCACAGTGGCACACAGACATGCTGAGTGACACTCGATGGGCCTGGGTGAAAGCAGGAAGCCCTCAAAGCACAGCAGCACATTCTTGGAATTTGCATGTATTGCATACATGGGCTCAACGTTGGGTGAAACCACAAGATCAGGAAAGCATGTAATAAGTGAAATGTAGGTTGACTGAAATGAGGAATGACTGCAAAAAGGAGTTCAAATTAAATTAATTTCTCACAAACCTCTCCAGGAGTATAAATACTAAAGAGGAAGGATAAAAATGATTATGAATGGCTTGGAAAGCGTGTGCAGAGCTCATGCAAAAGCAGTGGTGGAAAATTTTAAACTGATTTTTTTTTAAACATATACTAAATAATCTTGAAAAGGAATAGGGCTAACCATTAAGATTGCTCTGTCTCGGATACCCTGCAGAATTATCTCCTGTAAGTTCCTGCAGTTAAACAGACGACACTGGTGCAAGAAACGAAAGGCTCCGTTTTAAGGCAGATGTCAGCACTTCTTGGCACAATGTTCACTAAACTTCCCATGCATGTTACAGATATATCAGTCCCTGCTATAAGCAGTAAACAGCAGAGTATTATGCGATAATTCATCCTAATCACCTTCCTTTTGATAGGCAGCTAAACATAGGATTCAGTTTCAATTAATTTTTATGAAGAGAGTACAAATGCCCTCAGGGGAGGGCCATCATCACATGAAATAGGCATGACTTACCAGGTAAGAATCTACTTCCTCTTTTCTCCTTGTCAGTGGCTTGTAAACAGCCCTGTCTCACCAACAACGGCAGTGCTCTCGCTCCCTCACCAACCCTAATCCCCTTGCCAGATACACTGGGCTTTAAATTCCTCTCCCCAAAGCAGTCACTAAACCAGCATTTGATTTAATCCGCTCCTGTCAGGCTGCAGCATAAACTGCTTGTTCTGATCAAATTCAGAAACGTTAATCCCCCCTCTAAACGTTTTTCTGGTGATGGGTCATGAGGAATGCACATGTTCCTCCTTTATCAAGTCACCAGCTTCATTTTACAACACACTGCTAACGAACCTGCTTACACACTTGGTGTACAGGTGTAGTGGAAGCAGCTAGGAACCCTTCAGCTTCACTATGATCAGCATCCAAACCCAGGCCTCAGGGACACCCAGCTCAGCTACATTTTTGCTCCTCTCCAGTTGCCAGCACACTTTCACCAGCAATTCGATAAGCTTGTTCAGGGGTGAAAGAGGTCAGCGAAGACTTTGTTGAGAAACATGGCTAGATGACAAGAGGCCCTAGCCGTGAAGTTAAGCACGATGAGGTACACCATGAACCCACAGCTCTAAGAATAAAACACGATTAGAAGGGTCACAGCAGACAGACATTTTTATTGGATTCTGCTCAAGCCTTGGTGATCAGCTCAGAGAGACACCTTCAGCTAATGTTAGGGTTAATGCCAAATGGGGCATCTACCCTGAGCAGCACCACACAAACTTCAAGTCAACCAACAAAAAAATGGCACAACTGGCATAGCAGGGTGTCTGGGGGGGGTACCCCCCGAGACCTTAGCTGCTGTGCTTAAGGGTGTGCTTGTCAAACAGGTACTCTGCCAGCCTGATGTTCGCAGCATCCATCTTGGACAGATTGGTGATATAATCACCCATTCTCTTGATGGTTTTAACCTTCTCATTCAGGCAGTGAGTCTCCAGGAAGTCACACAGCTGGCAGGCAAGAGAGCTCATTAGCTGACAATGAACATACAGCACCCCCAGGTGCACCCTCACTCCCAACTCACATGTGGGTCAGTCTTGTCAGTGGCCATCTTATGCAGCTCCAGCAGAGACTGGTTGACGTTCTTCTCCAACTGCAAGGCACACTGCATCGCCTCCAGCCCTGAGCCCCACTCATCCCGCTCTGGCTTCTGCAGGCAAGGAACACGCAGGCTCAGAACCAACACAGCAGCCACCCTAGCCCAACAGGTGAGGCAGAGCCCACCCACCTTGACATCCTGCAGAAAGTTGCGGCCACCCCTTTTGTTTTGAAAGGCCATCAGATGCTCTACATGCTCATGCTCTTCCTCTCCTCTCTCTTTGAAGAAGTGTGAGAAACCAAGGAGAGCGACATCGTCCTGAGAAAAGTAATGGGCCTGGAGAAACAGGAAGGTAAGGTTAGACCAGGGGTGGCTAATCGTATCCGCAAAGGGCCAGTGTGTATGCAGGTTTTTGGGATAACCTTTAGGTCAGCTGTTCAAACCCAGGTGTGAGGACTCTTCAGCTGATCAGTCCTCTAATCAGTGACCTAATTAGAAGTTGCAGCGAAAACCTGCATACAAACCGGCCACTTGCAGATAAGACGGGCCACCCCTGGGTTAGACCATACACAACTCAGCCACCTGGAGTGGACATAGTGCCATCACTCAAACATGCACAGAACTAAAGAAAATACAATGACAAACGCTGAAGGTTACAATGCAAAACGCAGCTAAGCAGGATACTGCAAAAACGCATCCTACCACCAAAAAGTCTCACCATGGATATGTACGTGTAGGAAGCGAAGAGCTGCATGTTCACCATGCGGTTAATGGCAGCTTCACAGTCGCGGTGGTAGTTTTGGCGGATCTGGGAGGTCTCCATCACTGCGACTTTATGTTACAAACCAAACAAAACAAGACTTCGGAAGTTCCGATCAATCACTGTTGATACATGAACCCCTTTTAAAACGGAGGGCTTTTGCCTCCTTAAATACTGCTGTTTACAGCAACGTCACGTGCTCGGATTGAAGAGTAACGGCCAATCGGGACGATGATTGGACGAGAAGTGGGCGGGACGCAACAGAGGCTGGCCGTTGTAAGCAGGTGGCGGAAAAAAATAACTGACTTATTTAAGCATCATTCTTCAATAAACAATTGGTGCTCGGTGTAGATTGCCTTAAGGTAAAGTATGTGGTAAATATATACCATCAGATATTACTCACTGAATGTCATTACAGGGCATGAAAATAGAGCAATCATCAAACCGCAGTGCTGTGCTAGTTTCTTTCTAGCTATTTTCAACAGGCATGATCAGGCAGTAGCATCTTGTGGTTTGTTATATATTAATAAACCAGGGTAGCTAATTTTGTTCCTAAGGACAAAATTAATTTTTACCATCTAAACGTTGATGTAAACCTAGCCCCCGAGTACGTAGCCGGAGAACCGGCTGGTGGACGTTGCATATTTTATGCGTCACAGGCGCTGGCCCCGTTTTTTGAGCATATATTTCAAAAATAGTTTCTTATTTGAGTTTTCGCTTGTTCGGCACCCTACTGTAAGTCAAAGCGGGAAATTCACCCATTATGATAATTAATTTAAGAAAACGTCGGTGTGCTTCTTTACGCGTGCACACGCAGTCATTAATTCTGCGGGAAACACTGGGTATAAATTAAAGTTACAAAGTTAAGAGACCGAAACCGCGATTCAAATCTTTACGGTCTTGATCTGGGGTGCGTTTCCCGAAACCTTCTTAACGCTACGTCGTTCGTAAGTTCTACTTCTTAACGCTCCGACGTGTTTCCTGAAACGTTCTTATTTTACATCTTCCGTAAGGTATTCTTCGGTAAGGACTAAGGACGCGGCTGAAGTTGGCTCCTTATTCGGATTTTCCGGTCCACCTTAAATGCTGCGCAGCCAAATGTCAACTTCTCAAATATCGACTTCTCAATACACGTCAGGTACCCCACTATATAGAAAAGGTGACATTGTCCTGGCACAGACTGATTTAATGCGTTAAAAATCTGATTGAAACAAGTCATGTCATACTATAGTGCACAATATTGTGAATGAGAAGCCAGGTTTCCATATTTTATTTGAGTATTCAATTGTACCATATATTTTTTTCATAACATTACTATTTAAGACACTGAAGTAACAGTGAAATTATCAATGACCCTTAGGAGAAACTCCAGGCTGAACAATTAAGAGGAGTGAGACCACCAGAGGATGTTTGATTTACTGCAACTGGCTTATCAGGATAAGAGTATGCTGTTAAGAACCTAACGAATATTTTGAAAGAAAATAATAAATTAATGAAAATTAATAGGAGTTTTAAAATGACAAAAGGAGACTGGGAGTATGTCCTCTAGAGGATTTCTGAGGTAGAGAAACTTTTTTTTCGGAGCAGATTAAGCCGTTAATGAGCGATTGGTTATTTTGCACCAAAAAAATGCTTAAAATTAGCAGAAGGTTTGAAATGACAAAAGCAGACAAGGAGTAGGTCCTCTACAGGATTTCTGAGGTAGAGCAACTTAGTTATCCGGAGCAGAACAAGCCGTTAATGAACGGTTGCTTATTTTGCACCAAATAATATCTTAAAATTAACAGAAGGTTTGAAATGACTAGAGGACCTACTCCTGTCTCCTTTTCTCATTTCAAACCTTCTGCTAATTTTAAGCAATTTTTTTGGTGCAAAATAACCAATGGCTCATTAACGGCTTATTCTGCTTCCGAAAACTAAATTGCTCTACATCAGAAAAACTCCAGAGGATCTACTCCCCATCTCCTTTTGAGTTTTTCTGATGTAGAGCAATTTAGTTTTCAGAAGCAGAATAAGCCGTTAATGAGCCATTGGTTATTTTGCACCAAAAATTGCTTAAAATTAGCAGAAGGTTTGAAATGAGAAAAGGAGACAGGAGTAGGTCCTCTAGAGGATTTCTGAGGTAGAGCAATTTAGTCTTCCGGAGCAGATTAAGCCGTTAATGAGCGATTGGTTATTTTGCACCAAAAAATTGCTTAAAATTAGCAGAAGGTTTGAAATGACAAAATGAGATGGGGAGTAGGTCCTCTAGAGGATTTCTGATGTAGAGCCACTTGTTATAAAGCATTAGGGTAAGCGATGTAGAAGCGAATGATTATTTCATTAATAAAACTAATGATACTTAAGAGCCTACAAAATCAGAGGGGGCCTAGGTCTTCTAGACACACTTTTTGTTTTGTGCGACACTTTATACACGGTCCCTAAAAGCTAAAATCCGCCGAGAAAGATATTCGCTGTATATTCGGAGAAAACCTTTCATAAAGGAACGAACGATGAGTATATTTTCTGAGCTGATTACCCTTTGATAGAAGATTATTAATCAATAGTCTAAATGTTAATGTTTCTTTCCTTTCGTAAGCTGTGGATGGAAAATACCCGAATATCCGAATATGAAACCAGTCATCCACTCCATGCTTACTCTGCAAAATACATCCAAACGGCACTTTTGTGTTTTTTCTTTACTGAAGCAGCTTGCGAAGTGCCTTCAACTGCAGCATATACCATGTTCGGCCAATTCGGTATGTGTGTGTTAACCAGCGCGAATGCGTTCAGCAGCTATTGAGAGCAGGGGAGGGGCTGCACGAGTGTGTGCGTGTGCGTGCGTGCACGCGCGCCTGCTATGTAGTGATGCTGTGTGAAGTGTAGCGAATGAGCCGAAAAGCACACTGTTGGTATCAATAATGGTGAAAATGATTATCTAATCAGATACTAATTTTTAATATCGATTAGTATGTGATAATCGATTTTTTTGACACCCCCAGTGTCTCATTATTTTCAACTCCAGCGTCAGCTATATCTTCCGTTTCTGATCTTTCGCGGTACATTTTTAGCATGCAGCAGTGAAAAAGGTTCCCCCTTAAACAATTTTCAGCTGCGACACTTTCCGAACGTTGTGTAGGCTATTTAAACCGCTATTGCGGTATAAGAAAGATTCATAACAATAATAAAAATTTCGGTATGAACGCCCAGCACTAGTCCAAGGTTATGCATAGGTAAAATATGGTCAACTTCTATACCATTTTAAAGTAAATGCAGTTTGAAATTGAATTCAATGGTTTTATGTACATTTGGTTGTATGAGCCAAATTTGACGACATATCTCAGAATGTTATTTTCCTGTGCAATCTGATACAGTAATTTTATGCTTATGCATGCACATCACATTTGAACCGTGGATAATTTGACCAGTGTCCAGGGTGACAAGCGTATTACATTCATGGATTTTATATTGCTGTACTATGGGGTGCTGTTAGTATTCAGAGGCTTAATATTTGAATGAATGACTAAGGGGTGTCCCATGGGAAATTTGGATTTAGCCGAAGTGAACGGGTACAGTATGGGGTGCCGTTTGTAAAATACTGCATGTTCTGTAATTCTGCTCGGTTTTTCCACATTTAGCATTGCCAAATGGAAAACTAAATGCACTATAATTTTCAACTGTCACTTTTTCATTGATATTTCAGGCATTTATGTAAAATCTAAATGCCAGATATAAATCCATCCATCCATTTTCTGAAAATGATTATCCTATTCAATATCATGGGCGGTTCCCAGAGGCTATGGGCGCAAGGCAGAGAACAACCCAGGACGGGGCGCCAACCCATTGTAGGGCACATTCACACACCATTGACTCACTCACACCTACACGCCTACAGGCAATTTGGTAACTCCAGTTAGCCTCAGCATGTTTTTGGTCTGTGGGGGGAACCCGGAGTAGCCCACAACAACACAGGGAGAACACACAAACTCCACACACATGGAACCCTGGCAGAAACTTGAACCCAGGTCCCAGATGTGTGAGGCAACAATGCTAACCACTGCAGCACAATGTTGCCCCATTAAATATAAATGTAAATGCTAAAAATAAATGTAAATGTCGAATATTAAATGTACAGTCCTAGTCTCAATTGTGTACAGAATGTAGAATATCTTCAGAAATAAATGCAAATGAATCAGTTTTGTATAGTCAGAATATTTAATAAAAGTTATTAAACAGCATCAACAAAAAAGCTGTCATATAGTGAAATAAATACAGACATAAAATGTACCCTGGACATGATTATTGGCAGCCTTTTTATGATTTTAAATGATTTCCTCAAAGTAGGAGACAAATAAGACTCCCCTGTGCATAATCTTAGGTGTTCAGAAGATCTGAATTAAGCAATGAATGGTGGTTTTACTGCATAAAAAGGGGCTGATTGCTTCCAGTTTTTTTCACAATGGTGAAGTCATGAGAGCCATCTAAGAACATCCGAACTATTATCAAAAAGCATGGAAAACAATTCCAAAGGTTACAAGGCAATAGCCAAAGAACTTGAAATCCCTGTTTTAACAGTGTGTAACGTTATCAAGTTTCACAGTTATAAAACTGAGCAGGATTACAGAACATGCAATATTTTAAAAACGGCACCCCATACTATACCTGTTCACTATGGCTTAATTTGAAATCCCCTTGGGACACCCCGTAGCTATTCATTCAGATATTAAGCCTCTGAATGAATGCTTTGGTCTGACCAAAGCAACCCTGAACACCCTGCCCAAGCTCTTTTTCCCCGTCCTCCCCACCAGGTTACCCAGTGGTAAACTTGCATCTACCCTCTGCTAGACATGTGTAATTGTAAATAATGAGGAGGAACATGAAGGGATTGAACTAGATCCCAAAAAGACTGAGTTCAATGGAGGTAAGAGGCAAGTTGCCAAGCTTCTGCTTATCTCTCTGTGGGGTTAACTCACGCAGTGTAACAATATGCTCCAAACATATATAGCGTCTGACCCGTGAGAGCTTTTTATTTTTTTTCTGTTTGGAGCTGTTCATCTTTCTGAACGATGAAGTGGCTCTTGTCTGCTGGCATAAAGTCTTCCTATACACTCTCTCTGGGAATGACTAACACAAGATATTCATACAGCCTGTCAAACCACAGCATGAGGTTGGCTAATGCTTTACCAAGAATTGGAAAAATTGAGTGACAGGGTACAACACGAACAACACCATCTACATCAGCAGGCCAGGTGAATATGACCAGCCCATAGGGAATTTTCTGGGGGAGCTTACATCGAAACGAAGTCCCGATTAATACATTACATCGTGGAGAACTCAGAGGCTTAAAAGTCACTGCTACCAGCTCAACAACAGGAAAACAAGGTTAAAACTACATCGGAGGTGGTCAAGGTAATGCCCCCGCCCCTCCATAATGACGCACCATAACAAAATCAAATGCAACATGAAAAAGTTTTGCCTGTTTAATAGACCTTTTGATAAAAAAAAATCTGGATTGTTTATGGGAAACTCCGATTGTTGGCAGGGGGATAGAACTCTGCCTTTTGGGTACTAACACTCTTTGATGTGTCACAGCGAGTGTTGCAACCCGAAAGTTGTCCAAATGTTTTGTATTTGCAAACGTTTTAAGATGTAATATGTACAGGTGTTTTATTTTTTAAACCTGTTGTATATTGTACAAAATGTCTGTGTGCATTTACTGAATGAGTTTTTTGTTAATGTAACTTGAACATGCTTTTTGTAAAAAAAAAAAAAAAACTAAGTTGTACAAATGTTTTGTTATATGTATTCAGCACGATTGTGTTTTTAAAATGTAAAGGGTTGTACAGGGTTGCGTATTAATTTTCTGAATGGGGTTTAAAATGTAACGTGAACATGGCTTTTATTTTTCAAAAAGCAAGTTATACAAATGTTTTGTTATATGTATGCAGCACCAACGTGTTTTTAAACTCTAACATAAATACATTTTACTGTCAAAGTAAAAAGTATGTTAGCCCCTTGGAATTTTGTTGTTTTCTGCATGAATTGGTCATAAAATTGTGATCTGATCTTCATCTAAGTCACAGGTACTGATATACGCAACGAGCTTAAGCCAAAAACACACAAAAAGTTCTACTCTTTCATGTCTTTATTATACAAACATATTCAGCATTCACAGTGGTAGTGGAAAGAGTAAGCAAACCCTTAGGTTTAATAACTGGTTGACCCTCCTTTGGCAGCAATGACCTCAACCAGGCACCTCCTGTAACTGCAGATCAGACCTGCACATCGTGTGGGGGGAATTTTAGCCCATTCTTTCCTGCAGAACTGCCTTAACTCTTCCATATTCTTTGGTTGTCTTCTGTGTATTGCTCTCTGCAAGTCATTCCACAGCATCTCAATAAGATTGAGACCGGGGCTCTGACTGGGCCACTCCAAAACGCGGATTTTGTTCCTCTGAAGCCATTGTGCTGTGGATTTGTTGCAATGATTGGGGTCATTGCCCTGTTGCATCACCCAACCTCTTCTGAGCTTCATTTGACGGACAGACATTCTCACATTATCCAAGTTCTGCTTGTTCCTCCCAAATAGTTCAATTTTAGTTTCATCACTCCACAAAACATTTTCCCAGTATCGTTGTGGAGTGTCACTTACTTTTTCCAACCTTCAGTTTCACAGTTTGAATGATTTATACAATATGGTCAAATATTCTATGAAAATCTGTGTATCTTTAGTTATAGGACACTGTGTTTGTATATTATTGTGACTTACATGAAGATACAACTATGTTTTATATGGGATTAAGTCATGAATATAGAAAATTCCAAGGGGTTCACATACTTTTTACTTTGACTATATTTTATTTTGAAAACCCAATGTAACTTGTACTTGTTTGAGAAACATAAACTCGGTATATTAAAATGTTTTTAAAGAGCCGTGTCTCACCGAATCTGCTTTTACCAACTTCGAAAACCTGCATCACATGAGCATCTATGTTTTTACAGGATCAAATTCTGCTCTAAAAGATTACAGTCTTTACTATTTTATCTAACAGTCGTCTTTTGCTTGACCCTGGTGGATAACAGTATGAGAGAGATTTACTTCACTACTACTAAGTTTTGGAGTTTCTTACCCCTAACCCTCATTTTCCCATCGGATTTGTATGTTTTTATTACATGATATTAGATATCAGTTGCATTGTAGCAGGACTGACTGTTAGTCATCATCAACTACTACAACCTTTCAAATGAGAGGAATTTGATTGATTTAAAATAGTTAAAAAAAAATATTAAATTACTGTATAATTGTCATCTGAGATGCCTTTACAATTCCACTTGTAAGTCAGACATCATTTCTGGTGACTACTACAACCTTTCGAATGAAATTCGAAATTTATTTAATATGCGAAAATTATTATGTGAAATTATTGCATCGCTTTTAGGAATTATCCATCCATCTTTTACTGCTTTTCCTGGTCGGGTCGCAGGGGCAGCAATCTAAGCAGGGAAACCCAGACTTCCCTCTCCCCAGCCACTCTGTCCAGGTCCTCCAGGGGAATCCGGAGGCATTCCCAGGCAAGCCGAGAGACATAGTCTCTCCAGCGTGTCCTGGGTCTTCCCTGGGGCCTCCATCCAGTGGGACATGCCCGGAACACCAAACCAGGGAGGCGTCCAGGAGGCATCCTGATCAGATGCCTGAGCTACCTCATCTGGCTCCTCTCGATGCGGAGGAGCAGCGGCTCTACTCTGAGTCCCTCCCGAATGGCCGAGCTTCTCACCCTATCTCTAAGGAAGAGCCCAGCCACCCTGCGGAGGAAACCCATTTCGGCCGCTTGTATTCGCGACCTCGTCCTTTGGTCACTACCCACAGTTCATGACCATAGGTGAGGGTAGGAACGTAGATCGACTGGTAAATCAAGAGCTTTGCCTTTTGGCTCAGTTCCTTCTTTGCCATGACAGACTAATGCAGCACTTGCATCACTGCTGACGCCTCACTGATCCGCCTGTCGGTCTCCCGCTCCATCCTTCCCTCACTCATGAACAAGACCCCGAGATACTTAAACTCCTCCACTTGGGGAAGGACTCTCTCCCCAACCTGGAGAGAGCACTACACCCTTTTCCGGCTGAGGACCATGGTCTCGGATTTGGAGGTGCTGATTTTCATCCCAGCCACTTCCCACTCGGCTGCAAACTTTTCCAGTAAGAGTTGCACGTCACGGTCCGATGAAGCCAACAGAACCACATCATCTGCAAAAAGCAGAGACCTAATCCTGAGGTTACCAAACCGGACACCCTCAACGCCC
Organism: Mormyrops attenuatus; assembly: GCA_026777985.1. Taxonomy (NCBI): domain Eukaryota; kingdom Metazoa; phylum Chordata; class Actinopteri; order Osteoglossiformes; family Mormyridae; genus Mormyrops; species Mormyrops attenuatus. The sequence goes on along the minus strand of JAODKC010000048.1, from coordinate 4,734,362 downwards.
TGGCTGCACCTAGAAATTTTGTCCATAAAAGTTATGAACAGAATCAGTGACAAAGGGCAGCCGTGGCGGAGTCCAACCCTCACCTGAAATGAGTCCGACTTACTGCTGCCAATGCGGACCAAGCTCTGACACCGGTCATACAGGGACCAAACAGCCCTTATAAGGAAACCCGGCACTCCATACTCCCAGAGCACTCCCCACAGGACTCCCCGAGGGACACGGTCGAATGCCTTCTCCAAGTCCACAAAGCACATGTAGACTGGTTGGGCAAACTCCCACGCACCCTCCAGGACCCTGCTGAGAGTATAGGGCTGGTCCACTGTTCCACGGCCAGGGCGAAAACCACACTGCTCCTCCTGAATCTGAGGTTTGACAATCCGATGGACCCTCCTGTCCGGGACCCCTGAATAGACCTTACCAGGGAGGCTGAGGAGTATGATCCCCCTATAGTTGGAACACACCCTCCGGTTCCCCTTCTTGAAGAGGGGGACCACCACCCCGATCTGCTAATCCAGAGGCACTGCCCCCGATGTCCACACGATGTTGCAGATGCGTGTCAACCAGGACAGCCCTGCAACATCCAGAGCCTTGAGGAACTCCGGGCGGATCTCATCTACCCCTGGCGCCCCTTCACCAAGGAGCTTTTTAACCACCTCAACGACCTCCGCACCAGAGATAGGGGAGTCCACCCCCAAGTCCCCAGACTCTGCTTCCTTATTGGAAGGCATGTCGGTGGGATTGAAGAGGTCTTCGAAGTATTCCTTCCACCGACCCACAATGTCCCGAGCTGAGGTCAGCAGCACCCTATCCCCACCATAAATAGTGTTGATGCTGCACCGCTTTCCCGCCCTGAGCCGCCGGATGGTGGACCAGAATCTCCTTGAAGCTGTCCAGAAGTCGTTCTCCATGGCCTCGCCAAACTCCTCCCGTGCCCGAGTTTTTGCCTCAGCAACCACCGAAGCTGTGTTCTGCTTGGCCCGCTGGTACTCAGGCAGGTCCCCCAGGCTAAAAAGGCCTGATAAGACTCCTTCTTCAGCTTGACGACATCCCTCACCACCGGTATCCACCAGTGGATTCGGGGATTGCTGCCACGACAGGCACTGACTACCTTATGGCCACAGCTTCAGTCAGCCGCCTCCACAATGCAGGCACGGAACATGGCCTATTCGGCCTACCTCCCCCGGGACATGCCACAGATTCTGCCAGCGGTAGGAGTTGAAGCTCCTTCTGACAGGGGATTCCGGCAGACATTACCAGCAGACCCCTCACTATATGCTTGGGTCTGCCAGGCCTGAGCGGCTTCCTCCCCCACCAGCGGAGCCAACCCACCACCAGGTGGTGATTGGTTGACAGCTCCACCACTCTCCTCACCCAAGTGTCCAATACATGCAGCCGCAAGTCCAATGACACAACCACAAAGTCAATCATTGAACTGTGGCCTAAGGTGTCCTTGTGCTAAGTGCACGTATGGACATCCTTATGTTTGAACATGGTGTTCATTATGGACAATCCTTGATGAGCACAGAAGTCCAACAAAACACCACTCTGGTTCAGATCTGGGGGGGGAGGCATTCCTCCCAGTCATGCCCCTCCAAGTCTCACTGTCATTGCCCACGTGAGCATTGAAGTCCCCCAGCAGAACAAGAGAATCTCCAGGAGGAGCGCTCTTGAAAAAACCCCTTCCAAGGACTCCAAAAAGGGTGGGTATTCTAAACTGCCTTTTGGCGCATAAGCGCAAACTACAGTCAGGACCCGTCCCCCCACCCGAAGGCAAAGGGAGGCTTTCCCTCGTCCACCACAGTAAACCCCAATGTACAGGCAACCAGCCAGGGGGCAAGAAGTATGCCCACCCCTGCTCGGCGCCTCTCCTCACGAGCAACTCCAGAGGGGATCCACCCCCCTCAAGGAGACTGGTTCCAGAGCCCAAGCCATGTGTCGAGGTGAGCTCGAGTATATCTAGTCGGAACCTCACAACCTCGCGCGCCAGCTCAGGCTCCTTCATCACCAGAGAGGTGACATTCCATGTCCCTATAGAGCTAGCTTCTGCAGCCGTGGATTGGACCGCCAAGGTCCCCGCCTTCAGCCACTGCCCAAATCACACTGCACCGACCCCTTTGGCCCCTCCTACAGGTGGTGAGCTCATTGGAGGGGGGACCCTTCTTTGGGCTGTGCCCCGACCAGGCGCCATGGCCACCAGATGCTCGCCATCGAGCCCTACTCCCAGCCCTGGCTCCAGGGGGGGCCCTGGTTACCCGCGTCCAGGCAAAGGAAAACGTGAATCTATGTTATTAGTCATCATAAGGGGTCTAATGAGCCACACTTCGTCTGGTTCTTTACCCAGGACCTGTTTGCCTTGGGTGACGCTACCAGGGGCATAAAGCCCCTGGCAACTTAGCTCCCGAGGTCATTGGAACACGCAAACGCCTTCAACATGATTAGGTGTTGGCTCCAGGAGAGGTTTAGGATTTATTTAATTAAATTTTCTATGGGTAATATCGGAATTAAACATCCCCCTCTTGACCGTTGGTAACAGACAAGCTAGAAGAAAACTTACTGACCTTAAAGACTATGAGATGACAGTTTCAACGGGAGATGTGTCAGCATCCCCTGTGTTAAAAGAAGCACAAGAGACATAGAAAAATTCACACACTCACCACCCTTACCTCACACACCCCCAGATTCTTCCCCAGAATATCGTATATGGCTTTTAAAAGATACCCCTTATGGTCAGTGGATAGATTACAGTGATTAGATTTCAGTGACTACAGTGCCTGAATAGAATATGCTTGTAACGCCAAAAAGATGGTTAATAAAGGAAAATTTTATTGAAAAAGCAATCAGTGTCACGGTTTTTCTTTTCTTTATGACATTTTTATTTATCTATCTATATTTATCTAACAGCTATAAATAGTTAAACTAAAAAACTTTAAATAGTTTTGAGGAACATACTTTTTTTAAAAAAACTTGAGCAGCATTAACACAGGTAATGCACTTTGAATATTTCTTAATGAACATGGATGCTAGAGCATCGTTTTTCGTTAAACCATCAGAGTATTGCCCCAAAGTCTCTTGAAATGATAGTCCTTTGAAGCGGTGCCAGAGGAAAAAAGCAGTGTGTGCCCTGCCTATGGAAGAAAGTCTCCTTGAACTTGACGCATACTATAGCATATTTCGGTAGTGTGCCCTCCTAAAGACTACATATAACTTTTTGGGTAGTAAGGAAAATTGGGTGGATAACCGTAAGAATCGAAAACTGAAGCTTTCCCCTCTTCAGGTTCCAAGGAGGGTAACAGATCACTAGGCCACACACTCCCGAAAACACTCCCCAAAGGGGCTGTAATAGGCATTCAAGATACAATGCGATACGATATGATACAACTTTATTGTCAGTCATAGACTGAAATTCTTATTGCATCCCTGGGTTGCTCATTTAAGACAAAGACAGACAAAAAAAAAAAACTCACATGTGACAACCCCATGACATACACAAATACAAATCCCCATAACAGGCACCCCATAACATGTTCATGAATTAAAGTCCACCAAAACCTGTCTCTTGAGGTTTATCTCAATCACCCAGCGTAGGCAATGAGACTCATCTTTTGGCTCAGCAGGGTTCTGAACCATAAATCCAGAGAGGTGAGAAGGCACCTCCACCCAGCTTGTCATCTCGGTAGAGACTGAGAGCAAATAGCAAGTAACTCTTTTCTCAAAATCTTCACAGTTAATGCATAGCGCGGAATCTGAAAGAAAAAGGTTGTAAAACTCTCTGACTGACTGGCACTTGGTGAAATTGGGTTGGAACGGTTTGCTCGGTATGTGGTGGCCGTTCACGAAGAGACTCAGAAATTCCAGGTTTCTGTTTTGTGTCCCCACAAAGGCTGTGTGGTCCACGATCCCCAAAACGATGTAATGTGGTAACTTGCCGAGGAAAGGATTGTCCTGTGGGCAGACTCATGATTGTGTCAGTAACGTATAATTTTTAGTGACTACCCTGCTTATGGGGTACAGGGTGTTTGCTTTCATAAGAGCGGGAGAGTGACCTAGTGAGACTGCTAGTAGAATTGTCCAATTTTCACAAACAAGCAGGCCCTCAGAATTTTCAGTTCGTAACCCCCATCGTTGTTACACATGAGACTAAACTCACTTTTAGCCTTTACAAACTTTAAGTGTATGTCCACATTGCTGCCCCGTTGGCTCTGGTGATACTGAGCCTCAGATATAGCAATGTAGAGTTCAGGTCCAAATAAAAATTACCTGACCCCCTGGTATTAGAAAATTCACGAACTACCAAATCAAAATGGATGAGTAGGTAATTCCTCTAAGGCGAGAACAGGCAGAGGTGATGTCTTTGCCTGGGGTGGTTCACCACACGGCTGGATCAATCTTTCTCCAGTTGCCTCCTGATGACTTCAGCCACGAACGCTACTATTTCTGCCTTTATACAACCCAGCATCCCTCAACAGTTTGCCAGATCGGAAACAAGCATCTGTAACCATTAATTCATTTCATCACATTTGTATCGTTAACTACTTCATAGTAAGTATGTTTTGGGGAGGTTATGTAAAAAAAGTCATTTTTATGGACCGACCAACATTTGAAGAATTAACATTTTGGGCCATTCTACTTTCTAGTAAGTTTTCTGAAGAACTTCACTCAATTAGAATTATACAATGCGGGGAAACTGTCCAGCAGTGCCCTGAAAATCCGCAGGTCATCCACTGACACAGCCAGCCAGATGGAGTAGAAGAATTCTTTATCCACAATGTTTTGTCTGTCAGCTACGTACAGCCCCCTCTTGATGTGGCATGCCGGGGCCTGACAAAGTCCAGACATGCGCTCCGGAAAGCCAGAAAGGCGTTCTCTGGCAACCACACAGAGGTCGGCAGCTACCTCCCCATCACATACTCTTCTGTCAGAGTCCTTTCTTTGTCACAGACCATGTCAATAACTACTGTTGGACAATCATAATCCTGTACTGTCGTGCTCGTTAACAGCTTCACGCTGATCGCATGGGCTATGCATCAACCACTGTCAGACAAATCCCAGATGTATCCATGGGAGCAGTGAGTGCAGCGTGTGTGTGATGATGCCTCTGTAAAAGGACAGTGTGCCGAGCCCCACAATCCCCCAGGGACTTCAGCTTGTATGAATTTACAAATTAAAAACTTGTCTGATCGCTCAATTATCATTTTCCTATGAAGTCAGTTTATGGGATTACCACAATTTCATTCCTTCTGATGTTATATTTTGGTTTGCTGGACCGTGTTTTTGTACCATTCCAGTTAAAACAACCACTTGAATCCGACATCACCTCTGAAGTCCAACAATGGAAAAAAACAGATAAAAAAAAATTAGATTATTGTTATATTCAGATGTAATTCTTCATTATTTTAATATACGTGAACAAATGTGATTACCACAGTTAGGTGGATGACATTAAAACTGATTTTTAAAATACAAAGTTTAAAAACATATGTAGTGCCAAACAGACAAGGTATACAGACAGTACGAGTGCACATAGTGCAAATCCCAGTGGATTCTAGGAGCCTTGGCTGTTTCCTTGCTGTTCTCAACATGAAACATGCAGTAAGCATTTCTTGTAAATTGTGATAAACATGTTTATTTTGCAAACTGAATTGCATAATTTAAGTTTTCATTGTTTATAATTATTACGTGAGCTCTGACGTGTAGCTGTAATTCTAACATGGTAGCTAAATGAAATATTATTTACCATTTCAGTCTTGTGAAATTGCAGCATAGTTAAAATCACTTATTATAACCAACTGCCTTTCAAGATTTCCCAAACTTGATCTTGATCAGAAGGAGCTTCAACTCCTACCTCAGGCAGAACTTCGCCCATGTCCCGGGGGAGGCGGGGGACATTGAATCCGAATGGGCCATGTTCCGCGCCTCCATTGTGGAGGCGGCTGACCGGAGCTGTGGCCGTAAGGTGGTCGGTGCCGGTCGCGGCGGTAATCCCCGTACCCGCTGGTGGACACCAGCGGTGAGGGATGCCGTCAAGCTGAAGAAGGAGTCCTATCGGACCTTTTTGGCCTGTGGGACTCCGGAGGCAGCTGATGAGTACTGGCGGGCCAAGCGGAACGCGGCTTTGGCGGTCGCTGAGGCAAAAACTCGGGTATGAGAAGAGTTTGGCGAGGCCATGGAGAACGACTTCCAGACGGCTTCGAGGAAATTCTGGTCCACCATCCGGCGGCTCAGGGT
>JAODKC010000048.1:4709590-4728037 GCA_026777985.1 Mormyrops attenuatus | reverse complement strand
TCTGGGTTTCCCTGCTTAGACTGCTGCCCCCGCGACCCGACCCGGAACAGTGGTAGAAAATGGATGGATGGATGGATCTTTTGACCTCAGTATAAACTGGTATCATTTCCAATCAATCTCCCAAATACAAAGCTTCTTATTAAATGACTTTCTTATTTGAGTTTCATTAATATTCAATGTAATGTTTCTTTAGTGTTCTGAAATCCCTGAAGCTCTTCCCACACTGGGAGCACTGGTAGTGCCTCTCCCCTGTGTGAATACGCTGACGTGTCTTTAGAGATTCCAATTGAATAAAGCTCTTCCCACACTGGGAGCACTGGTAGGGTCTCTCCTTGCAGGTAACCATGGTTAACAGAAGGACTACAATGATTTCAAGCACCATCCTCCTTTTAGAGCATCCAATCTGCTATTCTAACTGAATCACTGAAATGATGTCAGCAGGTCCTTTTGTGGCAGGGCTGAAATGCAGTGGAATTTTTCTTCTTTTGGGACTAAATTCATTTTCATTTCAAAGGGGGACTTTGCAATTAATTGCAATTCATCTGATCACTCTTCATAACATATTGAAGTACATAAAAATTGCCTTCATAAAAACTGAGGCAGCTGACTTAGTATTTGTGTCATTCTCAAAACTTTTGGCCAGGACTGTATGTGAACTCTCTCTCAACGGCTTTGGCTTTCTCACGATTGCAGGAAGTATCCCTTACTGTGCACACCAGGCAAGTGGAATAAACGCATTTCTAATGTCTTATATAAATGACAATATACAATGTTAATTATTTTAGGTTTTAGCTTACTTGTTGATATTAATTCTAAATGCTCTCAGAATCCCAAACGTTCTTGTTTCCTCATTTATTCCATCACTACTTCCTTTTTACTGTCGATTTGCATAGCAGACACCTGACCTATATGACAAAGCCAGGGTCAGCATTTATGCTTCCTTATGACTCCAAAGCCAAAGCAGTCAAGTGGTTGCGGTCCCAACGAAGCTTCAGACGTCATGATCACGTGTTTATGTCAAGAACGAACCGAGCTTCGAACCGTGATTTGTGATAGGGTGGTTCATTTTTTGTGACACAGCTTCGGAGCTTCAGTATCAAACCTAGCATCAGTAGTTTTAAGGTAGCAAAATACTTTAAGTGAAAGTATTTTAAGTGAAAGTAGAAAACTTTTCTGTTAAGGTGTTATTTTAAATTGGTGTAATACGCTATTTGAAATTAAAATACAACTTTTAGCTAAGAAGTATTAATGAAGAATTTAAACACTAACAACTAAAATGTGTTCAAGTCTGTTAAAAATGCTTGGTCAGAGTTATGCTGTGTCGATTTGAACTCGTAACTGTATTGAGATAGGCTATTGGTTCAGCATTTTGAGTTGATGGCAACTCTTGCACATGGGCATAAATTACGGGGCGGGGAGGGTTGTAACCCCCCCCCCCCAATAATCATGTCTCCCCCTAAATGGGTGGAGACCTCAACCCCCTGCAATGTTCATACTAAACTTACACCCTTACTCTTGCACACTGCTTGGTTTTCCAGATCATGCTGTCAAACTTAACTCATACAGTATAACAAAAAACATGGGATTCGAAATGCATTTACTTAAAAATGGTGCAGTAGAAGTTGACCAAATTTTATCTTGAAATAGCCTAGAACATTGTATTTCACACGGTCTAAGATGTTTTTATGCTTTAAGGGAAAATTCTGAGAAATGGTCTGTCAAACTTGACTCATAACCAAATGCCCATAAAACCATGGGATTCAAAGTGCATTTACTTAAAAATGGTACTGTACAAGTTGATGCAGAAGAAAAAAAAACAGGAGTTTTTTTTCAATGGAATGACTCCATGTTCGTGGGGCTTGGGAAAAAAAATATGCAGTTCTTAATCTTTCAGGTTTTTTTACACATTCAAGAATAAGCACAACAATGGCAAAGAGAATTTATTAAAGTTGTACCATAGCCATGACACAGTGAGTGATTATGCACAGTAGAGCCGGGCAGGTGTCACACTCTGGCCAGAGGACCAGGACATAGTGATTAAGGAAGATGTCATGGCAGGACGAGGGCCCAGCGGTTGATGCTCATCATTGCTCCATGTGACAGCCAACTTGCCAGCGTTCACCCCCCAGGACAGAGCACCACACCCCCTGAAATGCTATACTTTCCCCAATAATAATTCATCCTATAGCATCACATACAAAGTTAGTGACTGGTTCTCTGGGTTAGCGAGCACTATGTTAATACCTTAATACATGACAGCCGCTTCCCAAGACATGAATCACAGGGCTCCCTGCTGGGGCCATCCTCCTATGACGTGGGGATCCACACACTTTTCCAGCGTGAGGCACGCACCCACACCTCCTCCAGGAGCGTGGGGTCAGGGGAAGTCCAGTCTCTCGCAACTCCTCCGCTTGCTTCCATCTCCTTGTCCTCGCCATTTAGCCACAGCCTCTTCAGAGGACCAGAACAGGTGTACTGAAGGTACTGGCGTCCCTAGTGGCCAGGAGGGTTAAAAGAAAAAAATGCTATTTATTAATATGATAAAGCTGTCACACAGTGCAAAGAGTAGGATGGAACAGTGCTCACCTCCTGATTTCCCCAGTACCATATAGCCTGTATTACACTATGATTGGCCAAGGCCTGGGTCAGATGGTCTCGGCGGCCAGTCAGAATACTGACCACACCCGCTGGAATGTCAGAAGACTGCAGGGTCTAGAATTCAGGGAACAGCATTAGGTTCTGTATGTTGTAGTCAACCCCCAAAACCATAAACACATGCAGTGAGATTATGTGAGCAGACCTGTATAAATTCCAAGGCAGGAAGAGGGTACTTTTCGCTTGGTACCATGACCACTGCGTTGCCAGCGGCAACAGCAGCCCCAAGCAAAGAGACCAATGAGAGAAGAGGCCTTGAGTCAGGGAGTACCACACCCACCACTCCTATTGGCTCTGGCAAAGACAGGGCAGAGCCAGACTGGAGAAGCGACTGAGGGAGACATTGCAGTGTATATATTACATATATGCAAGTACAGCATGGACATTTAATCACTGCTGGCAGCTTGTTTCCAGTGTCTGACCTGCACACCACCCCGTTCCTTGTCACAGAGAGCCGCACAATCACAGAGTCGGGAGACACTGAGATCCACCTCCTTCTCTGCATCCTCCAATGGGAGGCCAGTCTGAGTGCTGAGTGACTTGGCCATATCCTGCCTCTTTGCATCCAAGCTTTCAGAAAGACGGTAGAGTGACTGAGAGCGGGAGGCGGGGCCTTTCTTCATCCAGCTAGGGGAGGTGGGACAGAGAGGTAGCAGGGTGTGGCCCCGGTGAGCAACAGCTGGGAGGTGTGGCTTACAAACGGACACACTGAAGCGACGCTCTTTACCCTGGCTGGACCTTCAAAGCAGCCTCCACAGCATCACGCACATCTTTACGGCCACTGTCAGGGCAGTAAGCCAGCAGTTCTCCACCTGCTGTCCGAACGGCCACATTGCAGCCAGAGTCAGACTTGCACAGTCGACCTCCGACAAGCTGGAGGAAGGAGCGAGGGATCCTACAAACGTGCCAAGAAAATCAGAGAGCAGTTACACACAGAGAGAAAGATTTAGTTAAAAAGAGAAGCAGTTGTTACAGAGGGAGAGGGACAGTGAGCTGATACACACCCTGACACAGAGGAAAACAGAGGCCTGTTCACACCTGACATTAACATGCGTCTCCGCATGCATCTCGACTGACCGCTGGTAATCGGATCTCACTCTCGCACTTTATTTAAATAAGCATGTAAATGACTTCCGTATGGAGAATCTGCCGAACATTAAAAGGAGGATTAGAAGAAATCAAAACCTATTGCCGCATTCCAGGGTAACCAAACCGCCCAAGATGTTTGTAATGAATGCCATACTCAAAATGAAATAACCTATAAATAAATAAATGAATAAATAAATATTTAAATAATTGTGTCCTTTAATTTTTAAATAATTCCATAAAGGCCATTATATTTCTTAACTTTATCTTCTACGTATAATCTTTACATTGTTTTTCATTAAAAAACGTTATGATTTTCATTCGACAGTCATTATAAAATATTATTTTACATAATGCAAATGTGATTTCTTAAATAATTCAAAATAAATTTCACAATGAAGTTCAATGTTGCACGCTGTAGGCATGCATTTTTATACCGCATCAACATGATACAAATATGCGTGTTAAAAAGGTCTTTCAGTACTTATAATATTTTTCAAATTAACGGCAGAGGGTTCAGTCTGTAATGTATTATGATCGTTGCCATGTGGCAATATTTCGGCTTTCAATCATAACCAATCAAGCACAAAATTTGTGAAAATTCTTTTGGCTGATACTCCAAGACAGACACATAATTCAGTGTGAGTTAAGTAAAAGAAACCAAGTAGTCATGGCTGTAGTGGGAGTGAATTCCTGACCGGGAGTTCAAGCCCCCTGACAGCCCAATATAAAACTATATAAACAATCATACTGTGGGTGATGGTGGCGCAGGAGATAGTGCTACCGTTTGGCAACCGGAGGGCTGCAGGTTCGAGCCCTGGTTCCTCCTGACCCCATCGAAGTGTCCTTGAATATGACACTGAACCCCAAATTGCTCCTGGTGTGCAGGCTGGTGCCTTGCATGGCAGCCTCTGCCACCGATGTATGAATGTGAGGCATAACTGTAAAGCACATTGAGTGCTCGAAAGAGTAGCAAAAATGCGCTATATAAATGCAATCCATTTACCAATATTAATAAAGCACGGAGTAGCTTTGACAAATATGGAAGCTTCAAAGTGTGCATTAAATATATGATTTGTGCAAATTTAAAAACATATTTAATAGATCACTTTTTACACAATTTATTTTTCCAAATTTGTGCAGAACATTCATGATGCGCACTTTGACAATAAATGGGTCATGCTTAGTTTGATATTAAGCCAACTTCCCAGTAGATTCAAACATTTTTTGATGTTGTAGAAAAAACGATGCATTGTTATTCACAATGCAGTTTACTACACACTGGCCCATTCTGCACCGACATACGTTTTGACAAATGATATCTAATACTATCATTTAATGTGTACGTATGTACTTCCGCCCGCACGAAGATGTCAGCTGAGTAGCCGGTCCTTCAATGCGGCCTGGGACACATTCGCATTCACACTGCTATAAGAATGTGGCCCTATGCGTTCCAGACCACCTCCTAATGTGGTTTGAGCGATCGGATCTCGATGCGGTTTCAATGCATTTTGGGTGCATTCACACCTGGATTTAGCTCTGTCCTCTTGTGATCAGATCACCTTAGATGCATGTTAATACCAAGTGTGAACAGGGCCGGAGAGAAGTTAAACAATCAATACTCACTTTTGATCTGATTTGTGCTCCGCTGGGGCAGACAGTCCTGACACAGTGGAGCCGAACGTGGTGTAATCCATAGGGAGAGGAGAAGATGGAGGAAGGCGGCAGGAGGTACTGGGGCGTAGAAACTGGTACAGTCCCTACCAGTGGGCAGGAATGGGGAAGGGGTGAGAGTGAGGCTGAAGGTGTGCAGTCTGACACACAGACAGGAGGCCACCTCACCTCTCTGCCCCCATCAGTACAGTTCCCACTCTCCTTTGCGCCCGAGACAGGGAGCGATGGATCCAGGACGGAGTGGGAATTTAGCCACACGGAGCCCATGGATAGACTGGGAAACAGACAGGGAGGCCAGAGAAAACATAAGAGAGGTACACAGGTACGGCGACAGAGTGAGGCAGGTGGGGGTCAGGCAGACAGGCATGGGGACAGTTTCTCACCCTCTGGCAGCCTCTAAAGTGAGAGTCAGGTCCTCTGTCCACAGAGAGCCAGCCTGTCCGTGGGGCGAGTGGTTCCCTGGGAAAAGAAGCATTCCACTGATGATTAATCACTTGGGTCTGGTACATTTGGTTGGCTCACACGGCCACACACACACACACATACCAAGACTAATGCCCTCGTCAGCAGTCCTGAAGCACAGGGCAGGCAAGATGGGCCCAGGTGGTGGTGACATAGCGGAGGGACAGGAGGGAGCGACCCCCCAGAGCACGGTGGGGGGGTAGGTGGTTGAGGAGCTTGGAGGAGGACATGGCTGAATCACCTGTGCAGAAACATGCATCCCTCTGAACACTTCCAAGAATCACAATGACCTTTGAAGACGAATGTGGACACTATCAGCATTAAAATGTTACCTTTATAAGCACATATGTTGCATCATTTGTATGATGGAACACAGTATTAAACCCCAAAGGACTGCCAATAACCATAGCGTAAAGCACCAGTCCCATCTGCACACTGTTTGACTCACTGTGGCCCCCTGCTGTTGTGCTTCCTGCACTGCAATATCCACAATGGCTCGATCAGATTCAGCCAGAAGGGGAACACACTTCATCTCTGCCATTCGAATCTTCAGTCGAGCAGCAACGATGTCCCAGACTGACTCCTGCACACAGAGCACCCATCGCCACTGGAGGAGAGTGCAGGGCGGACAGAGAGGAAAAATGGCATCAGCATATGACCTAAAGGCCCTTATCCTTAGAGAAGGAAACTAAACAGGATGGGTCATGCTGTTGTACCTTTCAGCTGCTTTAGTGACATTCTCTAGGCAAACCTATAGCACACAGAGACAGACATATAGGGCACAAATATGCACACACAGAGATGCAGAGAAACAGACAAGCGCACACAGTGACATGCACAGCGACGCAGAGACACACAGACAAGATATGCACAGACACAGACAAGTGCAGACACACACAGAGACGTACGAACACAGACAAGCGCACACAGATGAGCAGAGACACAGACACACAGACACGCGTGCACAGATGGAGTCCTGGGAGCCTGCCAATGATTTAGCCCATTGTCTACCATGGCTGTCTGCCACAGGGCTCCTTCAGGCTGGAGGTTTGTCATCTGCTGAACAAATACTCACATCTCTCTTATTTTTGAAGGCTGCTTCTATCACGCCATCCACAGCACTGTCTATATCTGCAGACTCAAAAATGATGAAGGGACAGACAGCGCTGGAGGAAAGGGAAAGCCAGACAGGGACACCAGCACCGGCCACCTTCTGGCTCAGAGCCCGTCCTTCCTGGGGGGGCAGGGCAGAATCAGTATGGCACATTAGCACTGACTCTGCAAACACAGAAGCAATTAGCAGAAAGCAGTGGTCATCAATCCTGCTGTGCACATGCTGAAGGAGCTGATGGGATTGTTCAAGCAATTTCCACCACTCTGACAAGGCTATCATTATACAGGATGCTAGAATGTCATAATATTACTGACCAGCAGAGGTCAGACTGACTAATAAGGCACTGACTAATGGTGAATGCACATTGTGTAAATATATATATAAACCACAAAACTAACTACTAAGCAACAAAACCTTACCTTTTCATTCCCACTGTATGTGACACAGCTGATGTGCTGATACTGAGCAACTGTGACCCCCAGTGACAGGGTCTGGCCCATTACCACGTTAACAGTTCCGGCAGGAAGTCCCGCCTCTCCACCGAGGCTGGCCAACAGGAGAGCGGGAAGAGCCGATCCAGTGCCAGGTTTCAAAATAACAGTGTTGCCTTAAACACAGAAACCATGTGACCATGGCATCATCATGACATCATTTTAAAGGGTTTTAATACACGTTGAGAGGGAGCCGAGAAGCTGCCAGCAAGGGGGAGGAGCTTTGAGAAGGACCGGATCACTGTGCTCCAATCACTCACCCATTGATAAGGCAGCCATGGCCTTCAGCAGGAGCGAGTAGGAGGAAGCATCGTCAGACATCAGCAATGCCACCACACCCACAGGACTCCAGCCAGGAAACTGAGCATCTCTCAGCTGGGCCCAGCTGGCATAATACTGTAGCAGTCTGACCAGCGCAGCTGCTGGGCTGGGGGACTGGCTCAGCTCACAGAGCTCTGTGAGGCACGGGGCATGTCTCTGCAGGGCAGCCGCCCACCTGAGGGGCAGAGCAGAGAGGAACCGATTGGACAGGTCAACACTGCATGGAGTACTACCATGCTACTGGCCCGGCCTGCTTCAGGGCCAGACGGGCTTTTCACAGATCGGCAGGCTTCCGTGCACAATATGTGGCCTGAATTTGGAAAGGAAACACACACACACACACATATATATATTTCCTATCGATGTATTTGACTGTGCCAGAGATTGGGATAACTAAAGGCCACGCTTCTGTGGATGTAAACCAGCCTTTCATAATACACACACAACCGTGGCTCAGGGAAAAATACAGTGACCGGGCGAGCGCCAGCCGAAAGCAGACGTGCTGCAGGGAGTCTGTACCGTAAGCAACCTCATACATCACTGGAGCTGATTTTATTTGCTACTAATGATAAACTGAGAGTTTATTTTACTAAGACTTAACTAACTGGAACCAAAAGACAGTATGTTCTTTTATTATATATAAAACATGCTATTATATCTTGAATTCAGAAAGGAATTCAGAATGAGCCCTGAATTGTGATTGTTAATGTGATATACAAAAAATACAAAGAATGTGATTGTCGCCAATTTTAAGAAACACCGCTGCAAAATCAAGCGTCTTGGCCGCAACAATCACAGAGGATACTTAGCGAAATCTTGCAGGGTCTGCTGAAAACAAAAACACGCCTACTGCTGACATTGGCATGGAGCCAGTACTGTATGCAAGGAGGGACTGGCCAGCTTCCATCCTGCTCTTTCGCCCCCGTGTAATCGGGTACCTCCTCAGAACACGAGCTCGCTGAGGGCCAGTCAGGCCGGACCAAGTGGGGAATGCGGCTTTGGCAGCGGAAACGCACAGGGACACGTCATCGTCAGAGGCACACAGGACACTGCACACGCTGCCACCTGCAGGAGGAGATGAGGCCGCACAGGTCAAGCTGCCAAGCCCCCCGCACCCAGCCTGCGCTAGCATAAACAGCAGGTACCTGAAGCATCCGTCAAAACACTAGCCTGTCTACCGGCTGGCCGAACAAACTCTCCATTGATGAAAAAACCCAGCGAACGGGAGTGAACATCCAGCCAGGCCTGAAATGAACATGACAGACACCTGCATGGTTAGGCTGCGGCACCATCCTATTAGCTGTCACCACCCCTCGTATTAACCAATAGGAACAGTGGGCATTGCAAACAGCCCCAGCAGCACAAAAATCTATAGGAGCCGAGCACGGAAAAGCAACCCACATACAAACTTACGTTAGTCAGTCACATGGCTGCCCCGTGGATTACAGTAAATCCACTCAATAAACTTGCACACTCGGGAAAATGGAACAAAGTCCCCTCTGAAGTGCAAGGCCATCCGACGAGAGACACAACGCCTAATCCATGCGAGTAAATCCTCCAAACGTGCATCAGAAAGGCCCGCTTACTCACCTGAGCAGCAGCGCTGCTAGGAGCGGAGGGTCCGTACTCCATGGATCGGAATATGTCAGAAACAGTCTTAGAGCTGCTGCCGGCCATGTGGATGTAGTGAAATGTATTTAGCTCTGTAGTATTTTTCACGAACTACCTCGCTTTGTCTTATTATACGGAAATAAATTACTTCAAATGAAGCACATCAAATATCCAGATGATACCCGATGCCAGTAAATTGGTTGTATGCTGCTTATTTTGTTTCGTTTTTTTTTCTTCAATTAAACTAATTACTTGCAGTTGCAGATTTTGGCAGTACAGGTTTTAGAGAGCTAAATAATTCGTACGTAATATTATTTTCTTTTTACCAGGAAACCATGTTTTGATCGCTTCCTGTAAATCGGCAGCCAGCAACAACCTTAAGAAGAGACGTTAACGCTGATTTTATCCGTTTAATTCTTTACATGAGACCTCCCCACATATCAAAGTCCTCCAGTCTACGCTCCGCTCGGCTATGCTAGGCTACAGAGCGATTTCCGCACGGACAGTCCAATGTGGAACACAGTCACGTGACTTTCTGAGTTGGTTGAAAGTGAAACTGCATTGGAAACGGTGGCGTTAGCTTTTTGTTAAATGCAGGGTATTAAACCTGGTTTGGTGAATGACATGGTGGTTCTTTCAGCCAGACCTAAGGAAAGAAGACTGGCAGATGGTGTCAGGTTACTTATTCATTATTCGTGTTTTTGTCATTATTATTATTAATATTGTTGTACATTAATATGTGGACTATTTTTAATTATGGTATGGGATTTTGTTTGATTTAAGACGTTTTAATAACAAATCTAGTAAAAGTAATTAACAGATGTATTTATAAAATCTTTAAACTTCCTTAACAGATACAATATAAACAAAACAAAAAATTAACCCTTACCCCACTTATTTTGTTTTTCTCCTCCTCCCTCCTAGGACCAACTTGTATAAGGGAGTAAGTTCACCTCTGCCTGATATTTCTGTACTCAGAGTGGATGAGATCTACAGTGGCCTTCCCCCTGATGTTGCTCCACTCATAACAACGATGGCGTTATCCTCAGATGTGCCTTTGGTTGATTCAGCGTTTGGGAAAGTGCAAGGAAGTGTTTTGTCATACCACTTGCCAGTAAGGAGTCCCCCAAAAACCCATCCACACACAGATGCCCCTTTTCCCCCACAGCTGCCACATAAACATTACAGATTGGGACCTTCTTCTTCTTCTTTTATTTACACTGAACATCAGCAACTCCACATGAATTCCTTACAAACATTCCTACACACAGCACACAAGAGAGAGAGTAGCAGAAGTAGAGTTTCAGCAACGAGTGGCACCAACTAAGGCAGGCTCGTGTCACCTCCTCCAAATTCAGAGAGGTCTGTCAGACCAGTTGGCAAAGCTCTGCTGAAAATCTAGCAAAAAGCCTCCTGAAGCCAAGCTATCAGACTGCAGACATGAGGAGGGGGCTGGAGATGGAACCTGCAGCAGTAGAAGAGTACTGCAGAGTAAGGAAAGTTAACCACTACCCCTGTGGCTTCCTTATCCACCCAGATGCACCATGGATGGGGTCTTCACCAGATGGGATTGTGTATGATCTAAAGGAGCAGCCAGTATTTGGCCTTCTTGAAATTAAATGCCCAAATGTGCAGAGCTATGTGGACTGTCCATATATTAAGATCAGTGAGGGCACACACACACTAAGGAAATCCCATCCTCACTTCTGGCAGGTCCAGGGCCAGATGCTCATTTCTGGCTTTGACTGGTGTGACTTTATGGTTTATGCACAAGAGGACATGTTCATTCAGAGGATCCCCAGAGATGAGGAAATGATAAAAACTATTAAAGAAAAAGTTGACTATTTCTTTTTTTATTTTTACCTCCACACTTCTCTCTGCAAATAGGACTAGTTACAAATAATTGAGTCAAAATATAACACAGTAATTAACTTTTGATTGCCGATTGTACATAGTAATTTTGTGAATTAGATTTGTATTTGTTGTTTTACACGTGTAAATAAATTAGATTTAGCAAACCATGCCAATATTAAAGCACTGGAAAGGTAGTTAATGTGTAATGTTTTTAGAGGTCAGTTTTAAATTTTGTTAGTGTTGTGTTTTGTTGATTACTACAAATGCTACATCAATGAAAACTTGCAGTCAACACATATTTGATGTTTTAAAACATGAACTGGCAAAGCATACAGGCTTTGTGTCTCTCCCTCTCTTGTCCATTCTGTTCCTTTTTCCTATGTATTTCTTATGGGAGGAGGCTGTACAGTCCAGGTCCTGTTGGCTGGCGACACCAGGAAGTTGCTGGCTGCACTTCCTGATCATGATTTGTTGGGTTTCTCTAACTCTATAAGCTCTTGACCTTAAATGTGATATGTCTTGTAATGAATGTGTTGTAATTTGGCATTCGAAATATTGAATTTAATTAGATTGAATTGTAGTATGGCAAATGAACAACTTTGCACAAGTGGAATCTGTTTTTGCCTTGTGTAAATTGCAACACAACACAACTGACAGGTGGGTGAGCAAAAAACCTGATAGTACTAAGTTGAACAAAGTGAATTTATTCCAATAAATCAACAGTAGTAATTTGAAATTGACAAAAGGAAAGAATATACAGATAAACCTTTTACAGCACTATAGATATCCGAAGCCTTCTTAACACTACGTCGTTCGTAAGTTCTGTGTTAAAAGATAAAACTAACGAATGACGTAGCATTAAGAAGTCTTCGAGAAACTCACCCCTGTACATTGTAACTGAGTTTAATAACAGAAACAGTATAATGTCCTACATCTGCTTCTTTGCTCAAGCCTATAGGTGGGTAACAAATCTTTCATTTCAAACAGTAAAATGCTGAAAAATAAGTTTAGAAAACACAGATTGGCTTAGGATATAAAGTATAATTTCAGTCTCTCCAGAACTTTGTCCCTTAGGGGCACTTGTTTGTGTAGCAGTACTTTAGTACATGACACAGAATAAACAAGTCACAGTCAACACAGTCTTACACTGGCTTCTTTGCCCAACCCTTTACCAGAGGTCCTGTCCAATCAACTATTTTAAAAGTTCTTGATTTGGGAGCAAATTACACCTTTCCTTTACGCACAGAATGTAGACATCTCTCAAAAGTATTGCGTTCACTGTCTTCGTGGGTCATTAATGATACGCAAGCATTCAAATGATTTTCTGTTAGTTCAGATGTTGTGCTATCGGTTCGCTGAAATTTAAACGTTTTCTTAAGAGACATGATGGTAACGCTGAAAATACGAGCTAAACGCAGTGAACAAAAGGGTACCGGAAATGACTTAGCCGGCTAAACTTTCACCGGACCTACCCCTGCTGAAAAAACCAGCATGGGATGCTGTGACTTGACACTGGTGACCAACATGGGATGCTGGTGACCAGAATATGTTGTGTTTTGGTGCTGGTATGCTGGTGACTTGACGCTGGTGACCAGCAATGGGATGCTGGTCAGCAGTACTAGACGTTGAGGATGGTAGCCTGTTCACCAGGGTGGGTTGCTTGTATGCTGGACAACCACAGTCAATGTTGGTATTTTGGTAAAAGCCAGAGCACATGAAATTATTTCAGTGTTTCTTGTTATGTATGCAAGTAACTAGCAAAATGGTTTCATAACAGCATGTACAAGCGTACATTTAATAAAGAAGCATAATACATACCAGTTACAATATGAATATTAAAAAGCAACAGGCAAATTACCCTTTTGGGATCAATAAAGTACATTTAACAAATCACAATAAAGGACTGGCACGCCTCACATCAATGTTTAACTGATTCATTATTAAGTCAAGTACGTAGCAGCTAAAATGGCATGTGGCCACATATTCTAAGTTTTTTTTTGTTTGTTTGTTAATGTCCATTATTTTCTCAGTGATATATCGTCCAGCCTTTCCCCATCTGGCTTGCAACTCTGTCTCCTCCAAGTTTTTTCTGACAAGCCAGTCCTTGAAGCAGACTGAAAAGAAACAGATAGACCTAAGTGTCAAATAGGGTATAAAAAGATTTATCTACTTGAGCATGACCTGGGCTTCACAAATGGGTTTAATACATTGACTTAATTTTGATGTGTAAGTAAAAGAAAATAAATACCTCCATTTCATCTTTCACTGAAGTTCACATTTTCACTTTCAGTATTATGAAAAAATGGGCCCTCTGCAGAAAACAGTAACATTGTTTAAGTACATCTGAATTCAGTGGTGCTTCAGTCACAACAGAACAAAGACAATTTTAATGGTACATATCAAATAAATAACGCAGTTCTTGGCATCCCATCCCAACTTCTCCTCCAAAGTGAATCTGATAAAAATCCATAACAAAATAATCAAGGTATTAGATTGTGTACATATGGACACAAATGTCAGATACACTTGATGTGTAGTTAGGGTATTAACCAATAAACAAAGGTGCCGAGGTCTTTAATGCTGTATACTGTATGTTTATTTGTTTTATGTTACATTGCTATGCTTGTAGTGGCAATGTAAATATATAGTAAACAGGGCAAATACTGTACATCATCTTCTTTTGGAGATACATATGATTCCTTTGCATTCTCACTGTCAGACTCTGCAAGTACATAGAGAACAACATGAAGATACTGAACAGCCACACCTTGCCTAAATTCACCTTTGTGTCAGGGCCAATATTTATAAAATATTTATATAAGCGAACTTTCAACGTTCTTCATTAAAAGTGTAGAGAAAGACAAATTATAAAGTTAATGTTTGAGAGCTACTCAAAATATATTATAGCGTCATGTAACACATATACTCAAGCTGTGCTTACTATGTAAAGTTCGCCTTGCTCCACAGTAATTCAATAGGTCTAACAGTAATGCGTGGGCTGATCCAAAATAAGTGAATAGACCTGCACATCACTGCATCAACTAGCCTAATGCATGCCTGCCAACACTCCTCTTCTTCCTGGGTTTCTCCCAGGCCCGGCGCCCTCCAGTTTTGTTGTTTCTCCTAAGAAATTCCTGTAATTTCTACGGCCCTCAAACTTTATTATGAATAATCGTTATACATGGATCCATAATAAAGTTTGATTGTCATGCAAATTATGTGAGTTACCCAGAAGAAACTACAAAATGGGAGGGTGGTGGGAGATGGCCCTGAAATATGGGATAAGTGGGATCACTGGCATGTCTCAAAAGGAGTGTGCTCTCCTTTGTGTCTCTGTACTGCAGTCATCTGAACCCCCAACAGGCTACTCTTAACCAACCTGAGACTTCCTCGGCTTTCTTAGATTTAAGGTTATTTTTAATTTTAAAAATTGCTAACCAGACATAATTCTTAATATTGCAATTTCACTTATATCAGTTTAGTAAATATGAGCATAGATATTTTAGATATTAGTTATTTTCAAGAATCTGTGAGTACTATTTTTGTTACACTTACTTTGTAAAGCCTTCTTTGGGCTTGGGGATACAGGATCTGACAGCGGGAGAACAAGTGCATCACAAATATGAGAGATAATGAATACGTTTACATGACGTTACAAAAAAATATCAAATTACTGTTAGGCTGACTATAAACAGACTTTTAAAATACATGTAGACTGAAATCCTACTAAATCGACTTTCTCAAATTCGGAATAACACACCTAGATAATGCAATTGGGAGTCAACTTACTCCCGCTTTGACCTGGAAGAAACAGTACACAGAAGAAGAATCCAACAACTACTGCTCTAATCTTCTCCTGTTCCTGAAACCTAAAACATAAGGAAATACATCATAACTGACACTATAAGAAATAATAATAAAAAAAAGTTAAATATATTACGTATAGTTATCTAGCTACTTACAGTGGAGACAGGTAGTAGTGCACCTGCATACAGTTTTCCAATATTCATAAATCACTGGAACACCAAATTTGACTATGTGGTACTAAAGTGACCGAAACCAGTAGCACCCACATATCACGCAATTTTGGCATACAGTGTACAAAATATCACACCATGAACTGAAAAGTATTCACACAACTACTTTGGGAATAATGATTCCATGGCTCAATAATACTAGACAAAAAATTTTTTACTTTTTTAACAAGCCAGCCAGCCTATTTTAAGTGAAAACCTTTCAATTGTCATAGTATATTATGATGGACCATATTTCCATCTAGGTGTTGCTGTGTTGCTAAGATAAGCAGATTACATCCAAAAATGGGATAAAGATCAATTCTCATATCAGAACACCTTGACAGAAAAGCACAAAATCAGGTTGAAGGCTATTCAAAACACCCTGACTTTTTTTTGTTTCAAGCTGCTGCAAACACACGTCTTCATACTTTTTTGGTAGCGGCATAGTTTCTTCCTTGCCTTCTCATAAAGTTTTTCTGGAACAACCCCACCATCATCATCATCATCTTCAGAGAACATATCTGAAAGCGTATCTTCTCTGAATTTTTTGTTTGGTGTTGGGCTAGATGAAGACTTTTTTCTGCATAGAGTCAAGAGACTGGCTTTTTTGCTTCTTCTGTGGCTTTTTTTCTGATTTGTCTGGTAACATGGATAAAAGCATAATTAGGAATCAAAGTGTAATACAAGACTCAAATACAAACATTGATAGATTAATACAGTAAACCCATGTCATTTTGCCTGCACTGTATATTTGTTGGAATGTTTTTACTACCATAGCTAGTGCAACCATCAGTGACCATTTAAAGAAAGTGGTTAATAAAAAGTGCTAGCTGCAATTGTTATTAATTGAAAGCAGTCATATTTTTAGTAAAATATAACTGATCTCTACTTTGGAACACCATCATAAAATGTACGTAAAATGCGTATGTTAATAAAAAGTGAGAAGTGAGGAAGCACTTCTTTACACAGCGTGTAGTTGGAGTGTGGAATAATCTTCCTGCTTGTGTAGCGTAAACTAAAACCCTGGGTTCCTTTAAATCTGAGCTAGATAAGATTTTAACAACTCTGAGCTATTAGTTAAGTTCTCCCCAAACGAGCTTGATGGGCCGAATGACCTCCTCTCGTTTGTAAATTTCTTATGTTCTTATGTAAGGATTTCCTTAAGTCTTCTCACACGTACTCGTTTCCCCTTGGACAGTTCCTCTTCAATTGCTTCTTTTGTCTCTGGAATAATAATACTGGATGTACGTATTTGAAAGCACCTGCTATACATAGTGTCACCCAATACTAATACTTGTCTGAGACACTACATTGCTCCCTAATGAAAAAAAAATAACGTTTTAACTCAGCGGTGCTAGCTCTCCAACTAGCACGTTTAGCATACATCGTTAGTCAAAACAAATATTAAAAATAACTAGCGTTACCTAAACCTATCCAATTAACTTGTATTTAGCTTTTCAAGTTATATTACTAACGAAGTATTTGAGATATTGCGACTTACCTCTCAGGAACAATATCTGACCCTTGAAAAAATCCCCCTGCCAGCGCACCCAGTAAATTTTACTAATATTCAAACACTTACAATCAAAATCCTTAATATCTGAGGTGGGAACGATTTCTTTACATCCGTCGTCTATGTATCTGACGTAGGCAAACATTTTTGCTGCAAAACTAATTTGGAAACTTACCTGTAATCCAAATTCACAGAACAGTTTAACCCTAACGGCGGGAAGCGCGCGAGTTCAGATGTTAACGCACCCTTTTCTGGCGCGCTTTTTAAAAGGAGAGCTGTTTTGCATTTAAAAGTAAGATCTCACTTACATACACCTGTCTGTGTATAGAGTAAAATACGTAATAATTATTCACTTTAATGAAACTATTCACTTTAATGAAAAGGCCCATATTACTCTCCACCTAGTAAACGATACTTTCTGAATTTTCGCTTACCCATTGAAATGACTAGAGATGATTTCGCTGCCGAGTCGGACATATCGGGTTCCCCGTTACCCCTTACGGATCACGTGCAATTCCATCGCAAAGTCGAAAAAAAACTTTATTATGCGCCTATTCATTTTAATGAAAAGTCCCATATTACTCTCCACCTAGTAAACGAATTTGCGGATTTGTGCCTTATTTTCATTCCAGTTTCTTCTAAGTGGAATTAGTGTGTGTCTAGTTTTTCCCTTGTCATCATGTCTGCCTGCTTGCCTTCCCCTGCACCCTCTGTAAAGACCCCTGTTAGTCTCTTTGACTGCGTTCTTTCAATCAGTTCAATCAGTTTTGTTGTATATATGCCGATGTTCCAGCAGGATTATCACAAAATTACATTGTCTTAATGCACATTACATTATTCCTGGCCAAAGCCACGAGTGATCAAGCCAGAGATGACACTGCCAAGGAGACACTCTAGATTCTAGAAGGAAGAAACCTTGGGAGGAACCACACTCAAAGGAGTAGCCCATCTTCCAAGGGCCAGCAGAGGAAGTGAAATAAACAAGATGGCAAAATTCTAATTTACACTGTCAAAGTTTTAAGATTTGAGACTCAATGCGGGGCAGGCAGGTAATGGCAGGCAGGTGCTGGTGCTGCTTCTGACGGCAGCATGAACAGTGCACAGCAGCAGGGCACACAGGCAGAAGGGCGGGCAGGCCGGAAAGATGGCGCAGGTAGTGGAGATGTCGTAGGCAGCAGGGTAGGCAGAAAATATATATTTTTTGGGGGGTCTCAAGGCAGCACACCCCAGGAGGGGTAGGGGAAATAAAATGTGCAGTTAGCCAAAGTAGGGGAGAATAGAGGCAGTGCAACCAGTTAGGTGAGTGCAATATGTGAGCTCCGGCAGATATGGCTGTGACAGCATAAGTGGGAGGGAGAGGCAGGTGGGAACGCAGGCATGGGGAGTCCCTGAATGTCAGCGTTCCAATTCCACAAGGGGGTGTGAAGCTAGAGTGACAGCACTGACAGGTCAGTTCATCCAAAGACAATGGCACCAATCCTCACCCAGCTCTACACTCACACTATAGGTCTAACTGGGAGTGAGCAGTTAGCTACAGTAGAGCTAGAACTAGACTCCCTAGACTAGACTGAACCAGGGCCGTGCAGAGGTGTTTGAAGGGGCGGGTGCTCAAAGTTAAAAAGGGGCACATAGAACCAGGCTGAATAACAA
>JAODKC010000048.1:4683400-4709490 GCA_026777985.1 Mormyrops attenuatus | reverse complement strand
GGTAAACGGGAGGATTCCACACGGGGTTAACGAGGAGGTGTGGTCCACAGGAGGGTGACCGGGGCTGGGCGTGACAGTACCGTCTGTGCCTGTCTGCCCCGAATAAATCCTGTCCGTTGGATTATTGTTTGGCTGCGTTGTCATTCTCCCCGTCCTGCCTGCTCGCTGGACTGTGGCTATTAAACTAAGCCCTGGCAGCGTTGTACCTTTGCTACTCGTATTTGTTAAAAACACAAACCTAACAGCTTATCACTGTCAGCTAACGAATCCAAGTGTCCAAGTGTATAGCTCCTGTAAGGGACTCACTTCCTGCAAATGAATCTTGTGCAAACGTCACACCATCAGTCGAAATTGCAATTAATTGGCTAGACCAGGACTTTCCTATGTTCTATGGTGGTACAGTGGTACATCGGCTCACAAACTTCATTTTTTCGAGCACTCAGTTCGCGACCTGAAATGTTTGTCGGCAGGCTGGTCGCTCGAAAGATGCCAAAACACGGAAAAGAACCACAAAACATCCCCCCAAAAAAACAAAACAATTAACATTAAAAGACTGAGTAACAGTCAAAAACAATACAGTGATTTCAAAAATGTGATTTTTTTTATACTGTACATTATTTTCATATCCCTAAAATTTGTACGTACATTTTGTGATGCCGCGCGTTGTATGGTGGTTGACTTCTTTGTTTGTACTGTAAACAAACAATATGCAGTTGCGACTATAGTATGTGTGAATGGAGAATATATGCACCATTGAGCACACTGAGGAAACACAGTTTGAAACTGACAACCATAATTTTATGCTCATGTCTTTATTTGTGTCTGTCTTCCACAAACCAAGGCTGCACCATATTGCCAAACTGAACACTCTCAAATTACAGAGTGGCAACACACGGAAAAAGCTGTGTAAGACAGTTCTGTTTCAAGGATTTTAGATCCTATCCTGTATATATTTCAGTAACCACATTGCGTGTGTGTGTGTGTGTGTGTGTGTGTGTGTGTGTGGGTGTGTGTGTGAGAGAGAGGGATTGAGAGAGGAAAGAGTCAAATGTTCTCAGAAATTATTTATTAAGCCAATTTGTATACAATAATTTTTTTTTGTCATTGAGTGTATCATTTCACTGTTAAAAGAAAGACCAGACTTCCAGTTGAAGTCTTACTATTTTGACTTTCGGACATTGGTCAAGTTTCCGTCTCAATAATTGCCATTATTGGTGTATAAATGGATATAAATAATTGTATTTAAACGATTCACCAAAATCTGTTGTATGTAAACGATACTGTTTTAAACGTTATTGTTTTTTCATCAGAAAACCTGGTTTCCACGTCCACCAGTATTAGTTTAAATGGCACTTTTGCCACTCGCAATATGGCGGACGTGCTGACGTATCGTGTCGACTGGGCAACACAGTGAATGCGGTGTCTACCTATATACGTCTATGATACTGACTGCCTGGCTGATAACAAAAATGTACAGTCCTACAGCAGACCGTCCTTTTTCATTTGACAGGTTATTTAAAGTCTTCAATCTCACTAGAACAGACAAAAAAAAATACAGTTAACAATGTTACATGCACCATTTAACCTTGCAAGTCTTTTCCTGCAACTCTTACCTTTTGCTGTGCTGAGGACCAGCAAGAAACACATTCTCTGCTTCCTGTGTGGACACACCTGTCAGCTGAGTTAGAGCACAGATGATAGACTAAACAAAACAAACGGAAATACATTATGAAACACTGTACTAAAATCATGTAAGGTTGTCATTGTATTTCAATAAAAGAACTAATAGGCAAATATAAACTAAAAGCAAATATAGTACAAGATACATTTATATGGCAACCTTTCGGATTTTTTTTTTTATAACTTTTGAGTTGCTATTGGTAAATATCATTGTAACGTGAGCCTGGATAAATACGTTTTAACATCAAATTCTAGATTAATATGTTTTAACGCTACATTCAATTACATTAACATAGTACAAGTATGATATCGCTGATTAAATTGCAATCACAATAAAATAATCACGCAGCCCTAATTTGATTGGTATGGAATAAAACGTTACGACTATCATAAGCTCTCATACCCTTCTATCCCAAATCTCTCCATCAGGAGGATGCTCCACCACTTTCGTATTGATACCATAGGGATAGAATATCCTACATCTGAATTTATACTAAATTGATATGCATCCTTTATCCATGTTAAGCTCAGATACTTTAATAGAAAAAAAAACTTTAACGCACATAACATATATACATGCATAGCAAAACAGAATGTGGGCTTGTTTTAAATAATTATTCACTTCATTTCGTCAAGATTTGGTTGTACTGAGGCACAGAGACTTATGCAGGACTAAAATAAATAATAATAATAAAAGTTAATAATCAGCATGAAACCCACTGTAATTTTTAGGTACTTGATAAAGAATTCTAAAGAATTGCATGGCAACTGATCATTAGTCAAGACAGTTGACTCCATAGTCATTAAGATGGCAAATGACATTTTCAACAATATTAAACATTAAAATAGCCTAAATTTTGGATGGAGAGATGTCGAATTTCACACGGCTGCACAAACACCAGTACTTCTATGCAGGAAAACTATACATACCTTTGATTGTATAGTTTATGGATAGACGGCGCAGTTCGCCCATATCCCTAGGTGAGAGATCACCGACCCATTTTCTACCTAAGAGATTAGAGAGTTTGTAAGATTTTGGAAAAAATGTCTGACCGCGCATTTTTCCTGTTGTAAGCACAACTTCACTGCCACGCTAGGTAGCTGGTGTCCCGCATGCGTACGCAGATCGGGCAAGAATCGCAGGTCGGACAGCCACAGCCAGGCAGTGACGTATTTAGTGATCAAATAGTGACGCACACGGAAAACCAGTGTGCGCATGCGTTCGCAGATACGGCCAGGATTGCAATTCGGGCAGCCACGGTGACAAACCGATCGTGCAGCCGGCACGCATGGGGCACTTACAAGGCTGCGGCACCATTCTATGGGTGCGTACTCCATGGATCGGAAAATGTCAAAAACGGTCTTAGAGCTGCTGTCGGCAGTATGTATGTGGTGAAAGGTATCTAGCTCTGCGGTATTTTTCGCGAACTACCTTGCTTTGTCTTATACGGAAATAAATTACTTCAAATCAAACATATCAAATACCCAGATGCCAATAATATGGTTGTTTGCTGTTTATTGTTTGTTTTTGTTTCTTTTCAATTAAACTAATTGCTTGCAGTTGCAGATTTTGGCATCACAGGTTTTAGATAGGTAAATAATTCGCCCGTAAAACTTTTATATTATTTTATTTTTACCAGAAACCATGTTTTGATCGCTTCCCAGCAACAACCTGTAGAAGAGACGTTAACGCTGATTTTATCCGTTTAACTCTTTACATGAGACCTCCCCACATATCAAGTCCTCCAGTCCAAAGTGGAACACAGTCACGTGACTCTGAGTTAGTCGAAAGTGAAACTGCATTGAAACGGCGGCGAATTTCCTGAGTGTTATACCGGGTGTTAATGGATCCTAATGAAAACAAAGATGATGCGACTAAAAAAGTCGTTATGTTGGGCCTAAGAGGGTGAGTGAGTTTTCCTCAGTCATTGTGTTTGTCGAGGTTCTTCTATGTATCTTAAAATCGGTTTCGCCGGCAGCATCGTTGAAGATCAGTTACCGGGAGAGCCCGTCAACGAAATCCTGGGAGGTCAGTCGCCGGAACACGGTGTGGAGGAGGAGGCCGTGAACGAGGTGGTCAAACAAGCCAGAAGAATAGCCGGCGAATTGGAGAAGGACGCACTTCTACAACAGTCAGTATTAAACAGCGTTTACTTGTATGATAAATAAAGACTGGATCATATAAACCAGTGGTTCTCAACCCTTTTTTTAATCCGAGGACCCCCTGTGTCCAGGAAAACATAATCAGGTTATGATATTGTTTCACTTGTATGCTTTTCTGTAACGACAAAAATTGCCATTGTTTATTAATATAAACACTTTTTAATTTGGTAACCCTGCCAAACGGTGTATTTTCTTTAGAACGAGTCAAACAAGATTTCACTCCACAAACATTGTTTTTTCTGTTTATGACATTGCTCTTGCAAAAGAAAGCGAATGTTTATGAACAAAAAAAAACTAAATCTAAAACCTATTTGGCAAATGACTGTGGGGCTGGCCTCGGACCACACCACTGCCACACCCCCCACCCAGTCTCCCTCACCTGAATACTGACAGCTGTGCCTTATTTTCATTCCAGTTTCTCCTAAGTACTGGTCCTACTTCAGCAGACTAGCTAGTTTCCTCTACAGGAGGAATTGCCAGCTTGTAGCATCTGCGTGGTCAGCCCCCCTTCATCCTCCCGGGTGTGTGAATCTCCTCCTGAGTGGCTGTGTAGAAATTCCACTTGTCTGCCAGTTAAATTCACTTGCCCATAAAGAAATAACAAAAGTGAAAAATAGCTTTTTTTCTGATCTCTTTTATTGATACCAAACTGTCTTCCATTTTAAAACTGAAAAAAGTTCTTTCAGGTCACTTTCAGCTTTTTGTTTTTCTTTTCTTGCCATCATTGTCAGGTTTTTCAAGGCATGTTGTGCCAGTTTTAATCAAGAAACAATTCATTTCTCATCCGCGATGCTACTTGCTTCAGTTTCAGCAACACGCATATAGCGAGAATAACGTGTGAAGCCAACCAAGTGAAGATTTTTATAGATATTTCATAACATTTGGAAACCGTTAAAATTCTTCTTTTTTTTAATAAACTGACAGCGCAAAACCAACTTGTTTTATATGAAAAATTCTCTAATCAAAAACGATCTATAGACAGCTCATCACGCAATAAATTTCTTAGCTCCTCAATATATCACAACCTACGCGAAATCGCAAATTTCAGGAAAGAACTGCCTAACAAGCTTTATGTGGTGAAAACATTTGCACTATAAGTAAAATGACCGCATTTTTATGTAGAAACAATGAATTTTATCAATGATATATTAAAAGTTATCGATTATAATGAAAAATCATCAGATTACATCGTAATGTCCGCATGAAATGAAATGACCGCATCTCCAAGCGTGTAAATAGTAGGGTAAAATACTTATGTAAGACCATAAGAATGCTTCCCCTTTGAAAAATCAGCCGTCATTTTGTAAACAATATTGAATACCAGTTTGAGACATGAAGAACATGCCTATAAGTAGACTGTTAACCGACGAAGTACGTACCCGAATGTTTAAAATTTGAAACTAGTGGTAAAAATGTGCCCTGCACAGCACATATAATTCGTTTTTCTCCAGAAAATTGCACTTGTCCGCGGACAACTGAAACCAGAAATACACGCTTGTCCGACGGTCAATTTACCCGTGTCAGATGAGTCGGGCGTTGGATTTCTGCACCCCTGCTCCTTCAAAGAGCATACCAAGTGTCCCTCAAAGACACCACCCACTGACAGCGACTCATGGCTAACCTGACCTGTGTCACTGACTCGACACTTGATTCTGCCTGCCTCTGTGTTTCTGATGTCCAGATCAATTGATGCACTTCCAGTGCCTGACAGAGATAGCATTTGGAAGATTGTGGGAAAGGTGATTGAAGATGGCATAACCTGGGAAAAGATCATTGTTCTGCTTTGTATAGCAGGGAAAATCATTGTCAAGGTATTCACCTAATGGGGCCAGGGTTCATTCAACTATGTTTAACTGAAGTTTTAATTTAAGTTTTAATTTAAAAAATTAGCAATGCACCCCTCTTTTATTAAAGCTCAATTTTCCTCCAGAGCAAAACTTTCTGAATGACGTTGCATTGATCGGCAAGTTTATAGACATATTTTCGAAGTGCTGTCATTAAGATGTTTTCTCTGTCAAAGTGGCCCTTTGTACCAGTGGTAACCAGTCAGCTTCTCTTCCAGATAATTAAAGCTCACTTACGACAGTCACTGCCGGATATCCTGACCTGGATCTGGGATTTCTTCGAGAGGAGAATATTATCCTGGATCGAGCAGCACGGAGGTTGGGTAAGAGATGCATTCCTTCAGTAAATGCAATGGCCACTGACTTTCCTTTACTGCGTGTGGAAAGGCAGAGGAAGGCTGGTCACCTCCTGATGAGGGAGCCTGGTAGCTACAGTGAAAGTGTCGGCCGCAGCAGTAGCCCCTTGTGCCTCA
The DNA here is from genome assembly GCA_026777985.1 of Mormyrops attenuatus. Lineage (NCBI taxonomy): Eukaryota > Metazoa > Chordata > Actinopteri > Osteoglossiformes > Mormyridae > Mormyrops > Mormyrops attenuatus. Next base: position 4,703,330 of record JAODKC010000048.1, on the reverse strand, counting down.
GCCAGATTAAGTCTGATTCTCTCCCACAGGTGAGCTGTCTCCCCAGCTTTGGCGCTACGAATGTCCAGTTCTTGGCCATCTTCGTTTGTGGATTCCTGGTTGGGGCGTTTGTCTTGTGGAGCGCGGACAGATCAAGCTGATGGATCATCCACCAAGAGGGCATAAGCTCCTTTTAACCAAGGGCCATTGTGCAATTGCGTTACACAAGTACAACAAAAATAACAAGAGAAAAGAGAAAATGCAAAAACTGATGGACAGCTGCCTTTAGAGAGAATGTCTGAGTTTTTCTAATGAACTTAATGTGTTTGAAACTTCATCTGATCATGTTTGCAGCGTTAACATGGACAGTAAGGAAAGGCGCTCGTTTCGTGTACGAAGTGAGCTTTAATTATCTGGAAGAGAAGCTGACTGGTTACCACTGGTACAAAGGGCCACTTTGATAGTGACGTACAGCGCCATGCAGGCAGGCAGAGGCATCTCTGTGATCTCCTGTGCTGCACAGGCCGGTGCTGTGCTCAGACATCATTTGAAAAGTCACCTGGCAGATGTATATTGTGTATTTTTATAACGGTGCATCTTTTTAAATTAAAAATGTGGTGGCACATTGTGTGTGTGTGTGTTTATATGGCCTTTGTGTGTCATGCTGGCATCAATCAGCCACCTAGCTGATATCCTGTGACCCATTTGGCTAATTTATTCGGCTGGAGAGCTGGCTCGGGGGGGGCACTTTGGGCTGAATGAAAATGGAGTCCACTATAAAAGGGCTGATGCTGGCCGTGTGTGCACCCCTAGCTGTGTGTTATGAGCACCCCCGTGTCTGCTGTGCTGTTAGGTTTTCCCCTGCCCCTTCAGTGGGGGTGCACACACACACCTGCTATGCTAATCTGGCCAGATGAGGCACCTGCTAACTGATGGGACACAGAGAGCCCGCTGCCTCTTGCTTATCTGGCCTCGGAGTCTATCCTGCCACACGGGCAGGCGGTAGGTATGTAACACAGGATCCAAGCATGACAGGCAGGATCTCATTGTGTTGGTTTTGCTCTGTATAATGAGCAAAGCTGATGTGAAGTTTCTATCTGAAGACACCACCTTAATGATTGTCTGATTTGATTGAATTGTTTCAGGCTTTTTAGCCAAGGGTGTATTGCTTTGCTATATAGATAAAGCTGATGAAACAGTATAAATTTCATTCAATATCTGGTGGAGGTTTTCTTCATATCAAACCTGCACGTTATGCCCTGGGAGACCGACAGTGTGTTGCCTGCAGCAGAGCTCAGAGTCATCTGATTGGTAAACGGTCACATGACTGCCCATCACTCCATGTTACACGCACAAATGAGAAGGAATTTCTATAATGAGGTATAAAATGAACTTTTAATTGTGAATATTGATGAGTAATATGATTAGTCAAATATGAATAGTTGGTGTTAGTATTGAATTCCTAACATATCTAATTACAAGAAAAAAAAAAATTTGTGTTATATTCCCTCAATAAGAATAAATCCATAAAAATACACAAAGACACACTTAGAAATAAACACACTGGACACATACTGAAAATTTTGGCATAAGCTTTTGATATTTTTATTTATTTTAAAATTATGTTAACTTTTTAGATTTAATTCATTTTTGTGTTTTTTAACAATTCAATTTTTTCAAGATGAGTTCAAGTAAGCTGCATTTGTGTTCAAACTCATACTTTTAATAATATAGCTCTTCTGTCATTTTTTCACAAACATTGTTAAATTACAATCGTTTATTAATTTTTTTCTTTCCATACTTCAAAAATATAAAAGATAAATAATAAACATTCCATTGAAATATCATTTATACAGTTACTTTTTTCTTTTTTACATTTTTAAATGAATCCAGCATCGTTATAACACTAACCCCACACACCTTTCTGTAACTCTCTCTCTCTCTTGCGCTCTGTCTCACTCCCTCCCTCTCTGACCGTCACCCTAAAATCCGGCACTCTGTCGCCCTCTGCAGCACGTTGCTGTGCTACAGTAACACGCACTGTCAGCTGCATCTTCCCAATTCAAACACCAGGATAAACATGGGAATGAATCAGAGGACCCTGTCATGGGATGGGACTTTCAGGAGGATCTGTGTTATTGACTTGGGCACATGTGCGTGTGGTCAGGACAGACCCCAGGAAAGGGGCAGGCAGCCATGACAGACGATGCTCAGCGTCCACGCCCTGTGGGATGGACAGATGAAAAGGCAGCAGAGGAGAGCCGTGAAAGACAATCACCCTCACACACTGGCCTCAGTCGTGACCATCACATGGTGGCTCATTTCGCCACTCTGTGAAAGCCTGACAGCAGCAAGAGAAGCTTCCTGACCCGAATCCTTCACATTCTGGTGTTAGATGACACCATTACACTGAATCATGAATTATGTGCTAGTAATTAGATCTCAGAAAGAAAGCAGGCTGCTTAGAGGTATTTCGGAAGCATAACCACACCAAGAGTGGCCACTTTCAGCAGAGGGACAAAACTATGAAGCTGTACTACTGTAAAGCTATATTTATGAGAAGGAGAGGAGATAAAGAGACAGATGTTTAGAGAGACAAGAAGACATCTGGCCTTTTATTTTTAGATTTTTTCTTTTGCATTGGTGGAACTACGTGCAGTGCCCACACATGTAAGTGATCTTGTGTTGTCTTTCTCTGACATCAGCTTCCTGCGAACTCTGCCACCAACAAACTCAAAAATGATCCAGGCTCCTGTACTTGGAATCACAGAGATTACCTGAGTGACCAAGAGGTATGAGAGTTTAACTGTGTGCTTTTGGTGGAATTAAGCCAGTTACGAGACATGGGTCCTTAAACAAAGAGGAATCAAATGAAATGGAATGAAATAGAACAACAGGTGGGAAGCAAATGAAAGCATGCTTCCACTTCCTGCTTGCATACTGTTAGCTCAGCATTTTCTTTCAGTACTTTTAAAGAGCAGATATGGGGTGGAGAGAGAGAGAGAGAGTTACATCATTCTTTCCATTTCAGAAGTAAGCTTTGTTTTCTTTTTTCACACATGCGTTATAATTCAACTTCAAACAATATGACATTAAAACAGGAGGCAGGGATGCAAAGGAGGAAGATGCATGGAGCCAGCGAGCGAGCAGAGCGGGGACAGAGAGAGAGGTCAAAGGGCAGCACAGCCATGTGACTGCAAGGTCCACACTGCGCGCTTCTGATATGTTTCCAGGTTTATTTCAAGTAAAGGTGCACAGATGCTGCTGCTGCCATTGGTCTAATGAGGGTTTTGGCTTTGATTAGGTGTGAGGAGTGACCCCAGCTCTGGTGACCTGGACAGACACTCCGAGGCATCGGCACTTGGCTGTTTCATGCTACGTTTCCAGCATCTGTGTCCGAAACAGCCTTTCATCTCGCTAACCCTAGAAGCAGGAGGGACTGGGCAGGTGTGTCTTAAAACTCTTAAAACGTTTGTCTTCCATATATCAGGACAATAAAGGAAGCACTGGGAGAGAGGGAGAGAGCGAGCAGAAGAGACAGTGAGAGAAAGAAAAAGTGAACAGGAGAAAAAGAAAATAGGGTGAATTTATCAAGCAGTTTAATTGTGGGAAAAAAGAATATAAAATAAAGATGAACTAACTAATCTGAATGAATCTCAATTCCTGCCTTGACTTGCCTGCTTTGGGATTTTTTAAAAGTCAGGGGCACAACCTTCTGCATCCCTCACATGTCAGACAGCATAATGGTACAAAATGCATTAATCACTGAAGATTTACACGATACGACTCACTTTGACTGTAGGCCACAGGTCCAACTTGCATCACCCATCAGCTGCCACTTTTTACTATTGCTAGACCAGAGCAGACCCTGCATAGGCCCAGGGCCTCAGCTGCGAACAACAGCCACTGGCTCCCCTAACACATTCAGTTCAGAGAGCTGGTGACCCCAGGAGCACGACAATGTTGTGCATCATGTACCACTGTGAGGACATTTTCAGTGGTAACAGCAGGGGGCAGTGCAAGGCTTCAGCCATGACACCAGCTATACACTCACATTGTGATGGGAAAGGCGAGGGCAAAGGGACTCGAGATAAAGCACCATCCAGCAAAAACAATGTCTTTCAAACAAGTTAAAAATAAAAATGCTATTTGCTGTTGTTGGTGTTGCAATCAGGAGCAAATGGTGCCACAGCCACAGGGGGGCGCCGTGTTCCCACAATGGGCTTGGGGTAGTGCTGCTTTGAAGCCTCGCTAGCAGCCCTCAGGAGGAAGCATTGGTTTGAGAGTGGGGCAATGGCCTGGGTAGGACAAAGGTGCAGGTTCACAGGGCCCAAGTGGGATTAAAGGGGGCAGAGTCACAGGTCTTAGGTGGGAAAAAGGGGGGTGGAGTCACAGGGCTTGGGTGGGGAAAAAGGGGGTGGAGTCACAGGGCTTGGGTGGGAAGGAAAGGGGTGGAGTCGCAGTGCATGGGTGGGAAGAAAAGGGGCAGAGTCACAGGAGAAGCAGCCCCAGGGCAGAGGAGATGCAGGGATTTCCAGGGTTTCCAGGAAGCTCGTGGCAGAGTTCATGTCCGGCACTCAAACTGAGGTCTTAACAAAATATTGTTCAGTATTGTTCATCTTGCAGTATTGTTTTTTTTATTTATTTATTTTTATTATTCAAAACAAAATAGAGATCCTCTTTTGTATAATCCTTTTTTTGTCTGAGTTGCATATAATGTATGTCTTTTAGTTTCTTTTTTAATTACTGACCTCTCCTTTTTCCAGTCAGGCCTTGCAGAAGTAAAGTCATGCAGAATTGTCATGCTGGTAAACTAGGTAATAAAAATGCTCTTTTGTTTTTTTTTGTCTTCTCCCCTGATTTGTCTAGAAGCATAAACCTTCACCATTTCTGTACATGATACCTTCTCCATCCTACTAAACCCTTTTCACTCTCTTCTGTTTCACCGTGAGAAGCTGCTCAGTTGAATTAATTTTATCTTTGTTTTGAATCTTCACTCTTGGTGATTGTGATTTAAGTCAGAAATGTTGCTGATTCCACTTGTAGGCCTCAGTCCTTCTTATTTCTTTCATGCCATGCGATGCATAATGTGGCAGCTGAACTATGAAATGTTGAAGAATGAAGAAAGAAAGGGAGAGAGAGGGAGGGAGAGAGAGAGAGAGAGAGAGCACCAGCCAGATGTTATTCCCGTTGTCCCTGATGTGTGCAGACACAAAAGTAGCTGACGATGTTGATCCCCGGATCAGAGCATGTGATTGGTCCCCCTTTGCATTAGCCGACTGCTGAGGGGGAAGTTTATCTGTGCTCATATTGACTTAGAAGATCCATGAAGCATCAACAGTGCCAGTGCTTATGCAGAGGTGTGAGCAAGTGGGGAGCAGTTCCATGTGTGCTGTGGATTGTCATGTTGTGAGTGAGAACCTCCATCTAGTCTGTCTGTCAGGCAGGCTTCAGGCCCCACTGCCTCAGCCAGCATATGAAGTTACAGACGAATGCATGAAACCTTTATACTGCTTTCACCAAGTGAGAGGAACCTTCTGGTTGCCCTTCTGGTTAATTATAGGAGTAACACTGAGCAGGTAGAGTCATTGGCTGATCCAAGGAGAGAGCAATTGGCTGACTAGGTTTCGGGCATGACTCAGTCGTTGGCTGATCAGAAGAAAGATGTGGAGACTCACTTATTGGTTGATCAGAGAATGAAGATTGGCGAGGTTTGGTCATTGAATGATTTGAGAAAGAAGCTGGGCAAGGTTCGGTCATTGGCTGGTTAGAGAAAGGAGGCAGGCATGGCTCAGTCATTGGCTGGTTGGAAAAGGGAGGCAGACATGGCTCAGTCATTGGTTAGTTGGAAAAGGAAGATGGGAATAGCTCAGTCATTGGCTGGTTGAAAAAGGAAGGCGGGCATGGGTCAGCTGTTAGCTGGTTGGTAAAGGAAGGTGAACATGGCTCAGTCATTGGCTGGTTGGAAAAGGGAGGCGGGGATGGCTCAGTTATTGGCTGGTTGAAAAAGGGAGGCGGGCATGGCTCGGTCATTGGCTGGTTGGAAAAGGGAGGCGGGCATGGTTCAGTCATTGGTTAGAGATCTACAGCAGTGACATACCAATGTGTTATTCAGGAGATTCTCCTACAACAGCTCATCTTCAATCAACAAATGCTACATAAGTGGTCAGGGCTTCACAATGGTGCAGTAACATGTGCAGGGAGTTTGTGTGTCCCTCCATGTTCTCATAACGAGAGTCTCATTCTATCTGTGCGTGGAGATGGCTGTCATTCTCATTCTCTCTCTCTCTATCTCTCTCTCCATCTTTTCCGCCTCGCTTTCGCACCGCCCTTCCTTTTGCAGACTGGATTTTGTCATTGGTGTTTCTTCTTTAGAGAAAATGGGGATTTTAGAAACTCAGCACTGAAACAGAAGAAAACACACATGGAGGTGGTTAGGATGTGTGTGTGCAGTGTCGCTTTAAGAAAAAAAGAAACGATAAAGAACAAGCTGACCAAATACCGTGGTATACTGTAGTCCAATAATGAGGACCAAACGATAGCAGATAGTGCTGGGAAGTGCTTCACTGTTTTGGGTTTCATACATACTGAAATGACTGGGGCAATGTCCCCGTGTGGAATTGCAGTACACCACAGTATCAGAAAACAAGAATGACATCACTTGGCTTCAATGTGTAACTTTCATGGAGGGTCCAAATCACTGTTGGTCAAGTTATGCAAGCTGTACATGAAAGTTACACACTGAGTATTTGAATGTGTGTATATTCATAGAGACATATACACACATACATATAATTGTAATATGCATTTTACATAAACACACACACACACTCGGGGTTTTAACTGACGATTCCTTAATTGATTAATCATGCAATTTAGGTAAAAATATCACTTTCCATCAAAATGTACAAACAAATAAGAGCAGTGGAGCGGACTCCGTGTGTTTAGCTTGCATTTCTTGGACACACAGCAGATTCACCACGACTCAGGTCACCAGACTCCTCCTGAGCGAGTCACTGTTGTTTATGGGTGGCATTTTGCTAAAAGGCTGACAAGTGGATCAAGGTGTTCACGTGAATGTTCTTCAGAACAGAACCAAATGTCTGATGGACCAGAACCAAAATGTTCAATTGAGTAGAACCAAATGATTAACAGAACAGAACCAAATGTTCTATCGCACAGAACCGAATTTTGGGCTCTGGCACCACCTAGTCAGATGAGTCCAAACATTTTACACAGGTTTGCCCTCATCTGCATCAAAATAATTGCATTTTGTCAAGATCACAGCAGGGAGAAAATGAGAGATGATTACTCAGTCAATAAGAAAGGCCATAATTAAAACCCCCACGAGTTGCAGACACGTGCACAGGATTACAGAGCATTTTACACTGCAGATCACACTCACACCCATAAGCAGGTTCACATACTGTACTAACATACAGGAATAATACTCAGACACACCAAGTCAGAAATGGCAACATAGAATATGTGACAGGAAACATACAAACATTCTTACGCGGCCAACGATCGCCTTCCTGCTCCGTTTGCAGTCTTAGTTCTTTCTTCCTTGGCTGACAGTCCTCTTTTTACTTTACACTTCACATGCTTCCCCCAAAAACATCATTTTCATTCTTTATGTTGTTTTTTTCCGTTTCTATTCTTGAGGGCTGTCATTTGTATTCCATTTAAGGGGAGATATTCATATTAACTGTTCTCACTCCCATTATTAAAAGTTCACTTTTGTGGAAGTATTACAGTTAGAGTTGTACACCACAAAGAAAAAGAGTGAGGTGTCAGAGGGAAAGGGTGGAGACAATGGAGAAATGGGAAAGACAAAGTGGGGAATGTACAGAGACACAAGCACAACACAAAGGCAGTCATCTCACAAAGCATTTTCAATACTGTTAACTCTTTCCTTTCCACTTCAGACAGACATTATTTCCACTAAGAAAGAAAAGCGTCAAGGTCATGAAAAGATAAATTCCTGAGTTTTATCAAGTGTTAGACAAAAAAGAAAAGATTAGAGAAAAGAAACAAATGGCCAGAGAAGTGAGCAGATGAGTGAATGAAGAATCCAGGTTCGAAAATCGAGGTTCTGCATCAAAGCATTTCTGCTCTGCATCTGCTTGGGGTTTATACCACTTCCAGCCCTCATGCATCCATCTGCACTTTCATAGTGCTGTGGGAAACTCCCATGCTGCTGTTCTATTTCAACATCACTCACTCTACCTGTGTTTCGGTATTATTATTCCAGTGTCTGTCTGTGGTTCTGTATTACAATGCCCGCATCTGCCTCTGGTTCTGTATTACAATGCCCACATCTGCCTGTGGTTCTGTATTACAATGCCTGCATCTGTCTGTGGTTCTGTATTACAATGCCCGCATCTGCCTGTGGTTCTGTATTACTATCCATGTTTCTGCATGTGTTTCTGTATTATTATCTCTATGTCTATCTGTGGTTCTGTATTATTGCCTCTGTGTTTGCTTGTAGTTCTGTATTATTATCTGTCAGTTTCTGTATGGCAATCCATGTGTCTGCCTGTATTTCTATATTATTTTCTCTGTGTCTACCTGTGATTCAGTATTATTATTCCTGGACCTGCCTGTGGTTCTGTATTATTATTTCTATGTCTCCCCGTGGTTCTGTATTATTACCCCTGTGTCTGCCTGTGGTTCTGTAGTATTATTCCACTATTTTATATCGAATGAAGTTAACATACCCTCCATGATGATGTGGATGTATAAAGTGCTGCAATTGTGGAAGGCCTTTCATCACAGTGAGAAGGCCCACAATCTTTAGGTATGCTGTGTTTCTTAGGTAACTCTCATATGACCACAGCTCCATGTGCCAAGTGATGATGGACCTGCTGACCAAACAAGGTCACCTGTCACCTAAGTCTTCAGTGAACATGCCACTCTGCAGAGACACCCTGGAGTGAATTGAAGCTGCAGATCAGTGAAGGCACACTGTCTACAGTTGTATCAATGTACAGAATGATACTGAATGAAATGACACAAACTTCACAGACTGAAATGGTGGCTGAAGTAAATGCTGTTGACCAACTTCTGTCTCTGAAATAGATACCATCCATGTAGGAGACATTCAGAGACATTTCAGTGTGTCATGTAAATGGGTTGCAAGCCCACATGAAGGGTGAGATCTCAACACCTCCTGACTCTCAGCCTTGGCAAAACTGTGCCTCTCAGCTTCTAAAGGAGGGAACCCAACGTGAGACTGATAGATGGAGGACAGAAAAGGAGGATGAATGCAGGAGGAGCAGAGGAGCTGCATTTAGCTAGAACCTATAACTGAAGGAAGAAGTCGATTTGTTTCTGTCTTTTTGGGTCAACTCACAGTTACTGCTTCATTTTGCATATATCTGATAAGCTTTCAGAATAGATTTCTGTAAAAAAGATGAAAAAAATTACAAAATCATAGTACTGATAATGACATCATCCAGCCTGCAGTCCCATCCACTGTACTGCTGACTGTGAAAGTAACCCAAAGCCACATGAGTCACAGGGAAGACGCCCCCTAGTGGCCAAAGGCATGCAGAGCAGCGTCCCTTCTGCCTGTTAGGAGGTCCAGAAATCAGCATGCAATCAGCCAGCTTGTAGCTGCATATAAATGCACACGTTTACGTACATGTACATATATGTACGCATATATGAATTTACATATACATTTAAACAGAACAAGGTGCCTTATCAAAACATACTCATAATATAGACAATACAGATATATTCATTTCTTATTGCTTGCAGTAGGAACTCATGCATGTAAAAAAAATAATAAAAACTAATTTTAAAACTATACTTATCATTTAGAGCCATTATGGGTGTAATATAAGCACATTTTTTAGTACAAATACAGGAACAAGGAACCAGAGGAGCAAGATGGAAAGGAAAATGCTGCAGATACAGGGAAGGACAGGAACAGAGGAGGGACAGGGATGCAAAGGATGAGGCAATTGTAGCAAGGAAGAAGAAAAGAGGAGAGAAAAAAACGACATGGATACAGGACGGAGGAGAAACAGGAGAGAGAAGGAAACAATGTGGATAGAGGAAGGAGGAGAAATAGAGGAAAGAGATGGAATGAAAAGACATGGATACAGGAAAAGAAAGGGAATTTTGGTGGAACAAAGACATGGCAGCTTAGGGCGTGCTGGGGGTCCAGCTTTGGAATACAGAGCAATTATCCCCACAAACCTAAAAGAGGTGACAGAAGTGGCATTATTCTGTATATGCTGTGTGTGTGAAGCCAGAGATCAGTATATTTTACATGGTTACATAAGAGCGGCAGCCATTTCAGCGCAGTGCTTACAGGCCTACATGCCTAGCTCTCCAAAAGGCATTCACGTACAACAGGCCTTTCCTAATGATATGCTTCATTTAAAGTGTCCTGAGCTTTTTTGTTTCTTTTTAGTTTTTTTTTTTTTTTTTTTGCAAACACACTTCAGCAAAGTTGCTTTCTCTGTCGCCAATACACCCCAAAGACGGGGGCCCTCAGCAAACCATTGGCACGGGTGTGGCCCCACGCGGGCTTTGGGACTGGGCCTGCATGACGCTGGGTTTTGTTCCCCAGGAGGCTCAGGCCCGTCCTTTAGCGCCTGGGCTGACGGCTCAGCTGAGGAGGGTCTGTGTGTCTCAGAGAATGCAACTGCGCCCACCGCCTTCAGCACGTCACCTCCTCCACGTTTGGGGAAGGAAGATTTCAGAGGACAAGGGAAGCCAAAGGATGATAATGAACGTAACAGGTTTAAATTCCCCAACATACTAAGAGAAACATGTTTATAGCTAATGCAAAGCCTGCAGAATGTAAATCATTACATTTACATATTCCATTTGAATATATTAAAACAAAAAAGGGAAAGATAATTTAGCAATTAGAAAAATAAAGACCTATTCTGTAAATGAACCATCAATAAAAAAGTTCCTTATGAAGAGTGACCAGACACATAAGTAGCAATAATAACAATACGGGTAGAAAAATATTTTCATATCATTACTATTACTGTCACTGACATATTTGCACTTGAATCATAGAAAAGGAGATGGGATGCTTGCTAATCGTCTGCTCGTAAGCGCCGTGGCTGGGAGCTGGACCCCTGTCTGCTCATAGATAAACACGGTAACGCCGTCTGCCTGGACACCCGCTGCCTGCTCCTTCTCTCATCTTCCTCATCTTCCTCTATCGCTTGCTGGCAGTCCAGCCTCCACTCAGAGTCCCCCCTTCATTTTCGCCCGGAGATCGTCATCCAAAATGCAAGGGAGGATGGGGGGTGGGGGTGGTGGAAACAAAGAAAACAGAAAGAGAAAACGAAACAAAAAAGGAAAAAACCTAAGATGTGAACAAAATAGGGAGCACATAGCCCAAAAATGGCAATAAAAAGGGATTGTCCGCTAAAGATCCCAGGAACCACATCAAGCAGCTTGACAGGGGTGCATTGGGGGGGCTGGCTGGAGAGAGGGCGCTGCTTTCAGGGTACAGTACTGCAGATGTGTGTCTGTCAACAATTCAAATATGAAGGAAAAAAAAGCTACAGCTATGGAGGTGACTCCTCCCTTTTCCAGGCAAAGTGATGAATATTCACTTTTGACTAGGTGGCCCCTCCCCTTTTCCAGGCTATGTGATGAATATTCACTATTGACTGGGTGGCCCCTCCCCGTTTCCAGGCTACATGATATTTGCTTTTCCTTTTCCAGGCTTAGTGACTTTTCTGTCCATCATCCATTTTTATTAAAATATAGTCTTTGCATGTTGGTTCCTTGAGTGAAAGTCAATCCATGATAAAGAAAAAGGTTAAGTGAAAGCTTCTCTCCTCTGTCATCTTTCTCTCCCTGAAGAGTACCCATGATTCCACACCAGCCCTGCCCCTCTCCTCTTCACTGCCCTCCTTTAAAAAAATAGTTAACATGTAATTCCACTCTGCATTTTTTTCACTGCTATTTAGTTTTTATATATTAATAATGTCAATGATTTCAAGAATGAGTAAGCAGTCTTTTACCCTCCTTCTAATATTTGTAAAAATATCAATAATGATAATGACAATAATTTTCTGTATTTTCTGATTGCCACCCATTATAATAAAGGGTGATATTTTTTCCGTTGATGTTTGTTTTAACAGCAGTGTGTATAGCTGCGTTCACTTACTGTGTGTGTGTATACCTTCATGCATTCAACACACAAATAACGTGTGTGTGCGTGTGAGTGTATGTGTCTGTGTGTGTTACCTATCCTACACACTGTATTCATATCAGAGATCAAGTAAATGGCTACAAGTCATTCTTAAAACGTTGAGAAGCCTTCAGAAGCTTCTGGAAGATCTCTCTAATTCATTGAGTTTGGGTTGGACTTGGTTTTTCTTTTGGTGTGAGCTTTCAGGTCAGAATCTGACCAAGCAATGGCTCTTTTTAAAGCTTATTATCAAAATAAATATTCTATATACTTTAAGTGCAAATATTTGATCACACACCAATAGCCTGCAGTTCCGGCCCAATTGGGACGGGGGCGCTGTGGGATTCATTATTATCATTATCATTATATTGGCCAGTGGCACAGTCGTTAGTCTGGTTCTGCTACAAAATGGATGGGATGGGGGAGCGACAGCGACGCAGGGGCCCTGGGGGCTCGAAGCGCTCGTAGGGGGCGCTGCTGATGGGGGTCAGGCGCATGGAGGCCGCCGCCATGCCAGAAATGTTGTTCAGGCTGCGGGACTTCTCATAGCCTGACGCGGCTGTGGGTTTGAGGGGACAGAGCCAAAGAAACAGGGAGGGTTCAAAAGTCCAGGAAATCATAATCAATAGCAGTGAAAGGAATTTAATGATTAAGTGGCAAGAAATAAAACATTAAAAATTAAAATAATAACAATACAAATGGCATTTAAAAACCAAATTACACAGTGAAATAAACAAAGCCAGAGACAGACAAACAGACAGACAGACGGACGGACGGACACAGAGAGACAGAGACAGAGAGACAGGAGAATGAGAGTCATGAACTGCGTCACTTAGCCGTTTACATCATCATCAGTAAAACGCTTTTCCCCAAAACATAGCAAAGGTGAGTAAACGTCTGCGACTGAGGTGAGTGAGAATAACAGGCACAGCTCACCCTGACAGCACAACAGAACAAGCGGCACGGAGTGGCCAACACACACGCCTCACTGTCCACGTGAAGATGTACAGAGAAACTGCAGTGACACACCGTGCAGAACAAGTGCAACCCCCCCCCCCCACAACACCCCACTAAGCGGACTAACGGTCCCATAGCGGACCAGGGGGTATGTTTGAAAAAGATGAAGTTGAGGATGACAGTTTATCGGAAAAGGGAGAAGAGTGTCACAGCAACATGGTGAGAGAGTTCAGGCTGCCTCTGTGCCGTCGCTGGAGGACAGGGCTCTCTGTACCTCAGTTCCCTTCTGAACAGTGACAGGCAGCTTCCAGGAGCCAGGCAGGCAGAGTCACCGATCTCCAGTTCTACCCCTTATCCAATTACACGGCCCCATCTGACCTCAGCACAAAAGTGCCCAATTATTGTTCACTATCTGACCTCAGGAACCAAATCGGAAGAGAACTGGAGTCCCATCATTGCCTTTATAACTCAGAGATTCTGTGTACTTATGCTTGATACATTACAAATCGAGGCCCACCATCTGTGATCTTTCAGGGACTGCTGGCATGGTTCCCATGATGCACTGGGGTAGTGTACTGCACACAGATTGTTCACACAAAGAAGCTCACAGAAGAAAGACCAGCTGCTCTAGTGATCAGCAGACATGGATACACTTAATCACAGAAGAGAGAGGGAAAGAGGAAAAGGCAGAGAGGGAGGAAGAGGAGGCAGTTGAGAGGTGGAAAGAGGAGAAGGCAGAGAAAAGGAAGGACAAAGCAGCAGAAAGGGGGAAAGAGGAGGTGGCAGAGAGAGGAAAAGAGAAGACACAAATGTGCCCCACATAGCAGCAAATCAAAGCAAAAACAACTAGATGAATGCAGCAGAGGGACAATAAAATAACATGACAACATAATTTTAATGCTCTGTAATTAAAGATTCTTGAATAGCTTATTGGAGGTTTGGAGGTGTCTGCCAAGACACAGCTGGGCTGCTGTCGGTATTACGATCCATGTTCTGGGAAAAATCCTTCACTCCCAACCAGACCATCCCACCAGCAGGGGGCACTATTGACTGTGATGGCTGTGGTGAATCTTGACACCCCCCCCCCCATTCTCTGCGGGTTTATATTTTGGGAGAGTTCTGTTTATAACTCAGAGCAGAGTTCAGATGTCTCCCCCGAGACCAGAACTGCGACATTCCCACAGCATTCCCAGAAAAGGAAAGGGGATTAAGAAGACATCAGCTCAGTCACATGGAATTAATGGTGATGTCTGATGTTAGAGAGTAAACAGCATGTTCACATTTCACATGGAAAACACCTGAGAGGACAGCTTACACTTCACAATCAGCTATTTGCTGAGTTGATGTTTACACTCCATACCACCAAACAAACAGCAACTAGTGTTTTTTTAAACTGTTGTATTTTAAAACATGTTTTCAAGTCAACATAATAATTACTTCTACAGTGACATCATAATTAATTGTACTTGCACTAATTATTCACATAATGATAATTGATAATTCAGTTGTGTCATGATCTGCTCTGCAGTGACATCATAATTAAATGTGAAGGAACAAAACTCAAGAAGAATCCAGGTCGCAAGCAGTACAACATGAAGTAAAAACATGTTGCAGTGGCAACATGCTGAGCAGTGAGTCTGAGTACCTACCTCTGGTTATACTTTAGTTACACTACGGGGGCTGTAGAGCGGGCCTGGGGGTGGGATGGAAAATGAATGTTAATCTCAGGGGGGGAGGGAGAGGCAAGGCAAAACTGCCGGACAAATGCAAATATTGACCTTGACTTGGTATTTAAAACATATTAAGATTTTAATTTGCTTTACTGTCTGATTTAATAGCAAAGCAGTACTGTCCATTACAAATAAACACTGCTCAGATTCTCTCCCTTGAAGAATTTTCTGAAGTCTTTGTCTTCAGGTGAGTCCAATGCTTCCCGTCCCTGGATGTTTTCAGATTAGCTATGCATTCGGCACAGCAGCTGCCCAGGTCAATATTTGCAAACAAATTTTAATTTGTCCTTTCATGAGACTGAACCACTGCAGTATGCACATACAGAGATATATCTGTAGAGATCAGATATATTGCATCTATGTGCATGACACAGACTGAAAGACAGAGAAAAAACAGGCAGTAGGGTGACTGTAACAGACTGACACTGAAAGACAGAAAACAAACGGGCAGCAGAGTGACCATAACAGACTGAGAAGAGTCTGAGAGACAGAGAACAAACAGGTGGCAGAGTGACTGTGACAGGCTGAGACTGAGAGACAGAGAACAAACAGCAGCAGAGTGACTGTGACAGACTGAGACTGAGAGACAGAAGAAACAGGCAGCAGAGTGACTGTGACAGACTGAGAGACAGAAAACAAACAGGTGCCAGAGTGACTGTGACAGACTGAGACTGAGAGACAGAAGAAACAGGCGGCAGAGTGACTGTGACAGACTGAGAGACAGAGAACAAACAGGTGGCAGAGTGACTGTGACAGTCTGAGACAGAGAAAGAGAACAAATGGCAGCAGAGTGACTGTGACAGACTGAGAGACAGAACAAACAGGCGGCAGAGTGATTATGACAGACTGAGGCAGAGAACAAACAGGCTGCACAGCGACTGTGACAGACTGAGACTGAGAGACAGAGAACAAAGAGGTGGCATAGCAACTGCAACAGAGAACAAACAGGTGGCAGAGTGACCGTGTCAAACTGAGACTGGGAGACAGAGAACAGACAGGCGGCATAGCGACTGTGACAGACTGAGACAGAGAACAAATACACGGTATAGCAAATGAGACAGAGAACAATCAGGCAGCAGAATGACTGTGACAGACTGAGACAAAGAACAAACAGGTGGTTGAACGACTGTAACAGACTGAGACAGAGAACAATCAGGCAGCAGAGCGACTGTGACAGACTGAGACTGAGAGACAGAGAACAAACAGGTGGCATAGCGACTGTGACAGACTGAGACTGGGAGACCAAGAACAAATAGGTGATAAAGAGACTGTGACAGACTGAGATAGAGAACAATCAAGCAGCAGAGTGACTGACAGACTGAGACTGAGAGACAAAGAATAAACAAGTGGCAAAGCGACTGACAGACTGAGACAGACAAAAAACAGGTAGCAGAATGACTGTGACAGACTGAGACAGACACTGAACAAACAGGCGGTATAGCAACTGTGACAGACTGAGGAAAAAAAATTAAACAAAAAGGTGGGAGACACAGAGACTATGACACACTTGGCACACTGCATATGAAATTTTCTGTTTTATACCACATGAACCCAGGCATAGTCATACATACAGAAAAAAATGCAACAAAACACATAACTGGAAATGGAGAGATTTTTGTACAGGATTTTTCTGGGAATGAGAGGAAGCAGAGACTAAAAGAAAGAGGGACAAGACCTGATGTCTGAAATGGAGAAGCGTGTGGTTGTGACGGACACAGCTTAGAGATACCGAGAGCGATGCCTTTCATTCCCCTGACGCCATGCTCCCAGCATGGAATGGGACTAACAGCATGACTTGAACCCTGAAAGAAATGTGTCCTGTTGAGCAGCTCACTTACTCAGTGTGGTAGCAGAGAGGGACAGATCAAGGCAGTGCTTCATGTTATTCAAATAGCAAGAAGAAACCAGAGCAGGGGGATTAGGGGAGCGCGGCTGGCCCAGCTCCCAGGAGGAGACAGCACAGACGGCAACGTGAATGAAGAATGGGCCCTGAAGCTTCAATTAAGGTCCTGAAAGGTAACTCATCTGCATGTGTGCAGCTTCTGTGCCACGTAAACGCAGTATAAGCTGTCACTGCAGGACAGGGACGCACCCTCACATCTGCATTTAATTACCTTATACATTCTTCAGAATACTGGACCCAAGAAGCTTGCTTTCAGATTTTTTGTTATTAATTTGGGATATGACTATGTGTCAAATTAGACCTAAAATATTAGGAAAACCAAAAACAACAACAGCAATAATCATCATCACATTATGGTGTCATTTTAGGTGCAATGCATCATGGGAATATGATGGTACGGCTATAAATACCTTTTTCACTAATCTCTTCATTGACATACTTTATTTAACCTAAATTCAAATTCAATAACAACGGAAATCAGTTAAACTGTTAATATCTCTTTCCCACAAGCCTTTGCTCACAAATCCCAGAATGCTCTCTTCCACGGATTCCTTGACAACAACGGGAAGTAATGAGGACAGGAGAGAGAAATGGGGGAGGGGGGGCGACGGACGGAACTCTGAGGCGAGAAAAGGGGACATTTTGTTTCAATGACAGACACAGACAGATTCATGGAAAGAGAGATAAAGAACGAGCTAAAGTGAGCACAGAACGATCCACCGCAAAGACATGCTGAGAAACCCCCCCACACACGCACACACACCAGGTACACTGGACAGGCTCAGGCCATGGGGAAAGCATCCTCTGACCTTTAGACCTTTTCTGACCACATCAGTTATGTTTGGTTGACAGAAGGTCAAAAGGAGGCAGACGGCAATAGTATATAATAAAGGGCACAGCGAGCGTACAAAACAGCACAGCACCCCCTACTGCTTCCAAAAGGAAAACGCTGGCCATCTGGGGCCTAGCTGAGATGCTCATACTGACCCGTCATGCATCTCTGCTAATGTACCCATATCAGGACGTGCCTCCTGACCCCACACTTTCACTTTCAGGGGAATAGGCACACCCCATATTTGAAATAAGATGTATCAGGGCACCTGGCCATGATGGTATCCCATTGAGCTCCACATCACTGTGTCCATTCTGGCTGCCTTTTCCTTTTAAGTAGTGAGGAGGTGCGGTGCCAACACGCAACATCGTCGTGGAAACAAAAAGCAGCTCTGAACACCCCCTGCAACCCAGGCCAGCTGTCACTTACCTTCCAGCATCAGGGGCAAGGGCTCAGTGTTAGCCTGGCAGTGCATCAGCCCTGCAATGTGTCAGTCCTGCAGTCTGTCAGAGCATCAGCCCTGCACGGTGTTAGTCCTGTAGTGTGTCAGAGCACCAGCCCTGCAGTGTGTCAGTCCTGCAGTTTTTCAGAGCATCAGCCCTGTAGTGTATCAGAGCATCAGCCCTGCAGTATGTCAGTCCTGCAGTGTGTCAGAGCATCAGCCCTGCAGTGTGTCAGAGCATCAACCCTGCAATGTGTCAGTCCTGCAGTGTGTCAGAGCATCAGTCCTGCAGTGTAACAGGCCTGCAGTGTGTCAGAGCATCAGCCCTGCAGGGTGTCAGTCCTGCAGTGTGTCAGTGCGTCAGTCCTGAAGTGTGTCAGTTCTGTAGTGTGCCAGCCCGGCAGTGCGTTAGTCCTGCAGTCTGTCAGAGCATCAATCCTGGAGTGTGTCAGTCCTGCAGTCTGTCAGAGCATCAATCCTGCAGTCTGTCAGTCCTGCATTCTGTCAGAGCATCAGTCCTGGAGTGTGTAAGTACTGCAGTGTGTTAGTCCTGGAGGGTCAGTCTTGAAGTGTATCAGTCTGGAAGTGAGTTAGCCTGGGAGAACATCAGTACTCAGTGTGTCTGCCTGGCATTGTGTCAGTTCTGCAGTTTGTCAGCCCTGGCAGTATGTCAGTGCATCAGTTCTGGAGTGTGTCAGTCCTGTAGTGGGTCAGTTTTTCAGTCCTGCATAATGTCAGTCTGGTAATATGCCATTGTGTCTGTTCTACAGTGTCAGCCTGGCAGTGTGTCAGTCTTGCAGTGTGTCAGTCTTGGCACTGTATCACTCTTGAAATGCATCAGCCGGGCATTATGTTAGTGTGTCAGATCTGCAGTGTGGCAACCCTACAGTGCGTCAGTGCTGGTCCTGAAGTGTGTCAGTCCTGCAATGTGTCAGTGTGTCAGTCCTGCAGTATGTCAGTCTATTAGTTCTGGATTCTTTCAATGTGCCAGTGACCCGCAGTGTGTGTAAGCATGGAGCTTGTGTTGCTCATACAGCCTGAGTATTTCAACAGCTGAGGCATAAAGCATGTTTACAGGTCAAGTGAGCAGCATGTCACTGGGGACAGAGGACAGTCCCCTGGCTCTGTGTGCCACTCGCTCATCTGCATCTGGCCTGCATCAGCCCTTGTTCCATTTTCCTTAAGCGGGGACATGCTAAAGGACCGCACCCCCACTCTGCCCCAATGAGATACTGCTCACCTGACCTCAGCTATCTAATCAGCACCACTATACCCACGACATTTTGCCCTGGGGAGATGGAGAGGAGGGACACAGCTCACCTGAAAAAGGTGTTTAAGATAAAGGAGGCTGAGCATGATTACCCTGCTCTTTTGGGAGGTGCAGCCGTCAGTCAGCGTCACCTCACCAGGGCAAAGGTCAATGGGAGAAACCGGGCACAGCAACATAAAACGCAAGATAGACAGACGCAGCAGCGGGGAGGAGCATGTGTCAGCGAGAGACCACGTGACAACACAGGAGAGCACGCGAGGAGGACACCTACTGGCACACCAGCACACATTCAGCGGGTGTAACATCAGCACCCTCCAATAGGACAGCATTACACAGCCTAGCACCATGTGACATAATCAACCAAATACGCAGGACGACCTGTTAAACTGACAAATGTGAGTTTGGGTAAAAACATCAGATAAAAATCATGGTCATGCTTCCAGAGAATCACCATCTGTATCTAGCTGACTTGTGTATAACCACCTAGCATACATTAACATGACATACATCCACCAAACAAACAACTGACATACAGACACCTGGATACAGAAAACTGACATAGAGACACCCAGCATACATTAACATGACATACATTCACCAGAAAACTGACATACAGACACCTGGCATTCAGATAACTCG
>JAODKC010000048.1:4654813-4668444 GCA_026777985.1 Mormyrops attenuatus | reverse complement strand
CCCTGCCCAGGCAGCCTCATTTCCTCTGTCCGCAATGCCTCTGTCCCCCCTGCCCAGGCAGCCTCATTTCCTCTGTCCACACTGCCTCTGTCCCCCCTGCCCAGGCAGCCTCATTTCCTCCGTCCGCAATGCCTCTGTCCCCCCTGCCCAGGCAGCCTCATTTCCTCTGTCCGCAATGCCTCTGTCCCCCCTGCCCAGGCAGCCTCATTTCCTCTGTCTGCACTGTCTTAATTCCTTTCCCTCCACTGTCCTACCCAAACTGTCTCAGGAATGATGAGTGAAAAGGGTTAGGATTAGAGGAATGAGAAGTGGAGCAGGGACTAGAAATGTGTGGTGTGGAGTCTCATGAGAAGGTGACCCAGAAATAGCATATGGAATGAGGTGCACAAGGAATAGGACTAGGGTGTAGCTTAAGAATGTGGAGAGAAGAAAACACTGGGAAGTCTGGAGACAGTCCCATTATACAGAGTAACCAGACTGGTGATTTAAACAGAGTAAACCTCAGAGTAAATGTTGGGTAAATGTGATAGTAATGATAATCATATCATATTGGTTAGATACAGCTGATTTAACCATAATTCATCACTGATATGATGGAGGGATGAACCTAAAAAGTAATCGTCCTGCATTCCACTATCGCTACACTATGCTAATACTTTCCGTTTGTCTTTCACTTTGACTAATTCCTGACTTTCCACTCATTTCCCTAACACCTCAATTTCCTGTCATGTCCCTTTGCTAACACCTCACTCTCCACTCACCTTGCCATGCCATGCATCCAGATTTCCCCAGACATGTCCTCTTTTTGGGGCCCTGTCTGGGCATCCAGGTGGTTTTTCAAAAATTGGTTGTTTGTCCGGGTTTAGTGTTGCAATCCATATGACCCAGTGGTGCAAGTTACAGTGGAGTACCAAGTGAAGGAAAAGGCACTAAATTTCAATATACAGCAATCACTCAGTACCATCAGACAGCATTTGCAAGGCTTGTGCACACATTTACATTGAAAATTAAACAATATACACATACCCATATTTCATGCTGCTCACGAGTGACGTCAACTCCTGGAAACTATTGGCACTTTGACACTATTTTTGCTTTCATGTAAACAGTGAACTGCATGGTTTTCTTAAAGTTTAACAAACTTCAGCTTAGTAAGGGATGTCAAACTCTACTTCTAGAGGGCCAAAGCCCTGTGCAGCTTAGTTCTTCCCCTGTTCCACTACAAATGATTCAGCTCAAGAGCTGTGTGGTAATTAGCACAAGGAGTTGAATCACGTGTGTTAAATAAGGGGAAACCCAAAAATGTGCAGGGCTCTGGCCCTCCTGGACTGGAGTTTGACACCCCTGACTTAGTGTTTTGTAACTTTTGTTGAAAAGATTTGTATACAAGAATATTGTGTCAGTTTTGTGTATATTGTAGAACGAGAGTTAACTGTAAGGTTACCATACATCTGGGTATCCCCAAATGCAAATTTTCGTTTTACAGTGTGGTTAGGGAAAACTAATTAATATTCAAGAGAGAAGCACTACCTGATTGGTCGGAGAACATGAAAACTCATTAATACACTGATCCCTAGACATGTCCTCTGTTTTGTCTCGCCAAATACGGTAACCCACCTAAAGCTTAATTTTCCTCTCGCTTCACTATACTAACTCTTCACTTTGCCAATGCCTCACTTTCCGCTCGCTTCACTATGCTAACTCTTCACTTTGCCAACACCTTACATTCCTCTTGCTTTGCTAACTTTTCACTTTGTTAGGCCTCACTTTCCACTCGCTTCGCTATGCTAACGCTTCACTTTGCTAACGCCTCACTTTCCGCTCGCTTCGCTATGCTAACTCTTCACTTTGCTAATGCCTCACTTTCCTCATTCTTCAATGCGCTATAGTGTATATATTCTATATCCTCATTTTCTCTGGCATAGTCTGAATTAATCCCATGTCTTTGCTGTCTGATATATTCTGTTCCCCATTTGTTCTGTATTGTTGATCCCATGTTCCTCACTCTGCGATGACCCAGCGTCCTGCGAGCGCTCACCTGCTGCAATGGCAGGAGCTCAATGACGCCCTGCACTGCTGCTTCACTGCGCAGACGGGGCCTCATTCAGGAACCTGGCATTCCCAACATCCCTCAGCAGAGTCTAGTTGTAGCAGAGTGTAACACACAGACAGACACACACGGACAGACACATACACTCTCTCACATACAAGACCTCACATTGCCTTCACACCTCTAAGAGGCATCTGTAATTTATTCTATTTCATATTGACTAGAGAGCACTGGAGCATGCTTTATGTGTGTGTGTGTGTGTCTGTTTGTCTGTCTTTGTCTGTCCATGTGTATCTGTCTGTGTGTGTACACTCTGCTGTAGCTCGACTATGTGGATTATGTTTAGATTACATTGTGGGGAGCCCACAATGTACTAAAACCTGTTTTTTGAGGTTGTGGGGACCCTTTTTCAGGTCCCCACAAAGATCTGTGAATGCAATCAAACAACTAAAAATGCCATATTTTGTTTGGTCGCTTATGGTTAAGGTTAGGGCTGGGCAGGGGTTAAGGTCGTCATGTTGGGAATAGTGTTTTCCCCATAGAAGTGAATGGAGAGTCCCTACAAAGATATAATTACAAACCTGTGTGTGTGTGTGTGTGTGTGTGTGTGTGTGTGTGTGTGGAGCCTCGTCTGGCAGCGCTCTCCCTTTTCCTGTTACCACTGTCCCTTTGTTCTTAATCCAACTGAGCGCTTTGAAAAAGGAGGGAGTGTGAAGTCACAGACTTCACAGTAGAGCGAAAGTGTTATGAAGCACATCCCAGGTAAACCAATCAGGGAGGACTGCTCCCAGGTCATGTGACAGGGCATCTCTTTGGGAAGCTTGGTCTGTACATTGTGGCTGAAGACAGTAGCCAACAGGGCTGACTGCTCCCTAGAAGCCCTTGATGCGCTCCAGTCTGACATGACACACAATCATTGTTGTCACAAGACTGTCAAACTGTCCAGCAGTACTCCAGTGAAATATCCATCCATCCATCCATTCATCCCTCCCTCCCCCCAGCCACCACCTCCATCTCCTCCAGAGAGAACCCAAGGCATGATCCAGTAAAACACTGTGACACTATGACTGTGACTCTGACACTGTGCAGCTGCACCCTGCTGCGTGGCCTGGCTGCCTGACACAGGCTCTGGGCCTCACATCCCTCTGCTGGATTAGTGCTTAGGGGATGCAGAACTGCAGACTGAAGTGTCAGCTGATGTAAACGTACAGTCCCCCAGCAGGCCGACATCCAGCCTTGAAACAGCTGCTCCTTCTCCAAAAAGCCGTCCACCTCACTCTGTTTGATTTCTCACTATTCCTCTTCTCCCATCTTATGCTGCTGTATCTTTCATTGTTCAAGTCCCTCCTCCTTGCTACACTGCTGCATAATCGTCATCATCGATTCACATGTGCCCCCCCCTCCAAAAAAACGTGCACCAACCCACCAGGACCCCCACCAGGAGGCTCACTCCTCCACTGCTGCCAGCTGCTGTTGGACTTCAACACCCCCAGCATACAGTGTCAGTCACGAGAGAGACTGCGCCTTGTCCTTGTGTTTTCTGCCTGACTCTCTTTGCCAGTGATCTTGTGGGAGCTGCATCCTGGAGCTGGTCACACTAGATCTGTAGTGTCATTGTAGCAGGACAGCTGCTGTATGGGAAATGATTCTTTTTATAACTAAGTTTGTGGAGTGAGCTGCTGTAGGCACGTGCAGAATACAGCCCACACATCTGCTGGTACACCTGCATAAAAGCTAACAGTACAGACATAAATCTGTCTGCATTTTGAGAAGCCCAATCAGGGTGTAATCATACATCAATTTAAAAAAACATACTGATCAATGTGAAACACCAGGACTAGATAACTGTACAACCCGTATAGCCCATATGTCTGAAAGAAATACATATAAGTGGGGGGTAGATGGTCCACCATAGATTCTGTCAATCAAAGGGGTCTCTGGGCGAATTTTGAGGGTGGTTCTGTTTTACTCCTTGGCTACATGCCTGATTGGTAGTGAACAAATTCCTGGGGGGGACCGTTATTTTACTATGTGGCTGTGTGCCTGGTGCGAGTCTACTGAACACACCTTGAATGCCCCCCAAAATCTGTTTTAATATCAAGCTCCTCTCATCCATTTGTGCAGTGGCATCTTCTCCAACATTTGCGT
Source organism: Mormyrops attenuatus (assembly GCA_026777985.1). Lineage (NCBI taxonomy): Eukaryota > Metazoa > Chordata > Actinopteri > Osteoglossiformes > Mormyridae > Mormyrops > Mormyrops attenuatus. The sequence continues at coordinate 4,664,246 of JAODKC010000048.1, read as the reverse complement.
TCTCTCACTGATGGTGAGGGGGATCAGTGGGGGATTTCGTAAGGAAAAGGAAGAGTGTGGGAAGATAAAGGATGAATAGAATAAGGAAGAGAAAGAGAAGAGAAAAAGACTCCAGAGAAATGAACAGGCAGAGTAGAGGGAAGTAGAGGAGAGACAGAGAGAAGGAGAGACTCAGTAATATAAGGAAACAGGGGAGCTGTAAGAGGCTGAATAGAATGTGGAACTAGAGAGAGGGGCAGGGGAAGAGGCAGGCCTGCAATGCAGCAGCAGTGTGAGAGGGCAGCTGACACGCACTGATAGCACCGACAGCACGTACAGGTGTGCACATCATCAGCACACATCTGCAATGAGCGCTTCATTACCAGCCAATGTTCTGTACGGACTAGGAGAAACAATGATTCTGTCCATTATCCTTAGCACACAGTAGCATTGGGGAGCACTGCAGGGTCACAGCTTTGTGATGCAGCAGCCCTGCAGTGCTGTATGTATTTGTGAAAATGCAGCAGCTCACTGTACTGAGAAATGCAGGGGTCCCCATTGCAGGGCCCCCAGTAATGCAGATGCTGAAATGTTCATCTTCCTGGGTGTCCGTCAGCACATACCCATCTGAGCCCCCTACAGCCACAAAGAGAGTGAATGCACCAAGGTATGTGGTAACAAGTGCACAGCGCCACCTGGAGGACTGGCACAGCATCACTGTAAGCCACAATTCACAAGGAAGCACTAAGGACACTGAGAGTGAAGGTAATGTATTTAGAGAACAAGGATGGTGAGGAAATTGTGATGACAGTGGACAGCAGTGAAGGTGCAACATGGCGGGTACATTCAGACTCTCCATCAATCATCATCCTATCCTACACCCAGCCATCTCTCCATCATAATTCCATCATCATTCCCAGTTGACCAGTCCTTACTCCCTCCATCTTCATGCACAGACGCTCATATATAGTGCTGCCCTAAATATAAATACCAGCTGTGGATGTTATAGGCTGTGTGTGACAAACAGAGCAGCTTCCAGGCCAAGGTGCCACACAGGTGACACAGATTCCAGCTGCAGAGGGACTGGCTCTGGTGACTCAGGCTATTTTAGTGCAGACACCTCATTGAGTAAAAGCCAGTCAGGGAATCAGGTGCTAACCATTCACACAATATGAGCTTGTGCCAACTATTTTACACTATGAAAAAGCACCTCTCAATGATTTCTACTCACTCGCTGTAGTAAGCGCTAATTTGGTGCATTTGTGGCATAAGGAGGACACAGTATGTCCAGTCCCAGCATAGTGAAAACTGTATGTTTTTATGTGTAGGAGCTGGAGTCCTGCTTGGAGTCAACATCACCCAGCAGGATATCAGTGCTCTTAGTCGTAGCAACTGCGTCACTCACAGAATCTTATAAAGATCTGTTCAGCAGCTGTTTCACTCACAGATTCTTAAAGATTTGTTCAAAAGTTGAGTCACTCACAGGCCCTTCTACAGATCTGTTCAGCAGCTGAGTCATTCACAGAACCTTATACAAATCTGTTCAGCAGCAGAGTTACTCACAGAACCTTATAAAGATCCATTTAGCAGCTGCATCACTCACAGAAATTATCAATGCTGCAGATGTGCCACTCACAGAGCCTTATAAAAATCTGCTCAGCAGTAGAATCACTCACAGAACTGTATAAGGATCCATTTAGCATGACAAGCACTCACAGAACCTCATAAGGATCCGATCAGCAGACACATCACTCACTGAACTATATAAAGATCCATTTGACATCTGAGTCATTCACCGAAGCTTATAAAGAACCATTCAGCACTTGTGTCACTCACATATCCTCAAAAAGAATAACTCAGTAGCTAAGTCACTCACAGAACCTTATAAATAACCATTCAGCAGCAGTATCACTCACAGAAGCATTTAAAGATCCATTCGGCAACAGAGTCACTCACAAAACCTTATAAAGATCCGCTTGGCAGCCACATCACTCACAGAAGCATTTAAAGATCCATTCGGTATCAGTCATTCACCGGAGCTCATTAAGAACCATTCGGCATGTATGTGACTCACATAACCTTATAAAGATCCATTCAGCAGCTGAGTCACTCACAGAACATAATAAAGAACCATTCAGTAGCTGCATCACTCACAGAACATTTTCATAATCTGTTCAGTAGCTGTGTCACTCACAGAACCTTACCATGATCTGTTTAACAGCTGCATCACTCACAGAATCTTATAAATATCCATTCAGCAGCATAGTCATTCACAGATTCCTATAAAGAACCATTTAGCAGCTACATCACCCATAGATTCTTATACTGATTCATTCTGCAACTGCATCACTCATAGAACCTTTTGCAGGTAACTCTGTCATCAGGTAGGTAGACAAATTTGAACACAGACAGACATTAACCTGAACAAAGAGATGGGATACGTGGACACATAACCTGAACACAGGCAGACATATAGACACATAATCTGAACACAGGCAAGCAGGCCAAAATGTGGGACTATGAACCTGAATATAGGCAGGCAAACAGATCAATGTACATCAGCACAGGCACACATATGGGTATAAATGCCTGACCACATAATCTGGCCATAGATCAAGCAAGTACAAATTCGCTTAAACAACAAATTCAATTAAACAAAGTATGATTCTGTGAAACTCAACGAGTACCTACTCTACACTAGATACATCTTCATACAAATTAATGTAAATTTATACACACACAAAACCATACACAGAAATCATACATACTCATACATGGATACTGGGGGCGGTGTGTGGTTCTGGGAGTTAAAGATTATCTGGAAGGTCATGGGTTCATAATTCTTTGGATAGCAGGGTAAACTTTGGATAAAATAAATACATGTAAAGGTAATCTATATTAATACACATAATACAAACATTCACAGTCACTCATAAACATGCGTACACACATTTAAATACAGTTATATTTTACACAGGTTTCCATTTATTGATCGACCGACGAATTTCCAGTCTGCTTATTACCTGAGAATCGCTTAACTGCAGAAGTGTGTATGAAGACTAAAAATGTTTACATAGCAGAAAGGGTACTGTAACCTCCTGAGACCCAGGCCATTCATTTGTGTCCTCTGTAGTGGACATTTTGTTTTTGTATCTATCTTTTCACTAATGTAAGAAAACTTATTTATTCCTGTTGTACACTAAAGAGGACGTGCTGTGAAATTAAAAGTAAAAATAAATTTGAAAAAATCTAAATTGTAAGATGTTTTATTTCCTCCAAAGACATAGAAAATCACAAATAACCTGAAATTTTCCTTGGGTCTCAGGAGGATATGGCATATAAACATATTCCCCAGACGCTGCACTTCATGCAGGCTGCGGGAAAATTCAAACAAAGAAGCAGAAAACCCTCACGAGTGGCTCTTTCAGATGCGCTAGACAGACAAATGAATAGGCCGACAGAGACGTATAGATTAATCAATAAACGGATACGAACACGCAGCTTGCAAAGATCAGCAAAAAGGGGGGAGGAAAAGGTGACCCCATCCAATATTTTCATGGCATTTATCCCCGATCGAAGAACGGGAGAGGAGCGCAGAGCGACGAGCCGCCTCCCTCTCCCCCTCTCATGCAGCAGAGAGCAGCGCGCCGCCAGCCGGCAGCGCAGCGCAGCGCACCGCAGTGCTGCGCTATAGCACAGGCGGGCGGCGGAGGCTGCTTCCCACCGCGCCGGCCGCCGGCACACGCATCATACCGCAGGACCAGCTGAACGCATGAAATCCGCGATGAGGACGATTCGTACGGAGCGACGCCGGCCCTGCATCTTATTAAAATGCTCGGCACAGAGCCTTACGTCATTAGTAGCGCAGATCTATAATCCGCCTTTTAGAAAGCCGTGATATGCCGCCGGTACGGCACTGGATCTTCGCACTGTCCGTGTACTGGGCTATAGGAGGGGCTGCACACACAGCTCTCCGCCGTCTCTGTGTCTCAAACCTTAAGTACTACTCATTAACTTTTCAGTTTCGATGTAAGAAAATGTAATCTAAATGCGGAGGTCCTGGACCATTACGGAACATCCATACGCCAGACGGAGGGGGAGGAGGTTGCATCCCTCAAGCCTTCCCTCGGAACGACTGCTATGATATATAGGATAAGTGAAGGGGACGGGGTCGCGGCGTCCTTCTGTCTCCTTTTCTGCCGGAGCGAGTCGGACAGGCTTGGCTCCGCTTCCACGTTTCTCTGTTACATTTAATTACCCTGAACACGTCCGTACTGCTAAAATGATAAAAGGCAATGCGGCTCTTCCTTCCGACGTCAGCGGTGTCTCGAACATATTGCGAGTCCATGACGAAAAATGTTTATTATACAAGAATGAAGAAGATAAACGTGCAGTCAGAAGTGACAGCAACACAGCGTCTGTCAAACCCCATATGTCGACCTATACTGCATAGAAAGCTGGAAAATTGCCCGAAAGAGCCTCGATTAACCTGAAGGGGCAGAAACAGATACGTGAATGGAGATGGGATACCCCGAAAGTTAGACGGGAACATGCGGAATTGCCCTTGACATCCTGTATAATGAGCAGTGTGACGTTAAAACGTCAGCTTACACGGCTGCTTAGCAAAATAATGTTAATAAACGCTTAATGAGTGCAGACATACTGAAGTGTATTGTGACCTGATTTCTTATTCCATGGTGTATGTAAGATTGCGGTGGAGCTCTGTGTGTGTGTGTGTGTATGTGTGTGTGTGTGTGTGTGTGTGTGTGTGTGGAAACCCTAACCGCGCACCAGCCGTCGTCTGTTTGCACACTGCGTTTGATGAGCCGCCGAAAGACAAACTCTGCAATTGATACACAGAAAACGTGCAATTTCGCTGAACACACAGAGCGCAGGATATATGTTTGTTTATTACAAACGGCGTGCTTAGTCAGACATATTAACCCGATGGGCTGCGTGCGGTGCGCGCAACGGGGAAAGTGGAAAGGACATTGGAAAGGGGCACATTCACAGCGGCCTCATCCGCAGGGAGATGGATGCTTTATTGCAGGTGCAATAACGAGGCTTGTCGGGATATGAAACAAATAAGACGCCGTTTCACACAAACACCCCTTCCGTTAGAAAAACAATAAAAAACGGAACTAACCGAGCTGGGTTTAATAGTGAATCGCAAGGTTAAACGCATTGCATCTATCCAGAGATGCAGAAATTGGGAAATCCTCTAAAATAGGGAGATGCAACCAGGCAGTGACAACGGGACGAGTGGGCAGGATCGGGCGCTAACAGGCAGAAAGTGGGGGATGCGTAGAGGAATGTGCACGGTGTCATTAACTGTGACACACTGGCGGTTTATACTGAACACATAGAAAAACAAGAGAACCCTTTATGGCTCAAACGAAGCTGCTCGTCATGTTCACATTAAATAACTAGATGTTTAAGAAGTGACAGCTCTGGTTAACTACTAAGATGCGGACAAACTTAATTTCATTGTGACCCCTTAAGGACGTTATTCAAAATCGACCGAAGGAGACAGTCACAATTACAGTAGCAAAACCTCAGCCGAGTAAAACTTGCCGGGTACGGGTGACAAGGTAAAAAGTCTGCAATGCCCACATTCAGCCATGAGCGGTCTTAAGTCATTATGAATGTCAGTAGTAAGGGGTACAGCTTCATGGACACTCACCCGGGCGTATTTGGATGAATAGGGATCCTCAAAGAGTGCCCAGATGCGCGGCTGCCATACACGCCACCAGCTGGCTTTCCTGCCATCCTCCTGTAGGCACAGTCTCTTCAGGTCTCCATCCGCGCCCCCCGTCAATGCAGGGTCGTCTTCGGGAGGGTCCGGCTCGGGGGTCTCGAAGCTGTCCAGCGCCTCCTCCGCGTCCCGGTGCTGCCGGTAATTCATCCAGCAGCACGCCTCCACGTCTGTCTCGTCGATGCCCCAGAAAGCCAGCTCCTCCTCGAAGAGCGGCCCGCATACGTCGCTGGGACAGTGCAGCTTCCCGGTACGATAATAGTTGAGGATGAAGGCGAAGGTGTTAGGGTGGCGATCAAAGAAAAACTCGTCGGATTTCGGGTCATAGTCAAAGTTGCTGTACGCATCCGGCTCGGTGAGCCACGATAAGCGGGTACCGGGCAGCGTCTTCAGGGTGCTGCGGTAGGTTTCGTGTCGCACACCCCCGCAGTTTATCACAATTTTCTCGCTGTCTGACGGGCAAGTCATGTCTGCACTGTAACATGCTTTGTTGGCCGACTTGTTCCCCCCCTTGCGCCCTTTGAAAGAGGAGACACACACTGAACTGAGCATAGGGGACCGGGGGGAGGGAGAGGAGGAGAGAGAGAAGGCAGGGAGGTGGGGGGTGGAGTCTGCAGAGAGAGGGAGAGATGGGGGAGAGAAATGAGTACAACGGGCCGGACACTGCTCTAATATTATGACAAAGTTTACAATGAACCCAATTATAACTGCATGTACACTTTACAGTCCCACTCTGTAGTTTATTATATTGTACTTTTATTATAAGGTAGCATTAATATACCAATTGAATAATTATACCAAAAAGAAAACAGCCTTGTTATTACAGAACTGAAATCCACACATAGGTATGTATCACAAAAACTACCGCAGTCAAGACCCAAATACCAGTACTGAGTATTGATACCCGGAGAAGGTTAATACTCAATTACTATGCAGCTTCTGATAATCACTGCATAGTGAGATTACGACTTAGGGAAACGTTTATGATAATTATCTGAAGGTGATTAGAAAGAAACACCAGCAAATGACGTTTCATTTATTATTTGCAGAGTGCCGAGTGAGGAAACTTCCTGCAGTGTATGCGCGCTGTTTCAGACAGACAGATACGGATAGCCACTCTCTGTGCTCGTCATTGCCTCAGTCGCTTACTTCAGCGAGGCCACAGGGAGATGGACGGAGCTGTGTTACACTCCACCCCCTGCTCCCCCCTGTCCCTTTTCGTTCTCCTCCCTCTCCTCGCTCATCCATTGGGAGAGAAAGAAACAGAGCGAGTACCTCAAGCAGAACCATTATTTGCTGAGCTCCACAAAATGGGGAGGTAAGACTGCAGAGCGATGGTGCTTCTCCCCGCTCTGCTCGCTCCCTCCTCCTCTCCCCACCTCCTCCCCTTTCTTACACCACCTCCCCTGCATTTTACTCTTTTTTCCTCCTCCTATTTAGTGCTGTCTTAATATATATTTACTGGTAACCACAGTAGCAGACCAAGAATAGCCCATTAACATTGACCCACATTGACAGTGTGTACTGAACACGCAGAGGACACTGACACAGAATGTATGTACTGAACACACAGAGGACACAGACACAGAGTGCATGTACTGAACACACAGAAGACACTGACACAGAATTCATGTACTTAACACACCGAGGGCACTGATGCTGTGTACATACTGAACAAGCAGAGAATACTGACACAGAGTGTCTATGCTGAACACACAGAGTAGAGTGATACAGAGTACATGTATTGAACACACAGAGGACATGGACACAGAGTACATGTACTGAACACACAGAGAACATGGATGGTGGGCGCATGTATTGAATACAAAGAGTGTATGTACTGAACAAGCAGAGGGACACTGACACAGATTGTATGTACTGAGCATACAGAAGACAAAGACACAGAGGGTAGATACTGAACACGCAGAAGACACTGACACATAGTGTAGGTACTGAACACACAGAAGAGACTGATGCTGAGTAAACGCACAGTGTATTGAACATGCAGAGGACACTGACACAGGGTGCATGTACTGATCATAAAGAGGACACTGATGTTGGATGTATGTACTGAAGTGAACACAATCATTAATACTGAGCTTATGTACTGAACACAGAGGACGCAGAAATTGATTGCAATAACACAGAGTGTATGTACTGAACACATAACATCAACACAGAGTGTATTATTGAACACATAGAGGACATTAACACTGAGTATTGGTACTGAACACATAGAGGACACAGATGCTGAGTATATATACTGAACACAGAGCATATTAACACAGTGTATCTACTGAACACACAGAGAGGACATTAAACTGAGTGTACGTCCTTAGTACAAAGAGGTCATTAACACAGAGCATATGTCCTGAGCACAAAGAGGGCATCAACACAGAGTGTATGTCTTGAGCACATAGAGGGCAATAACACAAAGTGTATGTACTGAACACATAGAGGACATTAACACCGGATATATGTCCTGAGCACATAGAGGACATTAACGCTGGGTGCATTAACGCTGATTAACTGGCTGCATGTCCTGGGAAGGTGAATGGTTTTTGCTGCAGCAGGAGTGCTCTCTCTTTGTCCTCACAGTGCAGAGTCAGAGTTTTAACGCTTTAAAGGGCCGGTCAGTCAAGACGCTGTGCACCCGCCTACCCCCTTGCCTGCCTGCCTGTCCATTTGCTTGCCTAACTGCTCACCCACTTGCCTGCCTGCCTGCCTCCCCCCTTGTATGCCTCCTTGCTTGCTTGCCCACCTGTCCGACTGCCCACCAGTTAATTTGCCCGCCTGCCCACTTACCTGCCTGCCTGCCCACCCTCCTGCCTGTCCGCTTGCCCCCTTGCCCATGTGCCAGCCTGTCTGCCCACTTTCCCACCTGCCTGCCCGCTTGCCCTCCTGCCTGCTTGCCTGTCTGTCTGCTCGCTTACCCATCTGCCTACCCAATTGCCCTCCTGCCTGCTTCCTTTGCCTGCAGGACAGCCTGATGGCCTTCCTGCTTGTCCGCCTGCCTGTTTGCTTGCCCACCTGCCTGCTTGCCCACCTGCCTACCTGCTTGTCTGTCTGCCTGCCCGCCCAACTGCCTGCCCACTTGCCTGCCTGACTGCCCGCTACCTGCTTGCATGCCCGCCCACCAGCTTACCCGCCTGCCTGCATGTTTGCTCGCTCACCTGCTTGCCCGTTTGCCTGCCTGCCTGCCCGCTTGCCTGCCTGCTTGCCCACCTGCCTGCCTGCTTGCCAGCCTGCTCACTTGTCTGCCTGCTCGTTTGATCGCCCACCTGCCCACTTGCCCACCTGCCACTTGCTTGCCTGCTCGTTTGCCCACCTGCCTGCCCACTTACCTGTCTGCCTACCTGCTTGCCCACCTGCCTGCCCACTTGCCCCCTGCCTGCCTACTTGCCTGCCCAGTTGCCCGCCTGCTCTTAAGCTTCTTCTGTATGCCCCATTCACAGTTACACCCCCATGTACCGCATAACAGGATCAGGTTTCACTGAACGAATCAGCACTCTCTCTCCCTCTCTCTCCCTCCCTCCCTCTCTCGACCCTCACTCCCTCACTCGTCCCTTTCTCTCTCTCCCTCTCTCACTCTCTGTCTCTCTCCCCCTCCCTCCCACATTGGCCCCCCCCCCGGCCCGCCGCCCCCCCCCCGGCCCCGGCGCCCCCCCCCCCCGCCCCCCCCCCACAAACAAAACCCCA
>JAODKC010000048.1:4618433-4643899 GCA_026777985.1 Mormyrops attenuatus | reverse complement strand
TTAAATACTAGAACTCGTGGTCATAAGTGGAAATTAGTGGGAGAACATTTTAAAATGAACTTGAGGAAGCACTTCTTTACACAACGTGTAGTTGGAGTGTGGAATAGTCTTCCTGCTAGTGTAGCGCAAGCTAAAACCCTGGGTTCCATTAAATCTGAGCTAGATAAGATTTTAACAACTCTTAGCTATATAGTTAAGTTCTCCCCAAACGAGCTTGATGGGCCGAATGGCCTCCTCTCGTTTGTATATTTCTTATGTTCTTATGCGAGTCTGAAAGCGTGAGTGTCACGCCAGATGCTTGAGATTTGGCAACCCTGAAAACGTACTTTTTTGTTTCACTTGAGTTGGCTTATATAACAAATAACATCAATTTATGCAGTTGTTTAAAAGCAGAAACTTCAACGAACATGAAATCACCAATAAACTACGTTTATATATCCATCGTGTTATATGATACAAACTGGGTTTGAAAACTTTTCAGCTTTACGATTTCAGGACAGAGCAGCCACTCTGTTAGGAACATTACGGCTTTTTGGTTGCGGGTCTTAGCTTCGCTGCTGCTATTAACACTAATGCCACATTTGCAAAAACAACCATGGCGGTTAAAGGTGTTTGACGTTCACTGGCGTGGGAAACGGCGGTTCTAGTGCTAAACCACTACTGAAAAGACTACAAAAGCTGCGCTGGTTAAAACTGAAGCGCCCCGTCAGGTTTTAAATCATAACTTTCTGTTTTGGCTACCGGTTCAGGTCCGTATGGGACAGCTTCTGGCTCCGGACCCGGTCCGCCTGTTAGTGACCTCTGCCCTAGCCCCTCGCCTCACTGGCAGTGTGATTCCACGTCTCAGCAGTGACCCTGCCTGGAATTCCCGGTACTCTGTATCTGTCCTGCTTCTCACTGCACAGCTCAGTCAACGTCTTTACAGAGCCTGTCCCTCTACTGGATAAGAGAGCCGACATCACAGGCAGAGTATGCTCCTAGCAGCTGATCTCAAATCAGTGTGCAGCAGGTGGGTTTATAAGATGTTACTGAGTAAAGGGCCTTGTGCTTGTCCCACATCAGGACCAAAGAAACCTGCATTAGATGTGATAAAAGCAGACAAACTCCGGATTTGCAAGTTTCTTGTGTAATAACTGCAGTCTCTAAATAACACATTATTAGGTAATGTTCACAAAAGCTCAGTGGCTCTCTTTCCGCTTCTGAATTACATTTATTTTCAGCAGCCTAAATTCTAAATGTTTCTGTAGTAGTACAAAACCTGCCAGTCTTCCCAGGCAGCTGCCTCCCAAAGTTGGCTGTCCAGTGGGCATCAGCCCAGGACATCAGTGGCATTAATGAGGTTGCAGTCCCCGCTGGGGATGGACGTGAAGTGGCAGTGGGGGGAAGCAGGCTGGGGGGCTTGCAGCTGCGGTGGAGACATCACATCCTGAAGTGAAATGAAGCTAAATAAAGGCGCCACATTCAAATGATAGAATTAAACAACAACATAAAGCAGGATAGTATCTACAAAAAGGGCAAACTCACAGGAAAATGAAAACGCTCTGCACTTTGTCCGTCAGCATCCGGGAAAGGGGTTCAAAAGTGGCTCACCTAAATGTCTGCTTAAAAATATGTTTTCAAAAGAGCAAAAGGAGCACAACGAATATCATAGAATATTTAACATTTGAGTCGGTGCTTGGTTTGGTATCCAGCATCGCTATGGCAACATTGGCATGTACGCAATTTGCAACCTAGTTCATGTAAAACACGCTCCTTGTTGTGATTCGTTCAGCTGGAGGCTCACATTGTGATTGGCTGTACAATACAAAACCCTGACATTGAGAACTGTGAAAGCCAGTAAACTAATAATTAGTTACAGTTACTAGTTATTTCATTCTAAAGTAATTCAAGTACTTTACCAATTTCTGCATATACAAGTAATTAACTACTAGGGAAAGCAACTTTTGTGTAACTTCAGTTCTCTTATTAATGTATAGGCCTACATACCCAGACATCACACATACATCGCCAGCATGTTGGTTTAAGATTGGAATGTCATTAAATGATTGCGTTCCTTATCGTCCTATAAATAATATTGTAATTCTTACGCACTGTATTGTGTTTTTTGGCAAGGAAATTAGTTAAATAACTATGCTTGTAGCATAACGGATAGCCCTCCTCCATGAATCACCACTTTACCATGGTGGAGGGGTTTGTGTGCCTCTATGATATTAGGAGCTATGCTGTTAGGGGCAATTGCCCCTGGTGGGGTCTCCCAAGGCAAATTGAACCTAGGTGAGCAGCCAGACTAAGTGTGATTCAGAAAACCCACCATGATAAATAATAGATAGACCATGTTACCCAGCCCAGATTGAGGAGACCGGGGTCTCACCATCAAGCTAGGCCTGGGGGGGGGGGGCTTGAAGGTGAGTGCCCATGGGGGCTGGCAGGGCACAGCACAAGGGGATAACGTGGGTCACCCTCCTGTGGGCTCACCACCTGCAAGGGAAGCCGTGGGTGTTCAGTGCAATTTAGATCAGGTGGCAGTTGAAGGCAGGGGCCTCATCAGACAAATCGTCAGCTATCAAATCTGACTCTTGATACACAGAACAGAAGTAACCACTCTGGTGAGAAAGGTTAGCTGGGGGACTTTAATGATCACGTGGGTAATGACAGTGAAACCTGGAAAAGAGTGATTGGGAGGAATGGCCTGCCCGATTGGAATCCGAGAGGTAACCAGTTGTTGAACATCTGTGTTAATAAAAGTTTATCCATAATGAATGCTCAACTAGGGTGCTCTAGCCCTATGTTCGAACATTGTGTTCGTTAGGCTGGTGGGAATTTACTTACACAAAAATGTTCTGAAGGCAGAAGGAAAAATGACTGCTTCAGAGAGATAACCAATCAGATTGTAGAGGAAGTAGGACAAACCAATCAGATGTCTAGGTCCCCCCCCCCAGTTACTTGGACCCACCTTCTCTACAAACACCGTGTTCGAACACAGGGGTGTTCATAAGTGCACCTGGCACCAGAGCACCCTAGGCTCCAGTTCAATTACCTCCTGAATCCCAAGGATATGCCTTCCTTGGAGGAAGTAGATCTGAAATATGCTTAGGGGGACTAACGCATCACTAGAACTGAGGTCGCTGAAGTAGTCAAAAACAGTGGTGGGCAGTGGTGGCTTAATGGTTAGGGATGCACCCTTGTAATTGAAAGAATGCAGGTTTGAATCCCCGACCAGCAAGGCAGCACTGAGGTACCCCGAGCAAGGTACCACCCATGAGCACTTCTCTCTGGGTGCTGAATTAGCTGCCCCCAGCTATGTCACATTGTCACATATGGGTTAAATGCAGAGAACACATTTTGTGATCACATTTCTCAGCCTCCCTGAGGGGGTCTATGCCAGGGTACTGGAGAGGATGGTCACCCCATTGGCTGAACCTCAGATCTAAACAGAACAATACAGAGTCTGTCCTGGTCGCAAAACGCTGGACCAGCTCATCACCCTTGTAATGATACTGGAGGGTTCATGGGAGGTTGCCCGACCAGTCTATATGATCATATACCTTGAAAAGGTATATGATCGCATCTTCCGGAGGTTTCTGTGGGGGGTGCTTCAGGAGTATGGAGTCTGTTGCTGCAGCCCACCAGGTCCCTGCATAAATGGAGCAAGAGTTGGGTTTGATTTGGACTCTGCCAGGGCTGCCATTTGTAATCGATTCTGTTCATAACTTTTAAGGACTGAATTTCTAAGTGTAGGCAAGGGCCAGAAGGGGTTCAGTGGCCTCAGGATTGCACCTTTGCTTTTTGCAGATGATGTGGTCCTGTTGGCATCATCAGGCTGTGACCTGCAGCATGCACTGGGGCAGTTTGCAACTGAGTGTGAAGCGGTGGGGATGAGGATCAGTGCCTCTAAGTCTGAGGTCATGGTTCTCAACTGAAAAAGGGTGGATTGCCCTCTCCTGGTGGTGGATGAGTTGCTGCCTCAAGCAGAGGAGTTTTAGTATCTCAGGGTCTTATTCATGAGTGAGGGAAGAAGGGAGTGGGAGATCGACTGGCAGACCAGTGCAGCGTCGGCTGTAATGCGGACACTGTACCATTCTGTTGTGGTAAAGAAAGAGTCGATCTATGTTTCTACCCTCAACTATGGTCATAAGCTTTGAGTAGTCGATACAGAAAGAATGAGATACAATGGATACAAGTGGCAGAAATGTTTCCTCCACATGGTGTCTGGCCTCAGCCTTAGAGATAGGGTGAGGAGCTCGGACATTTGGGAGGGGCCGCTGCTCCTTTGTATTGAACGGAGCAAGTTGAGGTACTTCAGGCATCTATCGAGGATGCCTTCTGGATGCCAGAGAGGTGTTTCAGGCATGTCTACGTGGAAGAGACCCAGGATATGCTGGAGAGATCATATCTCTCAGCGGGCCTGGGAATGCCTTGGTATTCCCCCAGTGGAACTGGAGAATGTTATTGGTGAGAGGGAGGTCTGGGTATCCCTGCTTAGACTGCTGCCCCTGTAACCCTACTCCAGGTAAGTGGCAGATAATGGATAGATGAATAGTTAGGTCTATTAAGCCTATTATGACATAATAATTGCAAGAGAGCTGGGGGACAGTTGTCAAAATCCACACTCAAAGACCTGCAAACACACTGAGGGTAGGCTTGAACTGGCAACCTTCTGATCACAAGCAAACAAACTTAGCCCACTCAGCCACACGCTGCCCCCAACTACTATTGGTTCTGTCATGTTGTCAATATTTAAAATAAAAATCAGTTAAATTGTTTGCGTGGTATATGGTTTTAAACAATACAAATATGCACTACAGTATATAAATATACAGAGTATAAACCTATTATGGGTTTTATTGCCTAATCAGGAAAAACAGCAGTAAGCTAAACGTTGCATAGTAATCTCATTAAGATGGTGTTGCTGTTGAAATACATCGCATAGACATCAGGGGATGTCGAATCAATATTCAATAGCAGTGTCCCTGTGACATTGTGCCAGTGAGCAAATGACCTTGCCGATCGTCGTGAAGACATCGTGCCTATCCATGTGTGCTCTCTGGGGATTTATATTATTTTAGTGTCGCTGCTGTTACAATGTCAAATGTCAAATTGTATCTATCACTGTACCTAGTATCACCCCTCAAGCCCATGAATAAGACGAAGCTGAAGTTAGCTTCTTATTCGCAGCTTCCATAGAGGGGAGAACGGTGCTTGCGGAGGGAAGCGCTGCGTGGCACATGCTGTGCAGTTTATAATTAAGACATTTTGAAAATACAAAATAACATATGAATTAAACGTTTAAACTGTAACACGTTAATTTATTTCATACGTGCATTTCACAAATCTCCTTGTAATGCTAATGCTCGGATTACCCAGGCATAATGTGATTTTTCTTTCGTGATGGTAAACTGGCAGCATGGCATGGTGAGCAATTGTACACATTCATTTGAATAAGAAGCCACATTTCCAATTGGGATTAGTCATCTTACTCATCTTGGGCAAATGTGAAATGCATAGTACATATCAGGTATGTCCATGTAAGGAAACAATGAAAGCAGCCTGGCCTATATTGGTTTTATACCTGGAAAACATGAAACATGGCATTTTGAGTATTTCAAGTGAGTAAGAAGCCACATTTCCTATTGGATTTGGGGGTCTAATTAATTTTGGGCCAGAAAAAATGTGAAATGCTTAGTATTTAGCAGGTAAGCCACTGGAAGGAAACACTGAAATTATCCTGGCCCTGATTGGTTTTCTGCCTAAAAAACAGTTGTTACCGTCGTTTTGAGCATTTCAATTGAATACGAGGCCAAAGGCATGCAAAGGAGAGTCAGCAAGGGAAAATGAGGGAAAGACCTGCAAAAGAGCGACCCTAGGTGTTAAAATCACAAAGGCGTCTTTTGATAAACGATTCTTCTAGTCGTATTGACGTGTCGACAAAGAAACTGGACATGGACACGGACACACACAAACACACACACACACACAGAGGGAGAGAGAGAAAAGCAGCTATACAATTACTCAGCCTGCATTTATATGCACAGAGCTGAGAGTATATAAATAAATACTATGGCCCATTCCTCCATCTGCAGGATGGAACCTCAATAATTTAAGAGGGTGGAGTCTGCAGAACTTCCCTGTAGGATCTATAAAATTTAAAAAATAAAGTGAAATAACTAATTAATCACACAATTTTCTGTGATTATTCACAGAATAACATTAATCAGTAAAACATATAAGCATTAATATTTATACATTTATTTATACATGAATACATTATCCCCAAATTAATGTAAAATTAATACAAATAAGTGTATGTTAATTCATAGACTCATCATCATTAAAAATCAATTTTCTCTAAGTTTTAAAATTAGTTTGAAGACAGACTCAAATTATATAACTTCATTGTCTAAATTGTCAATTTTACCTCTGCGGTAATCAGTTCTATTTTAACGTTTTTTTATGTAATAAAAGTTTTCTTTTTTATCAAATTCAGGGCTAAAGTTACAGAAATAAGAAAAAATGATCAAAATAACAAAAAAGAGCAATCAAAGCAAAGAAGTTGATAATTGCAATAAAGATGAAAGATATAAAAAGCATTTTATTTGGTTTTAAACGAACACTATTTCACCGTATCATTTATTTCCCCAAAAATGTTTATGTTCGTGAGAACAATCCATACTTTAATATTTGCTTAATGCTTCACCTTAAACTTGTGATCTACACATTATTCATTTCCAATATAAATACTACATGCTATCAAGTTCATGCTGAATTTCAATGGTTTCAAAAGTGCCAAATAAACAGATGACAAAAATAAGGGGCTTTGTATTAGAAGTAGTGATGTTAAACTTTTTTAAATCGCACACCTTAGCGATTAATGGCATACACATGTCCATATAATCACAGATAGATCAAAAAACTATTTAATCTAAACAGATCATTGCAAATAGCTCTAAAAATAGAAGCTTGATAACCACTGAAAGTACACTTAACATGATAGATCTTAAGATTAAGGTATAAGCCTTCAATAAAATACTGCAGATGATATTTGTGTTGTATGCCTCCATCTGGCAATTATTTTAAAATTAAATAAACCAGGTAAGATCAGCTTCCCCATGAAATGCTAACTGGATGTTTAAAGACGTAAGAAATTTACAAAGGAGAGGAGGCCAATCAAGATCACGATCCTGTTGTAGCCTCTGTGCTGCTAGATCAGTATGTGCTGCACCACCCACCTTGGTGTTGTCTGCAAATTTAACCAGTTTACTGTATGCATTGGTGTCAATATCATTAATGTTAGGAACAATAGTGGTCCTAAAATTGAACCCTGCCGTTTTGATTTTAGTTGTGAATTCCAGGATTATGTGCAATGGCACAAAATAAACATACGTATCTTGTTTTTCATAACTAGGAATATTATAGGTGCCTATTCTTTGCTTATATCATTCTCATTTGAGTATCAAAATACTGCATGCATTATTGCGATCAAAGAAATAAGTTATGACTTGTTTGTGTTACATTTCCCAGCCAGACATGTTAAAACTGGCACAAAACTCACAGAGACCAAGTAGTCAAAGGAAGAAAATTTATTATAAAAAGGGAAAAGGTCATAAGAAATAAATGACCAAGGGAGTAGCAACAATAAAACCACCATCGCCATTCACTCTCAGAAGGAGGGGACCAAGGTCCAGCAAAGCATGTGGTTGGGGAGCACAGAACATTCTGGCCCCATGCGGCCACAGGAGGGCGTGCCTGAAGCAGTTAAGCAGTAAGAGCAGGTGAGAGGCAGTCTGGTGGACAGAAAAGCAACACTGCGAGGAACGGGCCCTCAATACCACAGCACTAGCGCTCAAAAAGGCACTCACTGCGCCTTGCACTATTTAAAAAAGAAAAAAAAAAACAAAGTTACAGTTATCTGCACCACCATTACGATTTAAAACGAACCATTAAAAAAAGAAAAAAAAAAGAAAAACACTGCATCAATGCAACCCTGCTGTGCAGCAGCAGGTGGCTGGACAGCATGTCACTGGGCCTTTAAGGAAGGTAACTGGGCAGGCTGTGCATGAGATGGGATACAGAGTGACCAAGAGGAAACACACCACAGGTTTAGAGAGGCAGGCAGCCGACAAGCAGGTAGACTGCCACCCCTTAGTAAGTTTGATCCTCCACGCTGTAGCTGCTACCATTGGTGACGTGGCTCTCCCCAGTCAGCTGCACCTCCTGCTCCATCCCGCCCCCTGGGCTTCCCTCCTTGGAGGGGACCACGTAGCCTGAGTCCCCGTTACTGCCCCCGTCCTGCCCCAGGTGGGGCAGCAGCCGCTCGGCCTTCCTCTCACGCTCGTTCCGCTCCTTCTTGGGCTCTCGCTCGCCCCTCCTCCTGTCGCGCTCTCTGTCCCTGTGGCTTCGCCGGCGGTCACGGTCACGCTCGCTGTGGTCCCGGTCCCCGTCCATGGTGCCACTGCCGCCTTCCTCTGCCTCCCTGTCTGCTGGGCCCTCGGCGTCCTTGCCGCGCTCCCTCCTCCTCTCTCTGCTCCTGCTCCTCCTCCTCTCTCTGTTCCAGCTGTGCCCTGCACCCCCCCTCTCCCTGCGCCTGCCAGCTGGCCCACCCTCATCCGCAGTGGGTCCTGGGCCTGAGCCCACCACTGGGGCGCCCCGCTCAGCCCTCTCTCGGTCCCGGGAGCGACTCCGCCGCCGCCGCTCTCTGGAGCGCGAGCGCCGGCCACCACGGTCTCTGTCACCCTCCCGGCTGCGGTCAGCATGGCGTTCACCGGTCCTGTCGCTGTCAGAGAACACCTGTCACACACAGGGGGCAAGGGGGCGGGGGAGACAGATAGCCAGAAGGGGGTAGGCCTGTGGCAGGGCAGACGGACACTCACCCTCCCAGCGGTCTCTCATCATAACGTGAGGCATCGTCTCGCCCAGAGTGCTTAATGTTGACATCAGCACCCCCCCGCCGCGTGCCGCCTAGGCCACCCCCTGAGAGACAACAGCTCATTAAAACAATGTTACACCTTGTAGGGTCACTGGAGCAAAACTGCGCTGCTACTCACCAAGCCGGCGAGGGCGCCACCCCTTGACAGTGCGCCCTCTCTCCACATCCACCAGCACCCTCCGCCCATCTATCTTCTTACCATCGGCATGCTTATAGGCGGCTGAGACACAAATATATTGTGAAAAGCATGGCCCCAGTATGCAGGGAGCGGGGCTGGGGGAGCGGGGGCTGGGACTCACAGTGCATGTCGCGCTCGTGCTCATACTCAATGAAGGCGTAACCACGGGGTTTAGCAGTCTTCTTGTTATAAACGATGTAGATCTGGAGGAAACACAGCAATGGCAACATGACAGTGGGCAGGGGAAGTAAGGGGCTCAAAAGTCACTCCCTGGCCGGTCTCATGGCACCGCAGGCCGTCCACTTACACGCTTCACGGGACCGTAGGCCTCGAACTCCCGCCGCAGCTTGGACTCTGTGGTGTCATGGTTCTAGGTAGCAAACATGGAGGAGCGGTCAGCCCACTGAAGGGTGAAGTGGACGCACAGCATGCACACAGGAGGGCGCACTCACCACCCGTGCCACAAACAGCGTCTTGAAAGCATCTCCTTGGGCGTTGGGGTCATTGTGGGGGTCCCCTGCAGGCAGACAGGCTGGAGAGTGAACGCGCAAGTCGGCCTCACCAGACCCCGAGGTCGCTCACAGGCCTTACAGAATGCACACTTACACAGCTTGAGTTCACCGTCCATGACCCCCTGCCTCCTCTCCATCTTCTCCCGCCTCTGAAACAGGCACATACAAACCATCAATCACTCCACCCATAAAGAGGAGCTCCCCCCGTCCGCCCGTAAAGAGCCCCCCTCCCCCACTAGTTGCTCCAGCTGTAAAGAGCACGCTACACCTCCCACCAGTCACTCTGCTTGATACAGCACCTTCTGCATGCCCAGGAGAGGGCTTACCTTCCTCTCCAACCTCTCCTCCCTGGTCTCTGCCCTGGTGGGAGGAGGAGCATCTCTGGGATCCTGTGAGGAGAATCCAGCAGTCAGCCAGTCAGTCAGGGATGCCATCATAAAAACCACTCCCCTCCCCCCCTACTGTCCCCACCTCAAAGTGTTTGATGAAGGAAGCGATGCCGCAGTATGGCTGGTTGTGCTGCTTCTCATGTGGTAGTTTCTGGAGCTGTGGCAGGAACGGTATCGGGTCTCGTGGGGTAAAAAGCGCCAAAAGATTGGGGGGTAGGAACTGTGTCATTTTTCACTCTGGAGAGAAAGTCGGTATACTAGTTATTCAGGTTGACAGCGTGACAGTTACACTCTTGCAGGGAAATGCTTACGCACCACCGGAACAATCCGCGCTTTGCCGATACATGGTCAAACCATTAGGGAAATAGATTAAGTAATCATGCATTAGAAAAGGGTGATGTAGTGTCATATGTAGGAAGTACATGATGTACTTAGACAATTAACTTCTTACTTTTCCATAATGCATAGACAAGTCTTCTGAAAGGTAAGGTCCAGGGCTATTTTCAGACAAAATTTGGTCAACTTTCTCAATTTTCACAAAATGGCACTTTGGATTTGAGGTCTTACCAATTCCTTATCAGGTTTTTGAAGATATCTCCTTATTTCAAAGATATTTCAAAGGGAGCTTCCCTTTGTTTCAATATGGATTCACTCTCATCCAAATAAATGCATTATGCAACCGGAGACATCCAAGACGTTGAACAATAGTACAAGTAACCAGCACAGAGTTTTTTTTGCATTTGCTACAACTGGGAAAGGAATTAAGACCTCAAATCCAGAGAAAAGAATGTTGTTGAAGGACACGGGAACGGGCATCAAGACAAAACAAGATGGCTTTATTCCACTCACAATGGCAGGAAAACAAACAGATCACAGGGGAAGTCAACACTGGGATCAACAAGACTAGCAGGGCTAATAACATCAATGTCAAGCCTGGGGAACACAGGACTGGGAGGCACCATTATACAAAGACTAGCAAGGGAGTAGAACAAGAGGCTGGAGTGCATCACACAAGGGTAGGAACGAGAGGTAAGACCAAACTCTTGGAGAGGGACTGGACTCTATACCACTCTGGAGTTGCCCATGGTGAGAGGCGCCGGGCAGAGGTGGGTCTACTTATAGCCCTCCAGTACAGTGCCAGTGACTTGGGGTTCACCCTGGTGAAGAAGAGGGTCACCTCCCTTTGATTTCAAGTCAGGGGATGGGCTCTGACTGTTGTCTGTGCATATGCACCAAACACCAGTTCAGAGTATCTGGCCTTCTTGGAGACCTTATATGGGGTACTGGAAGGTAAACAGTTATTGGAATTCTGTGCTAACCACAGTTTGTCCATAACGAACAGCATGTTCAAACACAAGGGTGTCCATAAGTACACCTGGCAGCAGAGCACCCTAGGCCACTGTTCAATGATCAATTTTGCAATCATATCGTCGGATCGGCACTGGCACGTTTGACACGTTGAGCTGAGCTGTCAACTGATCACCGCCTGGTGGTGAGCCGGATCCGATGGGCGGGGGAAGATGCCAGATAGACCTGGTAGACCCAACCACATGGGGGTTTGCTGGGAACGTCTGATGGAGGCTCCTGTCTTGGATCCTGAGGGAGTCAGGAGACATTGAGCCTGAATGGGCCATGCTCAGGAACTCCATTGCTGAGGTGGCTGTGCAGAGTTGTGGCCGTAAGGTTGTTGGTGCCCGTCATCGTGGCAATCCCTGAACCCGGCGGTGGACACCAGTGGTAAAGGGAGCCGTCACGCTGAAGGAGGAGGTCTTCTGAGCTTGGTTAGCTGGTGGGACTCCTAAAGCAGCCGATAGGTACTGGCAGGCCAAGCGGAATGTGGCTTTGGCAGTTGTTGAAGCAAAAACTTGGGTGTGGGAGGAGTCTGGTGAAGCCATGGAGAAGGACTTTCGGTCGGCCTCAAAAAGATTCTGGTAAACCATCAGGCGACTCAAGAGGGGGAAGCATGGCCTCACCCAAGCTCCAGTGAAGGAGAACCGTTGACCTCAAATGGGGATATAGTCAGGCGGTGGAAGGTATATTCTGAGGATCTCCAGAATCCTACTAAAACACCTTGCCTCTCAAAAAGTATGACTTCTTTATACCTCATAGGAAAATTCTGAGAAATGGTCTGTGATACTTGGCCCATATATGCAAATGAATATAATTACATGGATTTCAAAGTGCATTTTCTTGGAAATGGTACAGTAAAATTTGACCAAATTTCGTCTGAAAATAGCATTGGACCTTGCCTTTCAGAAGGCTTGCCTGCACATTATGGGAAAGTAAGAAAATAATTAAGTACATCCTATACTTCGTACATACGAGTATAATCACCCTTTTCTAATGCATTATTGCTTAGTCTTATTTTCCTAAACGCGTTCTGATATCGTAAAGTTATGTCGATGCGTGCACCACATATTTCAAACGAGGATGATTTGACCGTGTATCGGCAAAATACGGATAGCTTGAACGCAGAGGGACAATCGCAATGCGGGCCGTAACAGCCGGCCAGACGGCCTATCTTTGGGCTACATCGCCAGAGACACATTTCAACGACGACCGACTCTTCGGCTCTAGCATGCTGGAGCCTTAGGCCCGCCGGGCCGGTTCAGTCCCCGCACATGCAAAATACTCACTTACCCAAATGTCGCATGTAGTAACATCCAAATAAAGTAAAACCAGCAAAGTCAAAATGAAAGGCACCAACTCCACCACGGTGTTAAACGCCAGAGGAATGTAAACTATAAATGAATGACAAACACCCTCACGGTGAGGCTAGTGGCTTCACCTACTGTTCACTACCAAAATGGCGCCGTATCGTAAACAGCGATGACGCGTACTGCTTTACGGCTCCCCCATGACCTATGACATTATCAGGAAATAATGGAGCGCGTAAACGCCATTATTCAGTTACTAAGATTAGAGAAAGCCCTGGGGAAGACAGACGCTCATGATGGTCTAGAACGTTTAATAACACGTAGTCACCCCGTTATTCTCATTAGTTTCCCGTCTTCTTTGTTTTCACATTTGAACACCGCCTTACTATACTTCCAGCGCCACCTGCCGCATCAGAGTGGTAACGGAAGTCAGAAGGGCAGGCGGAAGCTCAGTACGTCCGTAACGCAGCGACAAGCTCCTTTTGCAGCAGGACTTAATCAACAGACGTGGTATTATCAACCCCTGGAACGACTTAGATACGTCGTTTGTAGGCATGAACAATATTGAGTAGCTAACGGCAAGCACAGCAGCCAATGGCCACACGTCACTGCACTCTAACCAGGTGCACACATACTTGTAGGGGGAGAAACCCCGAGTTGGTCGTGATTCATAAAATGTATGTCTTTAGACCAACTTCAGCTCTATAATTACCACTGCTGGAGCATGGTACTACACCCTTAGTGCTTTCACCTTTGGATCTTTACCCAGTCAGGTCTTGTCGGACCCTGCTTTCTCATAAACATCAACTTGGATAAAAGCATCTACTATAAGTGTTAAAAGGTAAACTGCCCCTTACATGTGGGCCACTGTGCACCCCTGCCTCAAGACCCCATTCAGGCTGTGCTTAGTAGATGGCCTTCACTCCCAACTATGACACACTACTTGATAAATTAATATTATTCAACACGAAGCATCAAAGCACAAGTATCCTTCCCCAGTTAGCAAACTGAATACTCTGGGTATAAAATATTGATTTGGCAGTGTGTGCTGGGAATCTTTATACTTTCACACAGAGCAGACAACAGCTTCATAGAAGACCTTTATTAACCAAGCACTGATCACAGGCCCAACAGAACACCCAGTGGCTTTAAAACTTCTGGAACTGCTTCTTGGCGCCCGCTGCCTTGGTGACCTTCAGCACATTGAACCTCACAGTCTTGCTGAGGGGTCTGCACTCTCCCACTGTCACGATGTCGCCCACCTGCACATCTCTGTGGTAGAAAGGGATTGGCTGTTGACAAGCATTTGCCACTACACAAGCTGCATGCTAAACATTAAAACGTGTAAGCTTTGCCAGGTAATGTGAGAAAATGTAGCACTGCATCAGTGTTGCCATAAGGCAGTGTCCTCAGAGCCAAGAAGCTTGGAAGACCATCGTGAGATAACCATCACATGCAGCAAAACAACACTAACTACTGGACCCCACCCAAGGCTGCCTCACCTGAAGGCTGGGGAAAGGTGGACAGACATGTTTTTGTGCCTCTTCTCGAAGCGGTTGTACTTGCGAATGTAGTGCAGGTAATCCCGCCTGATTACAACAGTCTTCTGCATCTTCATCTTTGTCACCACACCTGAAAGGAGAGGGGGGTCACATGACTCTAGGAGCAGCATATTTGCCATTGGGAAGTCACACTACCTATTTTCATGCTCATTTTTCCTGTTCGCATATCTGTGCTTTTGCAGCCTGCAGTTACAAAAAATCCCACTGGGATCATAAAAGCACAGATTCTGAAAGGGGTGTAAATGGGCCCTTGTGCGGCAAGCTGCATCAGTGCTGCCATAAGGCAATGTCGTCAGAGCCCCAAGGGCTTGGAAGACCATCGTGAGATCAACATCATCTGCAGCAGAGCTGATACCCAATGTCACAACACGGTGGAATAACAGAAAGGCCTTTTGAGAGTTTCTGCACCACACTGGTCCACCCCCAAGTGAATGGCACCCCCCCAGCTGTAAGCAACCAGCAAAACCATAGTGAAAGCTTTTGGGGCATATCAAGTGGCAGAAGCACTCACCAGAGAGGATGCGGCCTCGGATGGACACATTGCCAGTGAAGGGGCACTTCTTGTCGATGTAGGTGCCCTCAATGGCCTGAGGAATAGTCATGTTAGTATTCATAAACAAATATAAACACAAATATGATCATTTATATAAAACCTAAAGCTTCGTGGATATTATGTGGACACCATCAGGTCTGTTTGAATAACCTTGAGATGTGAGAAAGACCACCCTCCACACACTAACAGTAAGTTGCATCAGTGTTGCCGCTTGGCAGCATCGTCAAGGCCACTGTGGCTTGGAAGACCATCGTGAGAAAACAACATCATGTGCAACCTAGATTTTAAATTCCGAAATAGTGATCTATAAAACGAAGTGAAGCGAGTCGGGCCGCCTGATCAAGCAGCTGAACGATAATAGGCAAAGCTACATAAGAACCGCGGGGGTCTCTGGCTGATGCAGTATTTCACGATGCAATAAGGTCCTCGGGCGGAGATCTAACCTCTCGGGGCGTCTTGAAGCCCAGGCCGACGTTCTTGTGGTAGCGGGGGAGCTTCTCCTTGCCGCCGCCTTCAGCAGCCAAAACACGCTTCTTGTTCTGAAAGATGGTGGGCTGCTTCTGGTACGCCCTCTCGGTCTGCGGAGACAAATGCAAGCATTTAGAACCCATGCGAGTGGGAATGACGGAAAGGGGAGCTGGGACCGAGAAGCCGGGCCAGCATGCGTGTGCGCCGACACCGGGAGCAGCACATCTACATCCGTTAAGAGCTGAAAACTGTGAGCGAAGCCACTGATTTAAAACAAAAAAATAAAAATAAACAAACAGAGAGTATCCAGACCTGTAAGAGTCACGATGTGCTGCTCGAAGCTAATGGTCCTGCTAATGCTAGGTCGCTAACTCCACACTAAGCCCACTTTACCGACATACCGCTATAACGACTCGATTCTTAATTCAACGTCAAATATGACAATGCGTACGACTGCCTTATGCTACACTCCTTACTCTTTTAACAAGAAGAGTATGTTTTAAATACTAGCTGATAATTTTTAATAAATTTGCGTTGCCACGCCGCGCCATCATGCTCACCTGCACGTCCGCCATGTTTGCCTGCCGAGCACTAAAGAGGCCCTTACACGCTCGCGCACCAGCAAAAAGTACATAAGCAGGAGGTGACGTATAGGTCAAATGCCGGAAGTGACGAGGCAGAAAGCAGGAACTGTGTATATTTTCCTTTCTTTAAAGGAAGCACTAATTAGGATGCGCGGTGGAGTAAAGAATGCAATGTCAAATTATCATGGAGTTCACCACGAGACAGTACCGGGATGCCTTCTGGAAGCTGTGCAAAAACAACAAGGTCTGCAAGGACTTGGGGATTTACTCTCTGCAAAGCCGACAGAGCGCTATAGCGTGGTCGAAAATGGTGCGAGCCAGACCGGCAAGAAAGATCGTGGTCATCAGAGGGCATGTGGGATACATGAATGATAACGATGGATTAGATCTTACTGTTCAGTCTAATACTCATTTTTAAGAGTACAAGTTAACATGCATCTTATAAGTTGAAATGTTTGATGCAGTTCTAGGGGTCCTTACGTTATTAAGAGAGGTTTGATATGTTTTAAAGGGCTCGTTCAAAAACTCACCTCCTTGGTCAGAGTGATGTTACTGAAACCATTTAGTGCACATCTAAGTGGTAGAAAAGATGTATCGGAGAAAATATATGTTCACTTTTCATGCAAGCTATTTCTTAAAGGGTAATGTTTGCACTGCAATTATGTTGAGTTGTATAAAGTTGTATTTGTTGAATTAAGTAGAGCTTTATTGTCATCCCAACAGTACACAGCAGTATACAGTGAGACGAAAAATAGTTCTCCATGACCATATGTGCAACATAAAACAACAGCCACAAGACAATGAGAGTAAGAGGGGTAGTAATTTACACTACCCCTATATACATGTATTTATCTAAATGAGCATAGAACAGAGAAGACAGTAGACTACGACTGGATGTAAAGACGTTAAGTATGAAGACAGTGCATGGAGAATATGTTAAATATCAACTAATTAAGACAGTAATAAAGTGAGCAAGTTATATGGCATGTTGTGCAAGAATGCAATACGTGTGTAAAAAGTCCAGGTATGCATAGATGTGAACATTCACATAATAGTAGCAATAACAGGATTGGAATTAATAAATAATATATATACAGTGTTACGTAGTGTGGCGCAGGGTGTGCAATACAGATTCAAGTGTGGGGGGTGGCAGCGTGCTGTTCAGGAGCCGGACTGCTTGGGGCAAGAAGCTACTGCACAGTCATGCAGACCTACTCCTGATGCTGCAGAATCTTCTACTGGATGGAAGAGGGGTGAACAGTTCATGTGTGGGATGGTGCCGGTCAGTTACAATGCGGGTGGCCTTACTGATTGGCTTATGGGTACGATATGGGCTTGATGACAATGTTTAAAGCCAAAGCTAACACTCATAAGTATTTAATTTTTATTTACTCCCTTTTAACATATGTCTTCCTTTACTCCTACAGTTTCTTATGTTACACTTAATACTAGGGATCTAAGAGATTCTATGAAAAGGAAATCAATCTCATTGTTCTGTAAAAATCAAAAAGCATACTGCTTTTTTTCTGCAAGAAACTCATTCGAAAGCCTTGGATGAAAAATTCTGGTCAAGCCAAACGGGGAGATAAAATATTTTATAGTCATGGCTCAAATAGGTCAGCTGGTGTTGTGACGTTTTTCAACAACTTTCCTGGGACGGTTCTAGCCACTAACAAGGATACTCTTGGTCACTGCATTATCTGTGTAATTGAAACAAATGATAAATTACTGATCCTAGGGAACAGCCGTAATCAAAACAAAACTATGATTTTTGAAATGACAATGACCGTAAAATAGCATAGACAAAGGTATCCTATAGAAGATTATATATTTGGTGGTGATTTTAACATGGTGATGGATGATTTGCTTCATAATATCATGGGCCACATTATAATCCTGTGTTGCTTGTTTTTTGTAGTGTATTTAAACTGAAAGATACATGGCAATCTGAAAACTCTCATGCCCAAGTCTTCACATGATTTAAGCCGGATGGGTCAGTCAAATCCAGATTAACCAAAAATGTAATCTCAGAATTCAGTCCTGGGCTGGTGTCAAAATCCATAATCTCTGTAGCACCCTTAATAGACCACTGTATCATTATATTTATTCTTGGTACTGCAAACCAATATCTTAAGGTGAATAAGAATGAATACTGGACGTTTAACTCGAGTCTCCTTAAAGCTGAACTCTTCTGCCAAGAAATTATAATAGTGATCAAGGATAAAACTGAACACTCAGATCCAACAACTTATAGAGCAAAATGGGAGTTTCAAAAACATAAGGTTTGTCAAATCTCCACATTAAATGGTAAATTATTAAGCAGGGCTAGAAGGAAAAAAGAAGTGGAAAGAAACACATCTGTAATAAATCTTCATTAAATGAGAATGACAAACAAAAGCTTATTCTCCTGCACTCCTTGTTAGATAATATTTACACTAGTAGAGCTAAAGGAGCATATTTTTGGTCAAGGGTCAAGTGGATTGGGGAGGGTGGAAGTTTCCCTCCCAATTAACATTAGCCAAGTTAAATATTTGAGATAAAATGAAAAATTGGGAAGGTTGGCAGATTGGTTTAATATAATAATATTATTGTTGATTTTATAGTGATTTGCATGGTCCTTGTAGGCATGCACCTAATCACTCTGACCACGTGTGATGTTTGAAATGTGAAACTGAAGAAGGATGTTCGGATAAAACATGGGCTGGTATGAGTAGTGCTGTTACGTTGGAATCTAAGGCATGTATCGAGTACAAAGAGCAGCATCCACTTAACTCTTGCTGCCCTTTATGGGCTTTAAGCCTTTCATTCTCAGAGTGAAATTAATGGATTGTCCAGTGTTGTTGCATCAGAAGTGAGTAGGAGAGGCAGGAAGTTTATCATGGAGACAAAGGCATTTTGTGTTGTTTTAATGTGTTTAAAAAGCTATGCTCTTCAATATTTTCTTGTCCTCATTTTCTTACTATTTAAGTACCAAGAAAGAGACAATATTCTCCTGTTTGGACATATTTTTGTTCTAATATAGTCAAACAACTTTTGCTTCTGAATAAGAATAAATAAAAATATCACTGCCACTGTCCTGATTAAAATCTTGGTCCCTCTCATACTTTGTTTTAGTCAGCACTGTCTTGGTTTTGGTGAATTATTTGGCTGGAAAGCCTGAGTGTTTCTGAAAGCCTCACATTGCTGTCACTGGGCATGGGTCATTCTCAGTGCAGGGGGTCTTTAGGCCTCCTGACTTGCAAAAACAGTATTTAGTTTTTCACTAACTTTTCAAAGTTTAGCGTACTATTTAGACTGGAGACTGCTCAGAAAGCATCTGTGTAAACCTTAAACACTCTTCATTTTGCAGCAGAAGGCAAACAGTTTAAAATACAGGGTGGGCAAAGATATGTGCAGGGTAAGTGCAACAGGAGAAGTGGCAGGACGACAGAGAGGAAGAAGCTTTCAGTACAGCCTTGGCATCACCTGAAAGAGATGGTGTGATGAACTCAGCCAGCACCGAGAAAAGCAGAGCCACTTTTACTTGCTGTATAATCATGACTTCACCTTACACACAGCCAATCGCAGCTTGACATTCACTCACAGCCAGTCACAACTTCACATCATACACTCAACCATTCAAATCAGCAATTCTTTGTGCCTGCCCATAGTTCCAGTGTTTTTGCTAGGATCCTGTGCCAAAACCAAACCAGATTTCTATAGAAAAGGCCACATCCACATATTTTATTACCAAAGGCAAGCCAATTTTGGGGCCCATTCAGTATTTAGAAACATTTCTAAAGAATCTCAGTACATTGGTAGTCTTCTGCTGTAAAAGGTTTCCTGACTTACAAAGCATAAACCATACATATTATTCTAAACATGGACAGAGAGCAGTGCAGGTCAAGCCCATGTGGCACTCCAGGAGAGCTTTCAGTTCTTGAATGAACTGCAGTGGTTTGAGTCATATCTAAACAAAATGTTTGATAATTGCTAGAAGAATGTAGTTCGAATAAGAAATGTTAAGCAAATGTATAAGTATTTTTGGCTCATTAATGTGAAAATAATGCCTTTAGGTACAAACATGCAAAACAAATGTGTGGTAACCATAGCATAAGCAGGTTAATGCATTTCAAGCCGTTGTGGGTTGGGTCACCCTGTGCCTACTGAGCAGTGTGTTTAAAAAAGTGAAATGCATGGCTAGTTCTGCCTTAGCCCTGACATAAAACACAACATATAATAATCTAATAAGTGATATTATTTTATAAAAATATATATTATTATAGTTTGTAATTATTTATCTTAAATACTAAGTGCTTTGAAGGAAAAGCACAGTGAAAAACCTCTTTCACACTACTGCATTACATTACTGCATTAATGCATTGGCTCCTAGGCCGTGGAATAACCTGTCTGCTCATGTTAGGTTATCCCACTCCAGAGCAATTTTTAAGTCTCATTTAAAAACTTATTTTTATTCTTTGGTTGCCCTTTTAATGGATACTGAAATATTGATTCTTTCAATCTGAATGTTCCAGTTTGAGAATCGATTCTAATGTTAAAATACAGATTTTTTTTCACTATGCAAAAAAAATGTCTATCATTTTTTGGAAGCAGGACACAAACTACTACCAGATAGGACCACCAGTAAGGGGGGGGGGGGGCAGACTATTCGGAGGCCAGACACTATAGGGACGAGGGAAACTGAATATTCAATCCACCAGCACATACCCCCCCATGCCTGCGACGAGTGAAACTGAAAGTCAAAGTGGCCACCATGGCGTCTCAGGTCACGTTGCTTAAGCAGGCTCTCATCTCAATGTAGAGCATGAAATGAAAAGACTATCTGGAAAGTACAAATTTCAAGACATGATGTCATTCAAAAACAACACTTTATTCTTATGAGTATCCTTTACATAGTTAGGTACGTTATACATCAACCACTGAGAACTATCAGGTACATAACATACCCTTTCTTTAAGTTTTATTGTTATTATTATTATACACAGTATGCAACCGTTTGACTCTCTACAACTATCATTAACAACATACATTGTCTCCAGTCAGTGTTAGCTCCACAGTAGGCAGCAATGACCAAAATAATCACCCAAAGATGCTAAAAGAAGCCAGCAGAGGTGTCATGTCCTTAGCTTTTTATGGTGTGCGGGTTGATACTGAAATATAGGGTCATTCAGTCTGAATGTTTCATCTTAAGAATCGATTCTAACTTTAAAATATAATTTTTTTTAACCTGGTAATTTCATTACCAGGAACCTATCCCAGAAGCTGTGGGCACAAGGAAGGGTTCACCCATTGCAAGGTACACAAACTCACCATTTACAGGCTCATGCCGCCCCCCCCATCCTCCATCCCTGACCAGGTTAAGCACTTGGATAAAAGTTGTAATTTAGTGTTAAAACAGTGCTGAAATATTAAAATATATTTTTAAGTAAAAAAAAGTTCAAGAATAAAAATAAAATTAATAACAACAATGTGACAAAAACATATACCAAAATCAGAGAATAATTAAATTAGAGACCGATCAAATAAATAAAAGACAGGGGTGACAGCCTTATTTCGATTAAAAGATGAGCGAGGTCTGGAACACTGTGACAAAAGATGGTCAGGCTGGTGTTCAGATAGACATTTAGACTGGTGTTCAGACAGCTCTGCAGCTGTACTGATAGACATTGTCTTTGTTTTTCTCTGCTCCCTTCACTACTTGTGTCCACACTTGAGCTGCAGATGAGGTACCTGGTCTGCCTGATAGTCAACTCTGGTCTAGCAGTCCTGGTGGCCCCAACCAGCCTGTCTGCCTGCCTCTCTCTTGCTCTGCATATCTAAATGTCTTTCTTGCTTGCTGGCTTCTTGGCCCTGTCATCTTCACTAAGCAGGTCACGCAGATCTAAGAGTGCTTGTTTGATCTGGTCTCCAAACTTGTGCGAGTCCTGGGCAGGGGAGACAGAAGCATTTTTACAAATCTGGAAAAGGACTTCATATAACATCCAGACATGAACTCCATCCTGGCCAGAGCTGGACAAATCCGGTCCTTACCGGACAAAAATTTGTAAAAATACAAAACAAGTTTTGTGTTCAAATCTATGGAGAGGAACACATTTTTTACCTTCAAATTAATGGTAAACATGTAAGTTAAGTGGTTCTCTTGATTTCTGCATGTCTTAACATGGTGAAGCTTTGATTTGGCCAACCAGGCCAGATCGAGACCATGGCAAGAAAAGTCTCTCACATAATCTGCTGGGTTACCATCAAGTATCCCTGTACCTACCAATGAGGATATTGAGGTCAAGTATTTTTTCTGCAACTCCAATAACCACAATCCATTACAGAGCATACCTAGGGAGGGCTAACACTTTTGACCTGGCTACAGCCCTGCCATCAAGTCATGTTCCGAGTACTGCTCTACAAATGGTGTATTACACAACAGCGGAAGTACAGAAGTACTTGTACTCTGCCATTAAATCTCAAGGGTTCTATAATGAGCATGATCCCCAGTGTGTGCAGGCTGCAGCACCAGCTTGTGATACTCACAGTCTGTGAGCAGGACTGCTTAGAGGAAATGTGGAAGTTTATCATGTCCTCCCCTGCAAAGTTGTAGGAGACTCCATAGCCATCATCAGCCACCTGGTCCAGCAGGAAAATAACATGCTGTTACTAGCGTGCACCACCAGAAACAGATCCACTGATCAGTAATGAAGAGGAATGGTGTTTAGGTATAATGAAACTTCCTTAAAAGGACATTAATGCAAGTGAAGGAGTACTCTCTGAGTACGGCAACTGAGTTCTGAATCTCCAAGTACAGTGACTGAGTGCTGACTCTCCAAGTACAGTGACTGAGTTCTGAATCTCCAAGTACAGTGACTGAGTTCTGAATCTCCAAGTAAAGTGACTGAGTTCTGAATCTGAGAATACAATGACTGAGTTCTGAATCTCAGAGTGCAGTAACAAGTACAGTTAGCTGAGTTCTGGCTCTCTGAGTAAGTATCTAAGAAATTAGTGTTTTACACTGACCGGCCCAAAGCCTCCGCCCAAAGAGATGTATTCAGGATGGTTGACCAGATCAAACAGCTCCACCTGCTGGACTGAAGTCTGACTAGTAGACAGGCGCCATGGCTCAGACAACACCTAGAAAAACCATCAACAAGTGTTTTTAAGTGTCCTGATTAAGGTCACAGCAACCAGGCACCTCCAGGTAACATTTGGCCTCATTTAGATGCATACAAGTTCCATACCTTGCTGAGAAAAGGTGACTCTATTCCCAGGTACTGAGAGACCACATACAGGCAAAAGAGGTGTCTGTCAATGCCTGACCCAGTCATGGCCAAGCGGTAGAGGTTCTGATGCTTCTCAGCTGCCAATCGGAAGAGCCACCTGCAGAGTTCCGCCCCCTGTATGAAGGGCAAGTGATGGAATGGTAGCCATTAGAATCCATATAAGATCAGAAGACAGGCCCATGTTACTGGCAAAAAAGCACAGCGGTGGGATGACAAAGCGGCCTTAAATCCAGCTCAGCACTGTGATGCACCCAGAGGGGGCGCTGCCCGCTTGACTGCAGACTCCACCTCTCCATCTTCCAATGCCTTCACAAACGTGCTGCTTTCAGCTGAGCAGGAGCGGACTGTCTCCGTCCTGCCCTCCCGGAACAGCCGTGTCATGGACGCCTCATAGGTCAGGCAGAACGTTCCCCTGTTCTGATGTGGAGACATCAACAAGGCCAGTTAGAGACCTGAGGACGCTGATGCATCATACATGACCACAGAATGCCATCCCTCCATTAAACACAGGAAACCATTTCACCTTTTACTGAACAGCTTGCTTAAGCTGCCTGATTAATCTTCCATGACATTATTCCCTAAGACACAAGGCTGAGGACGCAGACACGTTCATACCCTGTAGTAAGCGAGCTGTAGAACCAGCTGGACGAAGGCATCTGGGCTCATTTTGTGCCTCTTTATAAGTCGCTTGCCAAAGTCCCGGAAAGGGAACACATGGAAGCTGATATCGCAGGCCAGGGCCTGAGCTTCTGCCAGAGACCGAGTTACCACCTCCTGACACTGAGGGGGAAGAAGGACACTCATAGTCAGCAAATTGTCACTCACAGTCAGTGAGGTGTCACAGTCAGAGAGGTGTCACTCATAGTCAGCAAGGTCTGATTTTTTACTCCCAGCAACAGATACACACAGAGACAGACAAACACACACATAGACATGGATAGACACACAAACCCACACAAATACATAAACAGAGCTCCTCACTTCTGGGGTGATGTCCCAAAGCAGTCGCTGTGGTGGGGGCAGTCCAGGGTCCATATTGCCCTTGCAGTGTCCTTCCTCATTGTAGCCCAGCTGGAAGGTGTCTGTGGCGAGGACATACTGCAAGGTGCAGAAGGGAAAGCGTCACAGCCATGGCGTCACATGACCACATTAGGTACCCTATCCATGTCACATGGCCTCACCTCCCACAGGTGAGCCACTGTCGGGGCATCGGCCCAGGAGTGCTCAGCATTCAGGCCTGTCTTCCCATTCTTATACACCACCAGGGAGATGGACTTATCAAACCACCTATAGGGGGACAGGGACATGGAGAGAGGGAGGGGGAGAAAGGAGGAGGGGGCAAGGAGAGATGGAGGGGGAGGGCGGACCAGGAGAGAGGGAAAAAGGCAGGCAGAGACAGGAGAGGGGGGAGGGGGACACAATAGAAGGTGATTGTGGCAGGGTATCCCTCACTGGCGGGTAACACACTGCGCTGAGAGCCCCCCCTGTGTTGCACCATCTTACTCCACCGTGCATTGTTAGACCTCAGCATGCGCTGGTGCCCCCACCTGTCATAACACTTCCCGTGCAGCAAGGACTTGGCGTAGCGGTCCAGGTTGCCAGTGGGATCATCCCCCTTCATGCCCTGCTCGTCGTCGTCAAGGGTGACGAAGAAAGCCGCCTTCTCGATGCAGTCTAGTGAGCGCTTGTTCACCCCCGAGCCGAAAAACTGCTTCCTCACCTGAGCCCAGGGAACCCTGGGAAAAAAAGCACAGACAGCAACATGCACTCATGGTGCACTGCAGTTGTGGGGTCTAGACCCGCAAAATGTGAGCCCCCCCCCCCCCATCCCAAGGACCATGGGCAGGAAGTGAGGTCACAGTACCTGCTGCCTGCAGTCAGAGCCCCGAGCTTCTCCTCTCCGGGGGAGGAGGGTGACTGGTCCTCCAGGATCCTCTGCATCTGGCACTCAATCTCTCGTGGTGAGAGTAGTCTCCCAGCCCTGTAAACTGGCAGCCTAAAATAGCGCCCCCGGTGGTAGATTGCCACATGGTCACTGTCCTGACAGTGCTGCAGGGTATCTGAGGATAGGGAGCCCGAGGCAGGGTGGGAAAGCAAGAGTACATAATAAAATGGGAGGGAGGTTTTATGTATAAAAGTATGTGTGTGTGTGTGGGGGGGGATTAGGTTTATATTACATTGTGGGGACCAAATGTTATTTTGATGTTGTGGGGACCATTTTTTAGGTCCCCACAAAGATCTGTGAATGCAATCAAAAAAGTAAAAATGCCAAAAGTCTCGTATTTTGTTTGATTACTTATGGTTAAGGTTAGGGATGGATAAGGGTTAAGGTCGTCATAGTTGGCATTATGGTTATGCTCATAGAATTAAAT
>JAODKC010000048.1:4605624-4618396 GCA_026777985.1 Mormyrops attenuatus | reverse complement strand
TATATATGAGTGAAGCATATTACCGGTCTTTTCACCAGGAATACGCGCAGTGTTGAACATTCGCTCCCACTGCGCTGAGCACAGGGGGATGACTGTCCCCGGGATCCGACTCTGGAAGGAGAATGCGGTCAAAATCAAGACCAAAAGAGATCAGCGTCATATGCGACGCGGCCTGGCATGCAATCCCCCACAATGTAGTGCAGCCGGTGCAGGGCACTCACAGGCTTGATCTCTTCCCTGTTCAGTTTGCGCCGGTACAGCAGAAAGGCGGTAACAGCGTTCCCGGCCCGTGCTGCTTGCAGGCTGCTCGGAGTCACATAAAGAAAGTCCTGCCCATACAGTGGTGCAGTCATGTGTCACACAGACAGAGAAAGCGGCCAATTGAGAGCAGGAAGCCCTAGCGATGTCACACTCCCCATGGGGACATTTTTTACGGAGCACTCTGTCGTGAAATAAATATCACTGATCCTCACAACATGGGTGCTGATTATTTCTGGAACTTGCCGTGTTCTGGTCCTGGTCTTAATCTCTAAATCATGATCCATACAGAGAAACAGCCCCCACGGAGGGGCAGGGTAAACCTGACTCCCTGAGGGGTGGGTCGCTCCAGCTCACCATGCCGTAGTAGTTGCTGTTCACCATGATGGGGGTGCGGCTTCTCAGGTAGACATACTCCTCCCACCAGTCGCTCACCTGAGGAGGGGGGGCATGCACAGAGTAATCATCTGGCCCGAGCAGCTCTCAGCCAACACCCCACCCCAACCACACTCACATAGTTCGCTGCCCACAAAGCCTTGAGCTTGAGGTACCACTGGAGCCGCTTCCCCAAACCGTCCAGAAACTGGGCTGCCAGCACAGTGACATGATCGAACTCCTCATCCTTCATTATGGGCCGCACTGACTCCAAGTACTGAGCGAAGAAAAGGGGGACAGGTTTCACATGTCATTCTGTCTGCCTGTCCAGCTGCCTTATTACCCTTCACGCCCTCTACTGGCAAGTCACTCACTCTGCGAACGGTGTCTTTAACGGCAGGCACTGGCAGGTGGGGCAGAGACGCCTGGTAGCTGTACAGCAGAGGCTGCCTGCTGGACAGGAGGCACACAAGCACCTGAACAAGGAGAAGGAAGCATGGGAGGTCACCCAAAAAAGTTACCCATAATACCTCACTGTGGAGGCACACAAGCACCTGAACAAGGGGGAGGACGCGTGGGAGGTCACATATAATGAATTACCCATAAACTCTTATTATGGCGTGCCAGTGCCCATACGTGTGTGCCCCCATGCGTGTGCCCATGCCTGCATGCATGTCCATGTGTGTGCCTATGCCTGTGCCCCTGTAGCCCGGTGCACATGACGCTTACACTCCACACTTTGGTGGTGATGGACATCTTGCCATGCTGCTGAAACATCCAGCCGTGGTAGGAGAGCAGCAGCCTAAGGCAGAGCCGCATGGCGTGGATGAGGAGCAACCAGAGCAGCGTGCTGAAGAGCATGGCCGACAACACTGCCTGGCACTGGCCACTTGGGGAGCCGCTGTGGAGAGCAAACACGGAAACAGCATTACGGCCACAGAGTGAACTACTGATATGACCTTCTTGCTTCTTTGGGGGCTGCGTTTGGGGCATCAGTAAGTACAGTAGGTACAGTGCTCTGCAGATACACTGAGCAGGGAATACAATATTCTGGGTGCTATGTGACGGGTGGGTGTTTGTTCAGGGATCTTACCTGATGGGTAGGTGTTCCTGGATCTTCCTGATGAGGCCCATAGAAGGATCTGAGCTGCCCATATACATGGTAGCCAGTGTAGCAGTAACCACAAAGAGCCAGGAGGAGGGACTGGCGGGGTACACACCAGTGAGGACAGTGTTCTGCAGCAGAGAAGAGAAGAAGCTCTGCATCTATCACATCACTGCCGCACAGTGCTGGGAAAACGACATACGTCTTCACAATTAGCTAGATATGCTTACATAGAACAGCAGGTATCACTTTACAATAGGGCTCCCTTTTGCCACGTGTAAATAGTAGCAACTCATCAAACGAAAACTGTTATCATTTGTTTAAAATTATCTATCAATTTACAAAGTGTTACAACAAAATTAATAACCAGATTATACACCATTCATAAACCCTTTATATGGGTAGCCTTATTGTACAATGGCACAGAACAACATAGCAAGACCTATTCTGTCATCCGGAAGAACGGTGAATGACGAGTTCATTCTCAGACTATAGTGTAAACTATAGTCTGAGAATGAACAGTCAGGCAAGGCTACTGTCAGAAAAAAAGAGTTTCCATTTATACCTCTGCTTGTGACGGGGGCTGTACCCTCAAGGGTCTGCCAATTGTATTCTATTGCTGTAGGTGATTGTACCTCTTAAGGTACAGAAATGCACTCTGAAGAACATTTTTTAGCATTGGGGGTACATTGATGTTGTTTGTACCT
Source organism: Mormyrops attenuatus (assembly GCA_026777985.1). Taxonomy (NCBI): domain Eukaryota; kingdom Metazoa; phylum Chordata; class Actinopteri; order Osteoglossiformes; family Mormyridae; genus Mormyrops; species Mormyrops attenuatus. Next base: position 4,615,951 of record JAODKC010000048.1, on the reverse strand, counting down.
TGAGGATGTTCCTCAGAGTCCATTTCTGTACCTTAAAAGGCACAATTACCTACCGCTACAGGGTGCAATTGGCAGACCTGTGAGGGTATAGCTCCAGTGAAAAGTTACAAAGTTACAATTTGGTACTCTTTTTCTGACAGTGCAGGCACACAGATATACAGGCGTACAGAGAGAACATGCACAGGCAGATAGGCAGTACATCAGGCAGATAGAGAGACAGACAGACAGTTAGTTCACCTTCACTCGAGCCAGCCTCTTCTTCCAGGATCGCACGCCGGACCGGTACACCTCAGCGAGTGCCTGGTGGGAGAGCTGCACATCGATGCCCTCTGGAGTGATGGTGAACTGAAAAGCCACAGCCTGGTGTGCCTCCGCCATAACTGAAGGATGAGCGGGCAAGCGGGGGTCAGAAGGCAGCGAAGACCCGATTAAGCACTCCGTCCCTAGCCTAATAACGTTCTCAGTATGCGCGACACTTCCTGGTGCGGCGCGCTCCTTCTGGAATGTGAATCTTCGCAATCGTGCTCACGCTGAATAAACGAGCACTAGAGAGCCGTCTAGATTCCACAGGTGTCCACCCAGTCCTCCCATCGTGTGTCTACCGGGGAGGGACAGGGGTGTGTGGAAGCCTGAACTGGGTGAGAGGTGACCAGCCGGCCACGGAACGAGCAGAGGTCAAAGAACGCCACGCGTAATATACGGGAACAAGTCCTGACCTGAGAAAGACCACAGACTGTTCTGGAAAACTGGCAATCAAACAAAAACATTCAAAAATCAAGTTCATTCATTTAGCTGGCTGATTTTACATTTTGAATTATTTAATCACAACCAGGGAAAATCTGCGAATGAGGATATATGTTATTTGGATGTTCTTAAAAACACTAAAACAGATCTCCGGAAAACGCTTTGTATAAAACAAATCTAATTAATACCAAATTGGTCATTCGCCGTGAGAAGCCAAAGAGGTTCTGAACATAACTGCTAAAAATAATAATATACACTGGAAGACTCAACTCTGATTGAGAAACCCGCGTGGGGGAGGGGGGGGTGAAGGATTTTCAGCAGTGAAATGTCATTCAGCAGGTTTGTCAGGGAAAAAGATTTGATAAAACTGTTGTAATACGGAAACGGCAGCTGTGTCACCCTGAGTGTCAGAATCCAGGAGACGTTAGTTGGCGAACACGCCTGCAGAAGGCAGCTGACGGAGCAGGTTAGACAGGCGCGGAGACCCGGCGCCCGGGACGGAGATCGCAGCCAGAGCACGCCGCCCCGCCGAGGCACACGCAGACACACACGGAAACACAAGCAGAAACAGAGAAGGCTACAAACACAAACGCGCACTGAAACAGAATCAGCACAAGCAATCCGACTGAAAATAACAAAACTAACGAAGGATGTATCAGAAGTGCACAAATATACAAATAAATGCCAAAAAGACACATGAATCGATTTCGTTATAGTTACACAATTATATGGCTGTATAACTATATTAAGCCATATAATATATACATCCATTTATAGTATTATTAATACAGTAATGTGGTGATGGCAGTAGTGGCTAGTGGTGGGAGTGGCACTAACAACAGGTGTGTATATTTACACACAGTTAGGTTTCCGCACCTTAGACAACGCTTAACCGCTAAATGAGTTTCAAGAAGAAACACAAACACAGATCAAATCCTGGCCAGAATAAATCAGGTACGTGTGGCGGTCAGTCGCCGGTTGAGATAGGAGCCTTATCAGCTCACAGGGCAGTTTAATGACATACACAGCAGGACATTACCGCAAACGAATAAACAGCATGCTTAAAATACGCGCTGCTTTTATACCTTAATACACACGGGAAATAAAACAGTGTGCGGCTCCTTACCTGAGAATGAACCGTCCGACGGGCCCGGGAATAGACGCGCTCGTGCCACCGTGCTGCACTGTAAACCTATATGCGGGACTCCGGGCACCGACTGTCCCAATCCGCACCACCACGCCCCTCCCCGCAGGCGACCGGGGGCCGAGTCTTACCAGAGGCTCACACTTATTTACTTTACCTGCCGTGTTTTTGAGCTGAACCCGCATAATTATTTTTTGCCTAACTGAAGCTGAATTTATTATGTCGAGGCAAATCATTATGAAAGCGTGTTCAATTCAATTGGTTTAAGTAAAAGCATTTAAGTTGTTATAACATATTGATTTCGTAATTTTTCCACCATATTTCATATAAAACAAATTCCAGTGTATTTTCTGCATTTATTTATTGAAATTGCAGTCCAGTGCAACCACATATTAAAACAGTAATTTAATTTTTTAAACTTTCAGAAAATGTCAACATTTTCTTCAATTTCTTATCGATCTTGGACCCTGAACATGATCCAGAACACCTTTAACAAACAAATTCTTTACATTTGCTTGATATCTTGCTAACAAATGTTGATCACATATTCTCGTTGGCAAATGAATATCAACTTATAAAATGTAGAATGAAAAACCTTTTGAACAGCTTTAACCAGCAGTTCTATAAAACAAGAAAACGCATTCAGAAAAAAAGAAAAAAAAAATCCACCTTCACATATAGATAACATGTTTAACAATCTATTGCGCATCCTGTAGTACTGAATCTAGTTTTTTCACTCTTGCAGTCATTCTGTTTGCGTCGAGCCCCTTCATAATTTTTTGAGCAACCTCAAAAGTGTATCTGAAGTTTTTGGGGTATTGGAGGTTGAGTGCATAGATGAGTCCTAGCAACATGATGAACACAGTTGCAACTGTAGGCAACCCACTGAGAACCATGACGTCTTCAATGATGACTCCTACGTCTCTTGGTGAAGTATAGTGATCTTCATCCTCCAAAATGGCCTGCTCAAGTTGAGAAGTTGCTTCCATCTGTTGTGAAACCTGTCAGAGAAATCACGAAAGTAAAGTCTGTTAATTCCAAGTTGCACATGCAAGCCTCGGTTTGTTTATTTGTATTTAGTTATTTTGAGATGGGATTTGTTTTAAAAATGCAATTATGTTATGATTTGCAGAGTTTATAGAAATAAATACAGGAATTTGTTAATTAGTCTGCAGCATTCTGATTTTAAAAATCATGAGAAAATTGCATCATAAATGGTACTGAATCTTGAGTTGAGCAAATCATTCCCCACATTACACTGTTTTATCACATTTTACCTGCAATGCTTCCAGTGCACCACAGATTAAATCTGTTTGAAATGTATGATTAAGTTAGACTCTTATTCAGTGCAGTTTATTCATTAATTTGAATAAAATATTTTTTTATTTGATAAAAATAATTTTAAAATATCAAAGTGATATTACCATTGCAAAGACATACAAAGACAGCCCTCACCAGAGGATGATGATGACGACGTTATGGGATGTCACAGCGGTCTTCAGAAAATGGAGTGCAAAGACAAAGAGGCTAAAGTTAGCACCTGCGTTTTACTACTGGGAATGTTCACAGTAGTTAAAACTGCCCAGTTTATCAACGTCACGGTGTGTATATCATGGTTTCTTAACTCCAGTTTTCGCGTCTCACCGCTCTGCACAGATTCGGTAGTTCCTGCACCACTGCACGCTGATCCTACATTGCAAAGTAGCCAATCAGTGGCGGCAGCGGTGGTACGCGAGGACTGGGATTGAGAAACGCTGGTGTAAATAAAATAGAGTGTTTGAACTGACACGCGCACCACAGCCAAAAGTTCTGGAAATCAACTTGACATATACCAAAAGTTCTACCTAAACACTTTTTAAAACGATATTTGTCGGAGGATTTGCGCCATTTCGTCACTCAAATCGTGTTTATACCAACGCTTCAGCGAGGCTCCGCGGTGAAAAAAAACCGCGATTGGCGCGGCGGGAGGCCGCGTAGCCCAAAACTATTAAACTATTATTATAAAAAAATTATAGGAATTTCATTATACTAGATAGATACAATTAGTATAGCAATTTGCTGCTTGTGTGCAACGCTCATCTAACACACGGAAAATAATCGTCGTAGCTTTTTATGACTTACCCTTGCTTAAGCCTGTCTCTCTTTAAAGTAGACCATTTTTCTTTTGAAGCTTGAAGTTATTATAACTATAGTCTTATAAAGTCCACAATTGCAGCTAACAGCCGAGATGCACAGAAATTCTGTGTTTCAAAAATGCTGCCAAACACTACCAGATATCTCCAGCAACTTCGCTCTCTGGAAAGTTCCACCGGTAAAACAGGACGGTACAAACGGCCCCTCCCAAACTTAATCAAACAACCTAAAAATGATTGTTTAAGCAAATGGAGAATTTTTAAGTTTGTTCTTCACCACAACTTACTCTAATTCAAACCAAAAGTATTGCAGTACCTCTGATTGAGGTCTGAAATTAAAAGTTTCAAACATCAACAGTAAATCACAAATTTTAAATTGTTTGAAAGACATAATTTACATTGATCGAGCAACGGCGATGTTATACTTTTTCAGTGATAAGACCGTGAAGCAACGCTACTGAAAATCACACAGAAATGAATTTGGCAGACAACACCCAAAACACCTCGCCAAAGTTTATTATTATAATTATAATAATAAGCTCATATTTGACAGCAATTGTCATTATTGATTTCTTCTCACAGGCAATAATTGCAATGATAGTGCACACTTCCATTTTAAAATATAGACATTGTTCTTTAGATCTTTTTTTGTGATTCCAATTTTTCCTTTTAAACCGAAAACTTGTCCTACAGTGAATGGGGGAGTACAACTGGAGACTTTAAATTCTATAATAATAATGATAACGCAAAGTTAATAAAGAAGAAAGGGCGTAGGTTTGGTTCCAACATTGGTATCACCTGCTTTATCACACACGGTAGTCCCACGATATTAGTAGGGAGACGTGCCGACCATCTGTACCCAAATCTACGTTCTCAATAATGACGGAGGGAACGGCAGAGAATCTCGGGACACACAGGCTGAGGTTATAAAGGGAAATAACTGAGGTATATTTAGTGTGGGAAAGCAAAAGGGCCCGGGGCCCCCACCTTCACAGCATTGCAGGAATACGAGGTGGGGGGGCCTCCACCACCACCAAGCAAAGTCAGAACAACAGGGTCCTTACCAGGGGAACAATGATAAATATACAGGTGGGGCAAATTTAATCTAACATGAATGGTGCCCTGTAAAAGTATAGTCACCATGGCAACCCCAGCATTGTGTTTTGGTACAGCAGCATATGGATGGCTGTTCTGACTGTACCATCCCTGCAGCGCCCCAACGCATCACTCTCTCCAGCTCCTACCCTTGCTACAATTGGATCTCAGACTCCTCCCCTCACTGCCATCAAGCACAAGGCTCCTCCCCTCACTGCCACTGGATCTCAGACTCCTCCCCTCACTGCCATCAGGCCCAAGGCTCTTCCCCTTGCTGCAATTTGATCCCAGGCTCCTCCCCTCGCTGCCGCTGGATCTCAGACTCCTCCCCTAAATGCCATCAGGCCCAAAGCTCCTCCCCTGGCTGCCACCGGATCTCAGATTCCTCCCCTCACTGCCATCAGGCCCATGGCTCCTTACTGCCACTTGATCCCAGGCTCCTCCCCTTGGCTGCTGGGGGCCCCAGATTCTTCCTATTTTGGTTGTTGTTTTTTTTGCAGTTTCACTGAAGGTTTTCTCAATCTGTCCCTGTTCTATATTTTCACATTTAGCTGTAAATGCCCCCAAAATAAAACAGAGGCAATAGCCAGAAGTGCAGCATTTCAGTAAGTCTCCTGGCTGCCCAGGAGCCACTGGATCTGGCCCCCTGCCCCAGAGCCCCATTCCCACACACTCCTGACTCACTCATTTGGTGTGGTCCACCCCCCCTCCCCGGTCTGCCCGGAGCTGTGAAGCCCCTCCTCCACAAAATGGATGGATGGATGGATGGATGGATGGATGGATGGATAGATAGATATGTCACAGGCGCTTCACATCTTGCGGTGTCATTGTCTTGCTAAAATGTTTTATTTGTGCTCTATGTTGGTGACCCTGTCACACTGTGTCACATGTGTCCCTGCAGGCCCCTCTCTCACCCTCTGCCACACGTGTCCCTGCAAGTCCCTCTGTCACCCTCTATCACACTCGTCCCTACCGGTGCCTCTGTGACCCAGTCACACTCGTCCCCGCAGGTCCCTCTGTCACCCCGTCACACTCGTCCCCGCAGGTCCCTCTGTCACCCCGTCACACTCGTCCCCGCAGGTCCCTCTGTCACACGTGTCCCTGCAGGTCCCTCTGTCGCCCTCTGTCACACGTGTCCCTGCAGGTCCCTCTGTCACCCTTTATCACGTGTCCCTGCAGAGTCCCCTCTCTCTGCAGGTCACAGTGTCCTTCAGGCTGCTATGGTCCAGCTCCCCTGCTTCTTTTATTTGCATAATGTCTGACTAAAGACAACATTGCTTCAGAACTCATATTTAAGAGAGCTTAAGCAGCCAATGGTTTGATGGGAAAAGGTGCCATATTCCTGCTCATTCAAATCATCTGTCCCAAAAGACTTTGCTTTTCTGGTCCAATTTGGTTGGGGTGGGGATTCACCTCCCCGAACCTCAGTCACTGACACCACGGATTCTTGTCCAGCCGCTCTGATCACTGAAGGCGTCTCTGATATACCAAGACGGTCAATAGATGGCAAAGAAAAAAAAAAAAAAAACTCAAAAATTCTACAGCTGATGATTTCGTGTTGTGGTGTCCAAAGAGGGGCACACCAAGGGCACACAGTCTCACATTTCAGGGTCCAATCTGACATATCCTTGCCTTCTTTTCTCTGCATATGCATGTTGAAAAACAGAAAAAAAATGAAGGATTTGATACCAAAAGCTTTATGTTGATCTTTTACTGAGGCTTTACCGCCAGTTGGATGAAGATTGTTTGCCAGGCTCTCTTTAACAGGAGATCAATTTGCCCTTTTCTTTGATCTCATTGGCATTTCTAGTCGGACTGCAGTGATGACCTCCGGCCACTGGGGGCGACCGTGGGGTCTCCTGCTCAGGGTTGGGACTGGGTTCCATTGGTGGAGAGCAGTCTAGCCTTGTCTCTGCTGGAGCCCCGGCGCTGCAACGCACTTCCCCCATCACTGCGCTCCCCACGCTCCGCCCGCTCGGCCCCGCTGTCCCAGCGCCGCGTGGGGGTCCCAGGGGACCTGGGGGTGAGCTGCCCGTTCTTCTCGTCTGTCAGGGAGTGAAAGAGAAAGGCAAGGAGAGTGGTGCTAGGACACAGCTTTCCATTCGACTGAGCAGCGGCAGTTTTAAGGGTAGCATCCCCTACCGACGAGTGCTTGTACAGAGGGCTGGTCGTGAGTGCTGAGGAGCTGGGCCTGAATCGTCTCCACCACTCTTTTGAACCGGCGACTGGGACCTGTTTGCATTCGCAGACACAAGCACACAGACAGACACACATACAGATTATGGGGGGGGGTCATTATAAATCCTCTGCGATTTCCCAGCAGCCACCTCTCTCCCCCCTCCTCCCATGTCTATCATTCTTGCATGTGGCCTCGCTGGCCCTAACGAACTGCACACCGATGACACACTCACACTGCAGCACGCCGGCTGCAGTGCCCAACTGCAGTGCCCCACTGCTTGCCACCATTTCCCTGCGCTGGCGGCATCACATGTCGAGGGACAAAAATGAGAACCGCCACGTTCATTTTTGCCAGAGGGACCCGGGTGAAGGACAGAGACGGGGCGGGGCACGGGGGTTGGGGTGGGGGGGTGCAGCTGACAGGGAGGGGCTTGTGGACAAGCCAGACAAAGGCTCTCTCTCTCTCTCTCTCTCTCTCTCTCTCTCTCTCTCTACTGGAGGAGGAGGGTCTAGCCATGCCTCTCCTTGAGCTCCCTCGCTGACTGGGGGCCAGGCTTTGCTCCATGTCCCTCTCTGATTGGCAGCCAGCTGGCTAAGCCTTGCTCCCTCTCCCCCTCTGATTGGTGGCTGGCTGGTTAAGCGTTGCTCCCACCCCCTCTCTGATTAGTGGCTGGCTGTTTAAGCCTTGTTCCCTCTCCCTCTCTGATTGGTGGCTGGCTGGCTAAGCCTTGTTCCCTCTCCCTCTCTGATTGGTGGCTGGCTGGCTAAGCCTTGTTCCCTCTCCCTCTCTGATTGGTGGCTGGCTGGCTAAGCCTTGCTGCCTCTCCCTCTCTGAGTAGTGGCTGGCTAGCTAAGCCTTGATCCCTCTCATTATCTTTTTCCCTCTCCATTTCCCTCCACTGCACTCGTACCCGATATGAGGGTGAAAGTGACGCTGAAGATGCCTGTTCGCCTCCTGCCCTCCCTGTCTGCTCTCTCCCTCTCTCGCTCCCTCTCACGCTCCGAGACGGCGATGTCCACGTGGAACTTGATGGGCTTTTGGAAGACAGAAGGCCCCCCCGCAGCCTTGTGCTCAGCCCTGAAACTGGTCTGGGAGACGACACTGTGACTGAGGGATGGGATCTGGAACAGAGGAAGAGGGGTGGAAAGGTCAAAGGTCAATATGGCACATGGGCAGTGGTGTCCGCTCGCGGTGAGGGGCAGGTTAGGGGGAGGAGCCAAACACGAGGGCGGGGCATGCTGGCCTAATGGGCTTCTGCTAAAACCCAGATCAGTCCACATGGGAAAGTGCAGACAGCACAGTGAATCTGCTATTCCAGAGCATGACCAGGAGGGGGGACCATCATAAAAGCTGACAGATAAAGACAGAGCAGCACATGGGCCCCTCAGGACCAAATGAAGGAATGAAAGAGACAGTAGGCTGGCAAAGACAGAGAAAGAGACCCACGGAGAGAAAGGCGTGGACAATGTCAGCCTTGATGGAGCTCAAGGGCTTGTCTCGGATCACCATGAAGATCTGCTCCTCCTTCTCCAGGCTGATAAAGTTCCCAAACCAGGATTTCTTGGCTAGCCTGACGTGAACAGGGAGGCAGAAAAGCAAAGAATGAAAATGAGTCACTGGCCTCCTCAAAGGTCCATAACAGCCAGTTAGCATCATTAGCATGAAGGAGAGCAGCGGCAGCGGTGCGATACGTACTCCGGGCTAGACTCCGGAGTCAGGCTGGACATGTCCTCTGAGGTTGGTACTGATGAGCAGGTGAGCAAAGGAGAGAAAAAGAGAGGCAGAGGAAGATATGGACAGACAGTGTGAGGAGACAGAGACAAGGGAGGCGGCCCCTCAACAGCATCTACCACACAGACACCACAGTCACCACAGGGCACCAGAGGCACCACAGGAACCACAGGGCGCCAGAGGCACCAGAGGAACCACAGTCACCATGATCTACCTCAGTCACCACAGGAAGCACAGGCCACCACAGTCACCTCAGTCACCACAGAAAATTACAGCCACCAGAGGCTCCACAGACCATCATAGTGATGTAGCCTGTTGGCAACGTGCAGCCCCTGGTACTAAAGCTAAGCGTGTCATGCTCCATCAACTTGGGGGGCAGGCCCAGCCCCGGGCGCTCACCCTGCAGCTTGCGGCGGTGGAATCGAGGTGAGCCCAGCAGGTTGTTCTTGAACGAGTTGAGTCGGGTTCTCCAGTGGGCAGAGGAGCTAACAGCCACGCCCCCACTGCCCCCTGGACTGGAGGGTGGGGTGAGGGACAGGGAGCCGCAACCCACTCCGCCTCCCTCAGCCCGTGAAGAGGAGGAGGAGGAGGAAGAAGAGGGCGGGGTGTGGGGAGGGTGCTGGGGGTGGTGCACAGGGGTGCCGAGCGGGGTAGGGAGCGGAGAGGCCTGCGGCGTGACCTGCGGCAGAGGGTTAGGATAGACAGCCTTAAGGACGGAGGGAGCAGGGAAGAAGAAAAAGCGAGGGATGGGGGAGAGGAGCGGGGAGGGCGAGGGCGAGCAGGAGGGTGGTGTCTGAAGAGGAAGAGATTTCATGGGTTGGAGGGGGGGGCGATCGGAGGGGGTCTTGGAAGGTAGAGTATGGGTTTTTTGGTCAGACATGCGCTGGGTGACCCTGGGGGTGGTGCCATTTCCTGATTTGAAGTCCTTATTCTGAATGGCGGTGGCAGATGTGACGTCTGATTGGCTGAAAGTGAAAACTGGGCTCTGATAGGGTGGGAGATTTGGAGAAAAAAGATGGAGAAAGTGGAGAGGGGAACGTAGGAATGGAAAGAGGTGTGAAAATGAGTTATGAACTATGACAGTATCGTCTTACATTATTAAGAAATAACAAATGCCTAAATAAAGAACCCTAAATGAACGTGATAAATCACAATCAGCAAAGTGCACAGACGCAGATTGTTTTAATTCTTCCATAATCTGAGCAGAAAATATAATTCCTAGCCTCTCTGTGATGTTCACAGAGTAAGACCTGAGCTGTTTAAGGCTGACCATGAGCTCCTGTGCAGTGAGGATGACATCAT
>JAODKC010000048.1:4555938-4598504 GCA_026777985.1 Mormyrops attenuatus | reverse complement strand
CTCTCTCTCTCTCTCTCTCTCTCTCTATATATATATATATATATATATATATATATATAGAGAGAGAGAGAGAGTTAGTTAGTGTCTGGCATCAGCTTAAGAGTATATATTTTTTTTATTTATTTATTTTTTAAAAGAATATCTCCCTGGTATGACTGGGTGAATGCTTTTTCATTTAGCCAGGGAGTGTGGTGCGGGCTGTTATTTGCCCGGCTACCGGTCGCGCTTTTCCTGCTATACTGCGTTTTCACACAAGGTGGCAGCAGGGGGCCGGTGCCGAGAAGCCGCTATGATTGCAAACAAAAGATCAGTCATTTATACTGTACGTGAAACCTTGACTTTAGACCTCTATCTAATCTGCCCTCTTACATGTTTCTACACCTTACTGCAAAAACTGCACTACTGATTTAGATTGGCTCGTATAACCATTACATTTGCATGCAATTCCAAAATGTAAACACAATTTTCTGCAGAGTTTAAACCATCAGTTTTTACAGTTTTTGTTGGGTCAATAGTCTTTTATAAGATCCCTGTGCTTTGCCTTTCAGTACTGCTCAAGTTCCATGTGTCTCCTAGGTGACACCCCTCTCCCCTTGCACCCTGTTACTTGCATGACAAACTAAAATATCGCCGTCCTCTTCAGCAGAATTCCAACCCCCCAGCAAACCGACACCCCTGGCCATAAGGTCACATGGTCATGGGGCTCCACATGTATGTGTCTTTAGCAACTTGTGATGTCTGACCTATGCACGGCTGGGGGAGGGTGAACTCGACACATGCATATTCCTGCATGATACATGAAGCCGAACATCCAAAAACATGGCACAGTGAATCAGACTGAACAGGCCTGTATCTACATGTATATGTAAACCGATCACTTTAAATATATTGTCATGGGAAAGACTTTGTGTTGTCCTGCATATGATGCACTTGCCACGAAGCCTTCACTGGTGAAATGAAGAAACCCAAACAGAAACCATTACTCTGGTATAAGGTTTATTCCACTTATCCATGGTCAGGCAAACAATCCACATGAAAGATCCCTGTGCTGAACTGGACCCCAGTGGTCTACAGATAACATACAATGTCTGTGCCCCCTCATTGACGGTTCAAGATGGTTCAGTCCCATGGAACAGAGAAGGGAATGCTGGGAAAGTAGAAGACTGAGTGCAGTGGGTCTGGAAGGGGGACAGCAGAGACAGTCAAATGCAGGCTGATGCTGAATTCTAAACCTGAGAAATGCACTGAAGAATGTAACCCCCCCCCCCGGGTGTCCAGGATGTACCTCCACCACTATAGCTGAGCGTGTCATTCCTGTGGACAGGCCTCTAAACACACAAACACAATAATTCAGGGACTGCACACTGATTGCCTGTGTAGAGCTGGTCACTTGTCCCCCGCCCTCAGGATGCCTGGGTGGTGCTCTTCATGCAGCTGTGGAAGGCTTCCAGCAGATCCTTGCAGCCTTCAGTGCCCTTCTCTTTTACACTGGGGGGAAGGGAAGGGCAGGGCGGTAACCTGAGGATGAACTCAGACCAAAGGAGCAGCAACAGCCGACAACCAGCTGGGGCAGGGAGTCGGTGGCAATGGGATGGTGTGGCAGCTAAGGTGGATAGCCTGCCCCCTAGAGTGTGTTCCAGACAGGCACAGGCGAGATGCCTTTTCAGCCAAATCTAACAAGTGTGTCGGAATGCTTCCTGAATCACGTCTAACATAAAGAGCACCTACATTTCATACATTAAACAAATACTTTTATCCCTGGAGTAATTGGGGTTAAGGGCCTCGCTCAGGAGTCAGCTGAGATCTGAACACAGCGCCCCTAACAACATCAAGCAAACTGTTATAGTAAATAGACTCGAGTGCAACAGTGCAGTGAAATAACTCTTTCATGTGTGTCCAGTCACTGTATCACACAGTCTGGTGTGTGTTTTGGGTGAATGAACACACGTGAGCACATTGGTACGTGACCCAGCACTTGTGCATGAATACGAGGACGACGTGACTGGAGGCAGCGTACAAGCAGCCCTTGTGCAAAGTGTGTCGTGAAAAGGCACAATCACACTGGAGTGAGCCGCTTAGACTCTGGGGTTTGCTGAAGGGCAGGAGAATCCATGGGCGATTTTACTGGGGGTGTAGCAGGTGCAGGAGCATCCCTACTCAAATGTCATTTGAACATTCAATAAAATTAGACTATAATGTAAAGCTATATTTGAAAATGTGGCTTGTGTTAGTCTTATCAACGTGCAATAATAATTTAATTAAAATGTATTCATTATCGGTCCACCTGCCCCTCGAAAAGACACCTTGCACCCCCTGGAGAGAAGCCCCGAGCTGCCTATGGGAGACTCTTTCTCAGAATAAGATGAATTCAGAGCCATACAGAGTAAGATTCTGGGGGTGGAGTCAGGGCTACAGTCTCCATGAGGGGGCGACACATAACACGATCTGGCTAAAGTCACGTTCCTGAATGCCTGTAGTTTCTGTATTTATGGCTGTTTACGCACTATAAATAGCTCAGGCTGTGTGCCGAGTTGGGCCTTCTGCAGTATCTGCAGTGCATGCAGCTTCATTCAGGAAGTCGCACTATGTCAGTCTCTGATAATGGGCGTCTTCCCTCTTATTTGTTTACATGTGCTGATCAAGCGGACTGACCCCCCCACCCCACCCCACCCCACCCCCGCATTCACCACCCAACGGTCATCCTGCTTCTTGCCTGCAAACACTTATCGATATACTGCAGCCTTGATGCCCCTCCCACCTGTCAGGTCACATGACTGTTTATCAGTTCCTCACAGGCAGTCCAGCACAGTATACGTTTATGGTTAACATTACCTCCAGTAACACTAAGTGTGTGTGTTTGTGTGTGTTTGGGGCACATTGTGCCCTTACAAAGTGAAGATCCAGATTGTTAGATTTCTGAAATATCTTGTTCGGCAGGTATATCTCATGGTAGGTCAAGTGACCTACAGGGATCATCCATCAGTGGCAAGCTGTCTATGAGGACCAGCTAAGGCACTAAGCTAGTCTATGCCAGTGTTGTGGTCAATGCAGCCACCATGAGGTGCTACATCTGTGCATATGGAGTTTGCAGCTATAAAGCAAGGAAATTCATACCGAGGTCATGCCACAGTGAGAGGTGAAGGTCTGCACTCACCATTTGTCCAGGTCTGCCTTGATAGTGTGGCATGCAGCAGGGACTGGGGCGTCGGTGCTGCCTGCGCTCTCAGGATCGGGCATCTTCGCTCTGATCTGCTCTCTGTGTGCCTGTGAACGTGTGTAAGCCAGTGACAGTGGAGGGGGTCAGGGCAGGGTGAGGGGCGGGGGCTGTCCTCAGAGCAGAGGCAATGCAACTGGTTACACAGTGTCAGAGAGAGATGAGGGAATGGGGGGGGGGGCTGAATTTAGGCAACAGTGGAGTGAAATTTCTCTGAGAGAAGTGTGTGTACATTATAGTTTATACTCCAAAGTTACCACTGGCACATACAGGCATGACACATGCACACAGGGGGTATCAGGCTTCAAGCCTGACACCTAACCAGAAAAAGCACCTAGTCTTGAGAAACAAGAGTGCCAACTGCGGGACAATGCCATCCACTGGTTGTATGCGGTAACTCCACGACAGCGTTGCCCTCCCGTCCTATACAGACTTTATTGAACGACTTACATTTACATTAACAGCATTTAGCGGACGCTCTTACCCAGAGCGACTTACATTTTTTCTAAATTCAGGGACAGTCCCCCTGGAGCACCCGCGATCTCTTAGTCCGGAGGCAAGCGTCCTAAGCACTAGACCACCAACACCAATTTTCAAACTTCTGACCAGATAGAATCAAACGGGATGAAGTCACTTTATACTCTGCATTCTCTTATAAAGGAAAATAGAGTAAGCCTACATAGTTTTTCGGGATTTTATTGTATTTTTCGAAGCCAACACTTAAAAATGTAACTGATCATTTTATAATAGGGAGACTTTCTTATAATAGGCTATGCATAGTACGGATATAGCTTCAGGTATCATGGAAGAACAGGCCTATTTTTTGTTTTAACGTCAGACCCGCCTTGAAATTGCGAAAAGCAAAATGCGGAATATCTTTTCGATAATTTACAAATCCAACAACAGTATTGGCATGGTACAGTGACTTCAGTGCGTACTTGTAGCCTGCGAAAGACAACAAAATGTCTAATAAAACCGCCAGACTATAAAAAGCATTAAAAAAAGGCAGCATGGAAAAGCATGTAACTTTTCCATACGACAGGTAAAAGTTCGGTTTACATACTCGGAAATGAACGTTATGCATTTGACCCTCAAAAACAAAAATGTATAGTTTACGACTGAAGATTATACATTAAATCTTAAAAACAATATTTAACTCCATCGGTAACACACCGCACAATTCAACACGATTAATTAACACAGACGTGTGAGCGTTTAAATCCCATTAATCCTATTTTACATTTCCATCTACCTTCCATTTAAGCAGTTAATGAAGTGACCGCTATATCAAACTTCCTTTCCCAGTAAATGAGCGTTTTTCCTGCATGCAGGTCAGACACACATGTCGCAGATGAGGAGCGGGGGCGGCGCACGGAGCTTACTTATCGGGACGCCTCTTTACTGGTCGCGGGCCGGTATACGGGGGTCTTTATATACCCGAAATAAGGACACCGTACAGAACTACAGCTTAGAACGGCTCTCCCACAGCAACTTAAACATGGGAGGTGTAGTTTTCCCCGGTGTGTCCCGGTCACGTCGCACATAGGTTACACGGCTTGTTAATGTCCTGGGACACACTGGACCCGGCTACGGAACCGAACCGCCGCTGTACTCGGTATACGAGTGACCGACAGGTGATCATGAAGGAACAAAATAACAAAGCATCTCCTTATTATGTTCAGGTAAAATTCATTAAAAACAAAACTCCCTTAATTAAATTATCATTAAGTGTCACACAATCACGTTCCGCTAATGCCCCCGGGAATAGCAGTGGATTTCGTCTTCAATGCATAATGTTTAAAACTTCCGGGTGATGTACTGACTTTTAAGCCGTTAAATAGGAAAAACTCCTCTTTGGACAAATCAAGCAGCCTATGTTGTCCGCATTTCCCAAAATATCCCGTTCTGTACTTTTCAGTTTTTTAACTAAGACACAAACAGCGCTCAATGGGCAGCGAGCTTCACACCACATGAATTCTGGGTGTGGCTCTATGTGTGTGAAGCTGGATGCTTGCGTAAAGCCGTAACGTTATGAAATGGCGTTATGAAAGAACAATGGACGACACTGGACTGAAAATGAAATGGATTGGATAATAAGGAGAGTATTAGGGGGGAACAGAACATTCTTTTCTCAAAACAAGACCATTGCAGTGGAAAGTTAAAAAAAAATGGACTAGAAATACAGAGATTTGTACAAAGACTAAGTAAAGTGATTTTGGCTTTAGAAATCTGCCTCTGTGGGTGAATTTTGATATTTGATGCCATCACTGACACGTCTGAGAGCTCATTTGGACAGACTGACCACAATGTTTCTCATTAGCAGATTGCAGAGCCGGCGCGTGCGGGGACACAAAGACGAGCCCATGAATAAATGAAGAGGAAAGGCAGGGCTGCTATATAACTGTGACAGGTGACGGGGTGAGAGCAGGATGAAGATCAGGACGGACAAGCGTGAGAGAGAGATGACCCGACCGTCCCGAGTAGGAAGGCTCCACCTTACAGGTGAGTGCTCCATGCTAGCCTCGGTGCAGCCGCCCCTGGTCCGTCACCCTCACCCTCCTCACCCTCACCCCCAGGCCCCGTCGGGATCTCTCCCTCTCCCACAGTAACGCTGCTGCTGTGCTCCTCGCTGCGCTGCCACGCCGTCGGCCTCAGCGACCTGCTGGACCGGGCCTCCCAGCTCTCAGACAGGCTGCACGCGCTCAGCACGTCCCTGACGAGCGACCTGGTGAGGCTCCTGGCCAGGCCGCCCGACTGCCTGCATTCTTCATGAGCGCTGCATTATTTAGCTGCCTGTTGCGTAGCTGTGATGCTCCTTGCCGTCGGCTGCGTGTCACTGCACAGCTCTGCTCGTCTGGCTCAGGGATGCAGGGGCCTTGCATGTTGGCACACGTTTGCGGCTTTTACACTCCATGACGTAATTTGGGTTGTAGCACTGAAGGATACCCCTCCCCCTCTGTCAGGACACTCACTTCCCCACCATGGGGCGGATGATGATGCCCCACCCATCCATGTGCCACACCTCTTCCCTCCAGACCCCAAACGACAAGGACCAAGTGCTTAGAGTGCCGGTGGGTCCATTAGCCTCTACTTCTGCAGCGGTAACCTATGCATGTTCTAGTGGGTGGTAGTGTGGCACATCTTGTAACTAACATCTTCCTTCCAGGAGTCAGAGCTGCTCTCACTCATTCGCTCGCTGCTCCTGTCCTGGAACGACCCTCTGCTGCTTCTGGCACTAGAAGCCCCGACTCTCGCTCACCCATCCAACATCGCCATCCATAGCAAAACCAAGGAGCTGCAGGACAACACGCACAGCCTGAGCGCTGGACTGGAACACCTGACGCACAAGGTGAGCACATCTCTGGTGAAGCAGGGCAGTCATGGTGCCCCTGGCAGCATGTCCATCATGGGCAATGCTGGTGATGATCCTGCTTGATCTTCCCTCCAGATTGGTTCCTCCAACTCCTTCACCCCCCTGCCGTTCAAAGGAGGCAACCTCGGTCAAGACAACACCTCCCGGCTCATCTACTTCCACTTCCTGTTATCCTGTTTCCGAAGGGACTCCCACAAAATTGACAGCTTCCTCAAGGTTCTCAGATGCAGAGCTGCAAAACTACGACCAGAGACATGCTGAAGGAGGCAGGATGTGGCCCAAAGCCTCACCTGCACCATTGGGGAGATGAACAGGCAGCAGAGTCTATCGGCAAGAAGTGTCCAGAGGTCTGTGATTGCTACTCATGATGGATTAACCTTCACTTTGCGCTCAGTTTTAACTTCACCCCAAACATTTTGGCTAATTCTTATTCATAAAAGAAAAACCAACTCAAGATATCAATTATAACAAGTATTGTAACAAGTTTAGTTAAAATGTCATTTAAATGAGTCAACATTTTCTGTTGATAATCATTTTGTAGTGTAGAACTTAAGATGTTTAAGCATTTAAATTCGTAACTGAGTCCAAGCATGTTTTCCATAACACTAGAAGAAACACAGAATAAAAGGTAATTCTGCATAAATGAGACTGGCTAATACAAGAATGCGGAGAGCAGCCTTACAGGCTCTATTGTGTGTATTTAATTGGTGTAAAACTGAATTGGGTAAATGTAAAAAGGGGGGGGGGGGGGCTGTCCCTATGACAGTGTAACACTATGCAAAAGGCAAAGCTGCCTTCCCAATCCAGATCAATAATATTCCAGATCCATATCTTGGATCCATGCACTGTTAAACCATACAGATTCAAGTGCACACATACCAAACTTAAGTCCAGGGAAAACATGTTATTTTATTGTGGGGAAAAAAAGCATCCATGGGGGGGGGGGGTCCAGTCAGAACAATCCTCCACAACACAATCCTCAAACACCTGCTAATGCACTCCTGACATCTGCTGTAGCCCAAGCCAGCTACCTGGGTTCCTTTTCGTGACTGCGTGACGTACAACACAGATCTTTACAGCCTTCATTATTCACATCAAAACTCTGAACAACCGCTCTGCTGGCGTGCATTTCAATGCTGGAGGATTCTCTGCAAATTCTTATAAGCACTGCAGTTGAACTGTTTAACGTAATTCACAGGAATCTGCAGCAGATACTTTCATATCGACATGCAACAGAAAGAAAAGCTTAATTACAGCTCCCTCTGCTGGACCACCAGAAAAACTGCAATAAGCATCGCCACATATTAACAAAAGAGCTCAGCCCTGACTGCAGGAAAATGTCACCATGTGCCATGATCCTGACCGAGCAGCTAGCCGACGAAAGACATCCCTACAGGGAAAGAACCAAATCAGTCAGCCAGCCTATCAATAAATATGTAAAGGAAACCCTCCTTATTTAAACCGCAAAGGAATTCACAAAAGCACAAAGGACAGGTACATCCACAGGAACTAGGGACGATCTGCTGTGAGAAGACTGCAGCCCCTTTTAAGACAGGGAATTTTGGGCTTCTGCCATGACAAGAGGGTCTCAACACATTACAATGGCATCTAAACCAAAATAAGAAGCTTACAGAAATACTATAGATGGGACTCAGAGGGTTGGTGTATGCAGACATGTGTCAGTTTGTACATACTATAGGATTGCTGCTCTGTGTGCACACATACGTGTATGTGAGCTTCAGGCTCATGTGATGGAAGGGAGAGGACAGCCTGAAAGTTCCAGAATGTCACACAGCGACTACTCCAGCAGCAGCAGCAGCAGCAGCAGCAGCATCTGATGGCTAGTTAATCCACACCCAAAAATAAACTTTAAAACTTGTCAATCAAATTAAAATGTAAAACAAACTGGATACACACAAGCACGCAGAGTGTGTCCTTAAAATGGCACACGGAAGCGCTTGTGGGCCACATGGTACAGCGATGGCCCCTGTAGCACCCCGCCTAGCGCATCCGGTACTCCGACGTCTTGGAGACCTCACACAGCTGGCCCTTGAAGTCGATGTCCACGGTGAAGTCCAGGTCACGCTGTAAATGGGATGTGGGGGTCAGCAGTTTTGAAGGCCATAGAAACACTCACCTCACTTCCTTCCCTGATCCCCACCCTTGTGCAATGTGACTAAAGTATTGGGACAACCTGAAGACCAGTGCCCCCCCCCCCCCAAAGCCAGTGTGGGGCTTCCATTACGGCACAGTGCTTTAATGAATTGACTGACATTCACAGTTAAACTGCATGTGTGTGTGTGTGTCAGATCCCCAGGGCTGGAGGGACAGGTGTGAGGGGGCGGCTTACATTGTTCTTGACATTTGGCTTCATGTTAATCGTGCCAAATATTTCCTCTCCTGTCTTGACTGTCAGATAGTCATCCAGGTAAAACACAGTCTGCTTCCAGTGTGTGTACGGAGACTCAGGGCCTGGGGAAGATGAGACTTTTGGGTCCTATAGCCAGACTCGAAAGGATTAGAGGCAGAAAGGCAAAGCCAACATGTACATACCATCTGAAAGGCGGAACATGAATGAATGAAACTCAGGCGTTTGTTTCGGCACTCGAGAAAACGGGACTCACTAGTGGAAAAGCCGGTCCGCTTGTGACAGCGTGTAAATTCGATGTTGAAGTATGTGACCAATGCATGGATGTAGTCATTTCTCTTGACTTGCAGGCAGAATGGGGACGTGAATGACAGATCCTCCGTCTTCACTGTGTAGATGTCCACCTCCTGGGAACAGAGTGTTACAGCACATTTCAGACATGCTGTATTCGCATTAACAATGCTGTGTATTATTTTCCCAAACGCTCCTAGGCCTCCCTTTAATCTGCATTTTCGATTCACTCATCACCAAACTAACTCAAACAGCTGCATGTTAACAATAGGTGCAGACATACAGCACTGAAAAACAGAAGCACAGCCGTGGACGACAGGACCACAAACATGTGGCCGCCACTCACTTTGATGAGGCACGCAGTGCTGACCAGCTGCTTTGGGTCCACCACGTCCACCAGGGGCTCCTTGATGGCCACCTCCTTAATGCAGGACATGTCGAAGCCGTACACATTCTCCCACCCTAAGGCACAGAGGTAGCCACTACTGAGCAAACTGGCAGCATAGTGTTAAGTTCATACAACACAACATTCAAAGTCGTCAGATCGCTGTACTCTCCACACAACACAACTTGTCATCATGTAATCGGAAATCTTGAAGTCATTGTGGTTTACACACTACACAGCTGATCAGCAAGAGGGGGGTCAAACCCTAGAAGACCTTTCACCAGAAGGAATTCCCAACGAGTCCGTCTGGTCTCCAAACAATGTTTTGCCAGTGGCACAGGAAAGGACTATTTTCCTATTAGTTTCAACACAATATAAATTGTTATAACACTTCAATCAAATGACAAGTATGCTCATTGGCTGTAGCTTGTCGTCACACTCACTCAGTACGTTTACAAGCACACTATGAAAATTGGATTATTCTGTTAGTGCAACTAAAACCACACATTTAAAGTACATGTAAACATGTTAGTCTGACAAACCGTACTAAACCAAATTTCTCAAAGTCGGACTAAGACACCCAGATGTGATTGTGAGTCGATTTACTCCTGCATGTATACATTTAATCGGACTCAAAACTGGCCTAGGTACTCTGCACATGCTCCACAGTTACTGTACTCCCCCCAGGATTTGACCCGGAAGTAACAGAAGACGCTGGTACACAGAAGAAGCATGGAGCATAGCAGAGGACGTGCAACACTTACGAAATGTACAGCGCAGTAAAGCTGTCCAATTCAACGAAAGGGCGCTTATCCATCACACCAGGTACCGTACTTTTGGTACTACAACAAGGTATCAAAAGTACAGTACTTTAAGGTGCTGGTTTTTCATTGCGGTAAAAACTGCTACTAGCCCCGGATGACATCACAACATGAGGTGGGGTGCATGCATTCTCCGAGACAATCAATCATTTTCATCCTTGCTGTTTAAATCACTCCTAGATGGGTATGTGAGAAATTTATGTTGAACTCCTTTTTTGTTTCATAAATACCCCAATATTTATTACAACAAAATCACATTGCAATGTTTGAAAAATTTCCAATACCATGCTATCATAGTATATTATAGAAAATACTTTATTTCTTGTTATGCTATTCTGATCTTGGCGTATCTGTTCTTCTGACCAGATCGCTTGTGCCACTTCATTTGTCCACACATCTATTATTATTGATTTTACAACTTTTTTTACGTCTGATGTAACAGTTCAACTGGAAAAAACCCAATACTAACAAGCTGAAAGGAGCTATATCGCCACTTATTGTAGCAGAATCAAACATATTTCAGTCAATAAATCGATTCCCCGGCCCCGCATGTATACTGGGACAAGGACAGTAGTCCGATTAAATGGGGTAGTCGAGCTATAACCATGGCTTGACTCAGCTGTGCATGTAAACATACTGACTGCTAGTCGCAACACCTTTCAAACTACAGGATTTGGTGTTGCGGACTGGTCCAGAAATTTAGCATGTTTGATATCTGACGGGTATCTGCGAATATCTTCCAAGCGAGGAAACGCATGTAGTGACTACTTAAAATGCACCACAATGTGTCGCCCACTGACAAGAGCATCACTTACACTGTGCTGCGATCGCAGCCCCTCGTGTATCACTAGCTGTAGCGAGTGCATAAAACCAATCTAGCAACTCCCAAATCATACACTGCTTTTTTCATATTACTCATTTTACCAAGATTGCAAATCACTGTGCTACTAGTTGTCAATAGGGTAAAATACTCTCAGATCGTCACCCTCTTATCTGATGTTCGTACTGCTATGTTCCTCGTACTGCAAAACATATGCGAATGACGTCACAGCAGGCAGAACTAACTGCACCCACACCCACTGAGTGGCATCGTTAGCGTTAAGCTTGAATGCCACAAAAAACGTATCTAAAATGGGAAAAAGCTATTGTGCGAATGATTGTAAAAAAAAAAAACACACTATTTAACAAGAAATAGGTGCTCTCTTTTTACAGAGTGCCGAAATTGAAATAAGTAGTTATCGGACATGTATCGGTCACATAAGGCCAGATCAGTGCTGATACCAATCTGAATATCGGATCGTGTAAAATCATGTAGTGTGAACTAGGCATAAGCTGACCCACAGGTGCTGTGATTCAGAAACAATGTAAGCCAGGCTACCAAACACTCACAGTGGATCTTGTAGTCCTTGTACTGCCTATCCTCAATGGCTGTAATATATAAAGTGGCTCGATCAGGAAATATAAGCCCATCTGGTTTCTGAGGGAGAAACAGGAGTTAAACACTTAATGGTTCAGTTCCGGGGGCGGTTTTATTAATCACCAACAACTTAGAACATTAGTGATTTACATGTGTTACAGTAGTGTTAATTGTGAAATGAAAAATGAGTTTTGTGACATTAGTAAAGTAATGAGAGCTCAACATATCGCAGTTCTGTCTTCTGAAGATCGCATTTGTATCGCCGTTTCGGTCATGGCTTTAGAACCGTTACACCATTACTTGAGGGTGAAATCAGTTGGTTTTGAAGATCAGGCCATGCACCAAACAGCTAACAGTGCAGGAAAGGGCCGAACTGAAACTCATCCTGAGAGCTGAAGCAGAGAGATCACTCACCAGCCACTTGTCCCGAGCATAGATGACAGTGTTCAGCATGGACTCGTAGAAAAGGCAGTAGCCCATCCACTCAGAGATGATAATGTCCACCTTTTCCACGGGTAACTCCACCTCCTCAACCTTCCCCTTGATGATGGTCACAACTAGACAGAGCATGCAGGGTCAAATCACTGATGGGTCGAAAGTGATTTTTCAGAAGACACACAGAACAGCACAGTGAGGTGATGCCTGTGGATCAGAAGTCCTGAAATCTGCTGTGGTATGAGTGCTTCCAGCCACTCAGAGGAAGACCTTTAAAACCTTGAGAAGTACTATGTATCAAAACTATCAGGGGTCAGTTCGTTCAGCCTCAAATTTCAGCTGGACAAAACCAGGTTTTCTCAATTATGCAAAATGTTTTTCCAGTTTCAGAGAACCCTTTCATTCTTGGGGCCGAACTCAGACAAACCCCCAATACTTACTGTGATCCAGTTTGTTGGCCTTGACAATCTTCACAGCATAATCAGATATACTGCTGCACTCAATCTGTGGGGGAGGTGTGGAGGACTCAATTAAATCCAGATCCCAGTGCTAAAGGCATATTAGCAAGCGTAGCTAAACAGTGGGAGCTGATCGAGGTCAGCGAGGGAGGACTCTCACCCCAATAACCTTCTTGGCTCCAGCCTTAGCTGCAAACATGCAGAGGATGGCTGTCCCACTGCCCACATCCAGAACCACTTTATCTTTGAACAGGTGCTTGTTGTGGAACATGGAGTTGCGGTAGGTGAGGGTGCGAACTTCATCTTTCAGCATCTCCTGGAGTCAACAGGGAGACAGCAAGTGTCAGCACTGCATAGCAAAGCAGCTTTTCCTACATTTACAGGGTATGAAAGTGACTGTTACCTCATGGATGCCAAAGTGGGCATAGGAGTCGAAGTAATAATCCTTTGAAGTCATGTCCTCGGCTGGAGTCTTTGTAGAGGTTTCTCCCTGGGAAGAAACCTTGGAAAGGAAGAGGCAGACATTGAAGACCCGCTTAACAAACGCAAGTGAACCCCCAGCTGCTGAGGAAATCCGACTAGTCAAACCAATTACTTTAAAGAACTGTTAAATCGCAAAACTGTATAACTAATAACGCCCTGTGGACCAAGAGATGTTTTGTATCTAGTCTTAAAACCAGCAGCTATCACGGGGAAACTGGGTCCCACATGAGGAGCTGGTAGTATCTGAGGGACGCATCGGCATTAGACGATCACCGGCCGGAGACTTTAAGCCGGTTAGCGGCTCTCAGTTCCATACTAATGTAGCCTTCTGAGCAGGTAACCAGTAAAGGGAGGGCAGAGTGGCCGCAGTTATTGTTAGCATGCTCGCAAATAGTTCCGACATAGCGACACGCACCCGGGCTCGTTAATAAGGCGTCTTTAAGAGCCTGTTAATTAATAAGCCTGGAGCGGAGAGTTCAGGCTGGATACACTGGTAACACGGCGTCAAAGGACCTCCGGCTGGTGGGCTAACGGATAACGCACCGGGCGCACGAAACTGGGCCACGTACTAATATGCTGTCACCAGTCACCAGTTTAAATAAGAACCGCAGGTAAACCGGTTAACGGACTACGCCAAACTAGCTGACTACTGATGCTGTCTTCGTCAGGTCCAGCGCCCATCCTACCAGCGAATAAGAGTTAACATTTTACGGGAAAATCCTGGCTTGATTTTCTATCTAAAAGACATCCTGGTTCGGAAATGTGTTTCGTGAGGCCGCTGGACCCTTACAGAGGTGACCGTGGGTCTCCGGTTCTCTCACCTCCATTCTGTCTGCTGTCTCCGCCATTTCAGTTCTGCGCGTCTCCTCCTCCAGAGCGGCCTCGCGCAGTGCGGCTGCGCGCGCCTCCTGCTGGCGCCCACTTGAGTGGCAGCGGCACTCGCCCACCTTTGCAAGGGATCGTGGATTAGCCACTTTAGGGCTCATACATTGGGAATCCTGCAAGAAATATCAGCGCATTATTATTATTATTTTTTAAATTGTTAAACAACCAGCATTTATGAAAAAATATGTGCATACTCTCAACGTGGAACTCAACACAGGAAACGCACGTTCAGCCGTAGGCTTATGTACCCAAAAATGTAAAAGCGACCGCTTGAGACGCTCCTTTGTACCCACGACTATCAGTCATGTAACACCTCCGACACCGCCAGCTGGGACGACACAAGCCCATTATCTCTAATTCTTAACCCCTATCTTTTACCCCACCCTATATATTGCGGGATTGTGTGTGCTTACATTTTGCACCGTATTACCAATTTGAGCCATATTGTCGTTTGTACTGCTTGCAATAGTTAATTATATTCCCTGTTGATTTTAATTGAACCGGCCATTTCAAATATAAATTATATATTATTGTAACATTCCGTGTATACTCCGTTTATATTTTTATCTAATTATCCTCTTAACTGTACATCCCTTATTAGTATATAACTCATATATGTCTGTATATAAATATAAAATAAAATTGATGCGTTTCATAACCAAAGCATTTTTAAAAAGCAGAAACCATGGTTGTTTTAATGTAAGGGGTTTTTGTTTATCCAAAACCATCGTGCATATCTTTGTGCAGCGTGACCTACAAACAAAATTAATATTTGATCTATTGTAGCTTGTGTGTAAACAAAATTCAGTGAAACGGTTCTCGTTCTTAGTCATCAGAGGTGGTTGTGTAGATATGTTAACGTTAACATGTTGCTCAAAATACTATAATTTTCCTAAACTCTCGGGATCCAATGGAAACCTGTATAGAAGTTGAGCGATGTAGAGATAAACAAATACCGTTAAAGAATAGCGGGAAAGTGCGACGGGAACCGATCCCGTCCACCAATAAGCTTGCGGTAGGCAATAGAGGGCGGGGCGGAGCCCAGCTTTCCAGAGCTCGAATCTGACGGGAAGCGGCGTCCTGGCTCACGTTCTGGTCACGAGCTCCGTCGGGTGTAGTATAATTGCTAGCCGGTGGGCCGTTAAACGCCATCGGTAAAAAGAGGTAGCTAGCCGGCAGGGTGTCCTTGCGACCGCTCGCTCCAGCAGTCTTACGAAGAAACGGCTGATGCATTCCAGCATTTAAAACCGCTAGCCTAGCTATCTGTGACTCAAGACAGCCGCCGGCTAGTCGCCTTGCACCTTATCCCGGTCGCAGGGTTACCGCTTTACCGAAGCTTATTGACACATAGTACCCCAAAGGGGGGCAGTCGGAGCGCCTGGACGGTCTGTGAGCATCGGCGCACGGTGACAGAGCTGAGGGAGGCTCTGAATGAATAACAGAGAACCTCCGACTCACCGCCGCTTCAAGCCATTCACCACCCGGTTACGGCTAGTTAAAGCGTCGCCGTTAACGTTGGGTGAGCCTGGTCATCGAATAACCTCGCCGGCTGCTTCGGGAGCGCATATTCAGCGGACGAGAAGATGCCGGCGGTGTCGAAGGGGGACGGGATGCGTGGATTAGCGGTGTTCATTTCGGACATCAGGAACTGTGAGTGTCCCGCCGTGTGGTGGGCGGCAGACTCCGCTCACCCCGGGGCCCTGATTTGGGAAAGGCTCCCGTTAACCGAGCTGGATGCTCCCGTTGGCCGAGGCTAAAGCCTGAGTCTTGCTGATCGTTGCTACTTGTGTCCATTATCCGGAGAGGGCTGCGATTACTGAAATAAGGGCGGACACATCAGTCAGAGGAATGGGGAGCCTTATGTATATAGTGGGACAATTTATATTCTTTTTGTGGAATTGCACATATGACACCAATATCCCTTCAGTAAATGTGTCCTGATTATTCCCGGTAGCTGCTACTGTACACTACTTAAGATAGGCCGCTAGAGTAACTGGCATCTTAAGCCTTTAATCATGATTATATTACTGACTTGCTTTAGCTACTACATGTTGGTTCATGTTTCTGGGATGTAATTTTTGGGATCTGGTTTCCCCCTTTTCTGAATATGGGATCCCTGGTCTCCAGAAACACCGCTAGCTTGCAGCAGGAGATTAGTGACAGTAGTTTACAAGAGTATGCTAGTCACTCTTGGTCATTATACAGGGAGAACAGGGCACAAGGAAGGATGGTATCCCAGCCTATCACAGGGCATTTGGGGCAGGCTGAGTGCTCAGGAAGGTGATGGATGGATGGATGGATGGATGAACATGAAGGTACCTACTGAATTTTCATGCTTTATTATATTTGTAAGATGCAGAGTTGTGGCAGCTATTACATGGCTGCCTTTGGCTCTCTCCTGATTGCTGGTGGAAGGCTCTGCCACACACATGCTAGCATAGCTGATGTATGTCTCTGGGCTTATGGCACAGCTTTTCAAGTGAGCTCTTTAAAAATCAGACTGTCATTCCCCCACAGTATCTGCAGGAATGACTCAGTCTCCTTGAGATAGGGACCAGTTTTGAAGTGGCCGTAATCTTTTTAGTTGCTACATGTTTCTTTACCTTTATTCTTTTAATGTCTTTCTTTGCCTGACTGGTTTGCTCTTGTGCTGCTTTTTTGTCTCGCTTTTGCTTGACACTCTAATCTCAATCTGCAGGCCCCTCATTTGGCTCCCATGCCCACAGCCACACCCCTCTGTGAGGCCCCTTTCTTCTCTGTCACTCCATCTCTCCTCACTCCCTTGCTTGCACCTCATGCCTGTCTTCCTAACTGCTCCTGTCTGATCCCTTCTTCCTTACTCCCACTGTGACCTGCCTCTCCTATAATCTGACCATCTTCCCTCTAATGTAGTGTTTCCCAAAACAGTCTTCTGGAACCCCCTGACTGTCCCTGTTTTTCCTCCTCCTCAGCTCTCTGTAGGAATCACTGCTCTAATGCACAATATTCTCCTTTCTCTTATTCCCCCTCCCCACTGCATTTTCTGCTTCCGCTGCTTTGCTCCAGTCGTTTAAGCCTCATAGTGGTGCCTTGTGGCCTTTTGCTCTCACTAATTCTGTGCTTCCTCTCCCAGGTAAGAGCAAAGAGGCCGAGATAAAGCGCATTAACAAGGAGCTGGCCAACATTCGCTCCAAGTTCAAAGGGGACAAGGCGCTGGATGGCTACAGCAAGAAGAAGTATGTATGCAAGCTGCTCTTCATCTTCCTACTGGGCCATGACATCGACTTCGGCCACATGGAAGCTGTCAACCTGCTCAGCTCCAACAAGTACACAGAGAAGCAGATCGTGAGTGCCAGCAAACAGGGCAGAGTCCCGGTGACGACGACGTGCTGCCACTGGAATAACCTCTACGCTCTCCTGTTCTCCTAGGGCTACCTCTTTATCTCTGTGCTGGTGAACAGTAATAGTGAGCTCATCCGTCTCATCAACAACGCCATCAAGAACGACCTGGCCAGCAGGAACCCCACTTTCATGTGTCTGGCACTTCACTGCATCGCCAACGTGGGTAGCAGGGAAATGGCGGAGGCCTTTGCTGGGGAGATACCCCGCATCCTGGTGGCAGGGTGAGTCACAGGGGTGTTGCTCGCTTCAGGGGTCGGCTCCGGATGGGCACGGCGGAGACTCTTTGATGAGGGGTTGCTGTCGATGGTTTACAGGGACACCATGGACAGCGTGAAGCAGTCTGCTGCGCTCTGCCTGCTCCGCCTGCACAAGGCATCCCCGGATGTGGTGCTGATGGGCGAGTGGACATCTCGGGTGGTGCACCTGCTCAACGACCAGCACATGGTGAGCTCACGCTGACTGCTGCTGTGCCGCTAGTGCTCTGCTCTGGCTTTGTCTAGTAGGTGTGATGGGTGACATTTTCGACATGCCCCCTGACTCCCAGGGAGTGGTTACAGCAGCAATCTCCCTCATTACCTGCCTGAGCCAGAAGAACCCAGACGAGTTTAAGAGCTGCGTGCCGCTGGCGGTGTCCCGCCTCAGCAGGGTGAGCTTGCACCCCTCGTTCTCTTCGGCTTTATGAGCTGCTGTCTGGGACGATGAACTGAGCTGGTGCCCATGAGCCACCTCTTTCATCCCCAATCTCAGATCGTTTCCTCAGCCTCCACGGACCTCCAGGACTACACCTACTACTTCGTCCCGGCTCCCTGGCTGTCCTGCAAACTGCTCCGGCTGTTGCAGTGCTATCCTCCGCCAGAGGATGGCGCAGTGAAAGGCCGTCTGGTTGAGTGCTTGGAGACCATCCTGAATAAGGCCCAGGAGCCGCCCAAGTCCAAGAAGGTGCAGCACTCGAATGCCAAGAACGCAATCCTGTTTGAGGCCATCAGTCTGATCATACATTACGACAGGTGAGGGCTCTAGCAGGGCGTGCTGCGCGGAGGGCCAGCCCCCCGCCTTGCCTCACTCACAGTAAATCCTCCTTATGCTGCCCCCTAGTGAGCCCAATCTGCTGGTGCGGGCCTGTAACCAGCTGGGCCAGTTTCTGCAGCACCGGGAGACCAACCTGCGCTACCTGGCCCTGGAGAGCATGTGCACGCTGGCCAGTTCCGAATTCTCCCATGAGGCCGTGAAAACACACATCGAGACCGTCATCAATGCCTTGAAGGTACGTCCCCCCGCTTGCCCCGGCAGCAGCGCCGTGTCAGTGGCAGGTATACCTAGTGTCTAATGCGGCTGGACTCCCTTCCTGGTCTCGCAGACGGAGAGGGATGTCAGCGTGCGGCAGAGGGCTGCAGACCTGCTCTATGCCATGTGCGACCGCAGCAACGCCAAACAAATCGTAGCCGAGATGCTGAGCTACCTGGAGACGGCGGACTACTCCATCCGGGAGGAGATGGTGCATCTTTGTTTGCGCTCTGCCCAAAGCCAACCCCCCACCCCCCTCCTGCTGACTGACCGTCTGTGCTCCGCAGGTGCTCAAGGTGGCCATACTGGCAGAGAAGTATGCAGTGGACTACTCCTGGTACGTGGACACCATCCTGAACCTGATTCGCATTGCTGGGGACTACGTCAGCGAGGAGGTGTGGTACAGGGTCATCCAGATCGTCATCAACCGCGATGACGTGCAGGGCTACGCCGCCAAGACGGTCTTTGAGGTACGCTGGCGGGGGATCTCCCTGGGGAAACATATCCTCGACTCACTGTGACACCGTGTCCCTAACTGTCTGGTGCGTCTGTCACTCCTGCCCCCCCCCCCCAGGCCCTTCAGGCACCTGCATGTCACGAGAACATGGTGAAGGTGGGGGGGTACATCCTGGGGGAGTTTGGCAACCTGATAGCCGGGGACCCCCGCTCCAGGTACTTGTGGTCCACTCTTAATCCCTGCGAGCTCATCTCCGCCCCCTGCAGGCTATCACTCATCCCCCCTCCACTCCATCTCGCAGTCCGCTGGTGCAGTTCAACTTGCTGCACTCCAAGTTCCACCTGTGCTCAGTGCCCAGCCGCGCCCTGCTGCTCTCTGCCTACATCAAGTTTATCAACCTGTTTCCGGAGACCAAGCCGACCATCCAGGAGGTGCTGCGCTCTGACAGCCAGATCCGCAATTCGGACGTGGAGCTGCAGCAGCGCGCCGTCGAATACCTCAAGCTCTCCTCCATTGCCAGCACCGATGTCCTGGTGAGGCCTTGCATGTTTTAGTCAATGGCCGTGTGTGACAAGCGGCATGAAGCGACCCTGACCCCCCTCCCCCCACCCCACCCCACCCCACCCCACACCTATAGGCCACAGTGCTAGAAGAGATGCCCCCATTCCCCGAGCGGGAGTCATCCATCCTGGCCAAACTGAAGAAGAAGAAGGGTCCCGGAGCTGTGTCAGTGTCCGATCTGGAGGAGGCCAAGGGGGAAGGAGGCGCTCTGAATGGGAGCGGGGACAGGGGAGCCGATGCCACAGCCACCTCCAACAGCGTAAGCTGTCCTGCTCTCTGCCTCCTCAGCATGCTTTGAGCCTGAAGCCTGAAACTGCACTAAGATGTGTGTGTTTTTTCTCATATCGTGTGTGAGGTGTGAATGTGCTCTTCAGGCCTGATCAGTGAACAGAACCTCTCGAGTGGCCGTGAGAACCTGAACTGTGACTGTGTTTGGTGGGTCGTCTGCTGACAGCTGACTCTCGCGTTCCCTCAGGCCACCCTGTCCCCTTCGGCGGACCTGCTGGGGCTCCGTTCAGCGGCTCCCGTCACTCCTGGAGTTGGCAGCCTGCTGGTGGATGTGTTTCCTGAGGTTGGACTTGCATCTGCTCCTGGTGTCAGTGAGGATGGCTTCCTCAGGTAAGCCCTCTAAATCAATTACCAATAGTCATGTTGTCAGGATTCATTCTTTCAGAGTTCTGTTTTGCCACCAATAGTCTATCTGTATTTGTACCAGTGAATCTTGGTACCATCAGTGAGCAAATGGCCCCTGTCAGTATCTCCTGTCTGTCTTTCTTTTCTTTGTCATTTTTATATGCTGTCTGACTTCATGTGTCTTCCCTTTTTCTCTCCCCTTCCTCTTTCTTTTTGTCTCTCTCTGCTGGATTTGTCTGTCTCTCTTGTCCTTGATTGTCATTGGACATTGTCAGAGATCTGGACCTGCCTCCCGAGAGCTCTGACTCCTTATTGGTTGAAGCTCCTGGTGAATCTGAGTAAGGGACCAGAGTTAGACTGTCACATGATTAAAGGGCGAAGAATTGGCCTATATTCTTTTTAAAAATATTTTTTGTACAGCCATTGTATAAGCTCTTATTCTTTTTTGGTTTTGTATACTAAACATTGTGTTTTTGTTCTTTCAGTATGCTTGTGGTAGCCATGATCATACCTCTTTTTTTTAATTCCCCCCCCTTCCTATTTTAGTTAACTTCTGTCAGTGTGACTGCCATGCCCTCTCTGCCATCAGTCATTCTCTGATTATTTCCTTTCTTTGTGTGTGTTTTGCTGTGCACCCCACCTACTCTAAATGCTACCCTCTCTCTTGTCCCCCAGCTTCGAGGACCCTGCCCTGCCTCTTCCAGAATCAGATGATCTTCTTTACAAGTAAGGGCTCTTTCCTTTTTCCTCTCTGCTCCTCTTCTCTCCGTTCCTCCTTTCCTCTTGTCCTCTCCTCTACTCTCCTCTGTTCACCCTGGCTGTTAACAGGCCTTCCACCGTTAAATCTCTCACATAGTGTATGTGTGCAGCTTAGGGAGTGTCTGACAAATCTATCTGATCTTTTTAAATGTAATGATGTTGACTGAGCTGAGCACACTGCCAGTTTATTGACCGGAGGCGCAAGTGTCCCCCATGTCCCCCTGAACTCTTGTTAAGCAGAACTTTAAGGAGGTTAATTGGAAATGTGCAGTGTAGAACACGCATGCCAGGTTGCCCTGCTGCTGGAGCCTTGCTCAGCATTTCCTGCATGGTAGCACTGCATTGGCGCCTCTGCGTGACACAAGGTGCAGGCGGCCACCTGATGCCTGTCAGGCAGCGTTCAGTATGGCCTCCTATTAACCGTCTGACTCTTAGGTTTGTGTGCAAGAACAATGGGGTTTTATTTGAGAACCAGCTGCTCCAGATTGGCACCAAGTCAGAGTACCGGCAAAACCTGGGTGAGTTGGACACTCCCCTCTCTCCCCCCGTATTGACACCACCATAGAGGGACTCTGGCCCCGGAAGCATCCCGCTGTGCTCCTCTCCTCAGGGAGGATGTACCTCTTCTTTGGGAACAAGACGTCTGTGCAGTTTTCCAGCTTCACCACTGCCATCACCTGCCCCGGCGACCTACAGACTCATATCCTGTCTGGTTAGAGATGTGTAGTTAGATTTCCCCCCCCCTTAGATGTGTTGTGTTAGGTATAGCTGTAATGGCTGTTTAACATCAGGAGTAACATGCTGACAGAGGCCCCATAGGGCATTCTGCGGTTGTGCATCCTTGACTAACTGGCCCACAACTGAATGTGCAGACAAAGCCAGTGGAGCCCCTAGTGGACGGAGGCGCGCAGGTGCAGCAGGTTCTCAATATCGAGTGTCTGTCTGACTTCAGCGATGCACCTCTGCTCAACATCAAGTTCAGGTGCGGCTCTTCACTGGCCTGTGCGCTCCATGCTCTCCCCGGGGAGAGCATGGGGGGGGGGGGGGTGACTATGGCTGACCACATCCCTTTCCCAGCAGGTATGGGGGGGCCCAGCAGAACCTCACGCTAAAGCTTCCGGTGACCATAAACAAGTTCTTCCAGCCCACTGAGATGAGTTCACAGGACTTCTTTCAGCGCTGGAAACAGCTGAGTCTGTGAGTAGCTGCGTGTGTCCCGGCATTAATGCGCCAGTGTCAGAGTGCGTGTCAATTTGCATGCACCTGTCTGCATCTTTTCAGCATTTCTAAGCATTACGGCCCAGTGTGTCAATGCAAAATCGGTCGATACCCACTACTGTCTGTGTGTCTGAATCCCTGAGGTTCCACTCACTCTCTCTTCAGCCCTCAACAGGAAGCACAGAAGATCTTCAAGGCCAACCACAGCATGGACACTGAGGTCATCAAAACGAAGGTGAATCTCAGGGTGTCGTGATGTTTGACTGTGTAATAATTTTTTGGGGGGGGAAGGGGGGGTGGCTGTCTACAGAAGGTCTGATGTCTTGTCTTCCTCCTCTTCCTCCTCTTCATGACTCATCTCGAGGTGACATTCAGGCACTGCCCCCCCTCCCCACTCCTTTACCAAACTCCGTCCCCATCCTCCTTACTGTGAATGACCCATAGACCTCACTCACCTGACTGCTCTGTGCACTTCAGCTGTTGGGCCTGGGAACCGCACTGCTGGAGGACGTGGACCCAAACCCAGAGAACTTTGTGTGTGCTGGGGTGATCCAGACGAAGGCCCAGCAGATTGGCTGTCTCCTGCGGTTGGAACCCAATGCCCAAGCCCAGGTACCTGCCCACCCAGCCTGCCTGCAGCCTATAATCTGTAGCGTCAGTATCCTGTCTTGCTCTCTGCATTTTAATTCACTTCCTGTGCATGGCCCTCAGCCTCCTGCCCATTGCTCCACATTCTCCTCCTCCCTGCAGATGTTCCGGCTGACTCTGCGCAGCAGCAAGGACACAGTGTCAATGCATCTCTGCCATCTGCTGGCTGAGCAGTTCTAGAGCCGCATCTCTGGGGCTGCAGCACGCTGTCAAACCGGGCCCTGCACACATGAGGGAAGCTGCGGGCCGAGAAGGACAGGCCTCGCTCCGTCTCCATCTGCTCTTATCTGGTGGCTCTTATCGTGGCTGTTGTCGTTTTTATTGCTGTTATGCTCTGTGGGTTTGTGACAGCCCATCACTGTTTCTGAATCTGGGGTTTTGTTTTATTTTTCTTGCTTTTTGTTTACTTTCCATGACTCTATGCTTCTGCTGCCAGCTGGGTTGCAATGACAGGAAGACATTAATGGTCTTTGTCTGCTGCCCGTGTTACCAGACATCCCCCTTTAACTGGTCTAAGTGAAGCCGCATTCTTGATCATGTTTTCCCTGATCTTTTAGCTTCAGGCTTTTTGTGTGTGTGTGTGTGTGTGTGTGTGTGTGTGTGTGTGTGTTTTCTCATCGATGTGAAATGACTGGTGGCTTTCTGTCTCTTACCAGCACTACTGCCAGCCGCATTCGTTAACACTAACTGCAGGTCTGGATGTTTAAGTTTAGAGATGCATACTCTCCCTGTTCACTGCATATCTGTGTTCCTATGATGATGTTTAAAATTAACATTCCAGTTCCCTATAATGGCAGTTTACAGGGGAAGCCCCCAAACTCCCTTGACAGGGTTGAGCTCAGTTTTTCAGTGCCAGCAGGTGAGCAGGGGACATCCAGCAGGCCGCTGTATGATGTGAAGAGGTGGGCTTGGAGGAAACACCCAGCTGCTGCTTCACACTGGTGTTTTTAACCTGATAGACTGGATCCGTCATTGACGGTCAATGGGTTCATGCAGAGCTGAGCAATGCTGTCAACACGCCGTGTGTGGTTTATGTGTCATTGTTATATTAAACCTGTCTGATGTACTGGGGCTAATATGAAGTCCTTGTCATGATGTATATTTGACTGTAAGTCTCACATCTCATGGAAGATGTGGAACATTCCCCTGTTAGATAAAAGTCCATAATGTGAGCGTTAGTGTGTGTGCGCTCGCCTGCATCTTCAGTGTCTCTCAACGCTGCGGCCCTCTGTCTGTGTAAAATCGATCAGATACCCATTATAGAAAATGACTGTGTACTGAACAATGTGAAAGTAAATCTACGGATACAGCTTCCTGTGTCTGTGTGCCTAGCTGCTGTGCTCCTCGGTGTCTGCATCTGCCACACGAAGGTTAAATGCATGTAACATTTCTTGAACTGCTTTTGTAATGTGATGAAGGAAATTTCTGCGCATGTGTGTCTGGAGAGAAAGCAGTAAAACAACCTGTGATGCTCAGATTTCATATTGGTATGTTATGATATGTTTGCCAAAGTGCATTGCAAATTAACATTTTAGCCTTAAAGCCGAGGCGTTGACTAGCTAATATAATGTAACCGCCGTATTTGAGCTGGATTTTGTCTAACATATGACCAGCAGCTATTTCTCATTGCTTTTGGATGTAATGATAGTTATTCCATTATAGCTTTTTATGCTTAGAGGGGAAAGTGACGTCATCGGTTTCCCAGTATTTGAACAGGAATGTGGACCTCAATACTTTGACTTCAAGAAAAGCAACCGGCAGACTTTGCGCATTATTGTTATGTTTTTCCTCAAAGTGTCCAAACGTTTGCGTCATTCCGTGATAGTGGCAAACCAAGGGGAGAAAATAAGTTGAAGAGAAAATGTACGGATTCTTATTCGATACATAGCGTCGATCCCGTTCATTCTTATAATTATAAGCTGCTTGTTAATTAAAATGCCTAATTAACGGAATACCATAATAAATGGAAGTATAAAGGAAAAGCGTTTTCATATACTGAAAAATGTACACTCGGAAATATGTATTGGCAGAGTGGTGCGGCGTGTATATCGACATTTAATTTCTAATGTATATACATGCACGCTGAACGTCAGAGGGATGTCGTACATTTAAAAATCAAAGTAAACACATGACGTATGAAGAGCATAATAATACGTGCATGAATTTAAGAGTGCCGCAGTCACTTCACACAGCGTAAATCAAATTACATAATTTATTTAAATAGATGGGGGGGTCCAAAACAGACCGGATACAGTGCAGCCAATAGAACTTGCGCGGCCGCCGGTTGTCTTAGCGCAGCCTCCTTCACTGATTGGTTAAAAATGACATCATATAGAATAGAACTATTTTTAGCTCCGCGGACTTGCATTACCTCATCTTTTTCCTCACGCAGGTATAGACATACAATAACAAACAATATTGCAAGCGCAGACGGACGGAGAGAGAGAAAGACGACGGAAGGGAGGACTTCGCGCAAACAACATCCATTTTAAACACTCTTTATTGTACTGTTAAATATTTTATTTTTCTTCCAGTAATCTCGTTATTCTTATTTTAGATTTCCTCATTCTTTAAAAGCTACGCTTTTTTTTTACTGAATCGTCAAAAACATGTTTTCAAAGCTGAACTATTACGTGTTTTAATTCACATTTAACTAATTGTGGCGTGGAGTGAAAATCTTTGCGGTAAGTTTTGAAATTTTTCTTAATTTGTGTCTAGTTTTCTTAAATTGTGCCTTTATTAGCAGTGTTATCGGCGTAAACAATAACTATATGCCTATAAGGGTATTTTTTAAGTATTTGAAGTTTTGCTTGTTGTGGTAAATTTTGATCATTGTGTGCCGAGGGCTCATACGCTAAACCTGTACCGTCGATTTTAAAATGAATATGGTAGCCTATATTGTCATAACATCTGCTCATGTTTTATTTCCGTCCCAGGAGAATAAAGAAGAATATGGTTTACTGCAGGGAACGAGAGAGCGAAAGCCCTCCTCTGTCTCTCATATTACCATATCTCTACCTGGGCGCTGAAGCTGACGTTACACAGGTGAGTACCTAATTTTAAATTAATAGTCTAATTAAAACTCGTGTCCAAAATGGTTTAATTAACATATGTGCACATGGCCGTTTCCCTCCGGTGGTTCAGGACTGCCTGACGTCTCAGGGTATCAGCTACGTGCTGAGCGTGAGTCGCTGCTGCCCCCAGCCCGCCTTCTTGCCCCAGAAACAGTATCTCCGCATCCCGATTGACGACTCGCTCAGAGACGAGCTTCTGCCTTGGATCCCAGAGGCTCTGCAGTTCATTGGTTAGTATTAACTGTCCTTTTCAAAAGAAACGTTGTCGTCACTCAAATAATACTTTTACTCAAAAAACAGACAAATTTACTTTTATCGTTTTTCTGCTATTAGGTTTTTTTGGTTAGCATTTTTCTTTACTTTTGCAGGGAACTTGTTTACAGTTTATTTGATTGTTGACTGACTGATTTTTACTTGACATTGAAAATTGACAGGAGTAACACTGTATTGTATGTTGGCACTAATAACTGTGTTAACTTTACAAGAGTCGATTCAGATCCTTGAGCTGTAGGGGGCGCTTTTCTGAGGCACTGTGAATTTCTGCCTCTCCTGCAGATGGCGCAATGTCCCGTGGATGCTCAGTGCTGGTTCACTGTGCCGCTGGTGTGTCCCGCTCCCCTGCCCTGGCTGTTGCCTATGTCATGTATCGACTGGGCCTGGGGCTGGATGATGCGTACAGGTCAGTGGGCTGACCGTAGCCCCCCCTCCCCCCTGCTGCTAGGAGCCTCAGACTCCATGGTGCTCATTCCTGCTTCTCCTTCTGTCTCTTCCAGGTTTGTAAAGGAGCGCAGGCCCTCCATCTCTCCAAATTTCAACTTCCTGGGTCAGCTACAGTCCTTCCAAGGTACTCTGCTCCACAAGAAATGTGGGGCCAACCAAAATGCTAGGCTCATTGTGCCTCCTGGTGAAAGTGCACTATCCACCAATGGAAACACTGTACACAGTCCCACTGTGCCACTCCCACTCAATCAGGATGCATATATTAAGAACTTGATTGAGGGTGACTTTTTCTCTGAAATTAAATCATATGCACGCTGTGAAGGTTCTCAGTACACAATGGGCAGTTTGAAACAGGACAGAATGTGTTCAGACCACCCACCCAACGGTGACAGCAGGCTGCTTCCAGCCGTGACTTCAGACCCAAAGCAGAATCAACAAAGGTCACAGGAGCTCAGTGTGTCCGTCACCGATAGACTCAGAACACTCACTCTAACACCACACGAAGTAGAAGACCCTTATGAAATCTGTAACCAACACAGAAATGTGAAATTTCAGCCAAGACGTCTGCCAAGGCCCGCACAACTACAGGTCTCGTCGGAATATTCATCCCTTTCAGAGAAGCGTAAGAGCTTGACACTTTCCCTGTCTTCTTTGAGCATGAATTCACAGACTCTTCAAAGCACCAAACTGGAGATGGAAACTGAGAATAGCAGCCAGAGACATCAGGGAAACATTTCCAAGACTGTGCAGAATGCGGATTGGGGTCTGTTCACCAATACACCTAAGCAAGGCAGAAAGGCAGTCGTGAGTGTTTTGTGCGAAGGAGCACAGAACATCCTTCATGCAAAGCAAACCCATCAGAGTAGCGAAAATAAGACCTCTTCTAGAGTTCAGAAGAAGGTAGACGTGGGAAGAGGAAGCTGTGGCGCTACACACGGTGAGCGGATTGATGAAGTAAAGTCTATGCTAGCAAATTCAGGACTGAACACCAGGGAATTCAAAGCTACGACTACAATACAAAACCAGCGCATTTCCACCGACCGACAGCAGATGTCGCCAGACAGCCACTATGCTGCCGCTGTGGAGGCTGTTGAAGGTTTAGACGTGGACCAGATTCCCTTGTCGCCACTCGGCCTGACTGTGAGCAAACTGCTGGGCTGGGGCGAAAGAATGCTGCTTGGCACTTTGCTCGGTCCCAGGGTGAAGGTGGGACAGCCCGCGCTCCCATACCGATGTTAAACGTTCCAAAGAGGCATGGAGGCCATACAAGCAAGAAGGAGAAAATTATGAAAGTCCCCCTTTGCATGGGATGAGTGTACCGCGCGTGCGCGTTTAATTGTTTGAATTATTCCGGTCTGTAGACTGGACGGCATGCACTCCCACATCTGTATATTCCTCTATTCTCTATTCCGTCTGAGTGATTCTCTTTGTCTGTCAATGTTCCACACACTGCGGCAATGTGTATACGTTAGTCACTACGGCACACATGCTAATTCTGAAGGCGTACTTTCCCAACTATGTATATTTAAAATGCAGCGTGATGACGTGGATTACTATTTATCGACTGACTTGTGATTATTTATTTATTGATGTTATTTATACTACGAATATTTCGAGACTGGTATTTTTGTCATTATTGCTTGTAAGTAAAAATTAAAGAAAATATTTTAGGCAGTTGTTTGTTGCTTTTTACTACGAATCTCAGTGAATGGTGAAGATGTAGCATTGCAGTGAAACCGGGCACAGGGGAAAGCGTCCTATGGCAAGCCGTTTTAACATTGAATAAGTAGACGTGATATCAATTGTAGACATCAGCATTATAATTCTTACTAGAAAACCCGTCATTTTAGATATATCTAATTCAATTCTTACGAGTACAAATGACCATTTGAGACATCCGTAATTCAGTTCTTACTAGTGGGAATGACGTCACTTTTCCCATTTCTCTGTATTGCGGTTTGTATTTGAGAGGGTAACAGTTCCATTTTATATATCTAAAATACGAATTCTGGATATCTGAAATTAAATTCTTACTAGTAAAAATTCTCTTTTTAGATGTCTGCAATTTAGTTGTTGCAAATGAAAACCGCAATACAGATATAAATTTGTTAACGATTTTAATCTTAAATTGAAATTTGACTAGGAAAATCTAAGATATAGATATCTTCAAATACAGTTTTTAGTAGTAAGAATATGGTTTTGGATATCATTCATTTTTATTATTACTAGTAAACATACAATTCTTGCTAAGAGAAGTAGAATTCTGGATATCTAAAATACAATTACAGATAGGAAAGGGGTGTGGTTAAATGTTGAAACGGCTTGCCAGAGGAGTCCACCTGTGTAACTTCCGGCAAAAACGTTGGTCAGAGGAAGCCCAACGCAGCGCGCTTCACAAACAAGCTTTTAAATGCACATGGTCACAACTTGTCTGTATGTAATAAATACGCGGTCTTCACTGGTGCTCTTAAACCGATTTATTTCACACGTGACAGAGGTGTACAATAACATGTCACACAGTACATGAACAAGAATTCCAAATAGGATCAATAAAGTTTAACCTAATATAAAAGCATATTTCTTGAATAGTATTTTACTTTAAAACATCTTCACGACAACAAAATCTACTTTTGCCAATTAAAGGCAATTTTGTCAGGTGACGATATGCAATATCATTTCTTCCAGAAAAATACAGCTTCTGGGCAGACCGTTGCCTAACTTTGCCCCTGAATATCACCCTCCCCCTCATGCTAGGGGCTACGAGGGAGAGCGCTGGCATCCCGCCTGGGCTGCATGTACCGGAGCGCCTGGGCGCGTCGAGTCTCTACTAAAAAGCGAAATAAAAACGCCTAATTCTATGATCATGAGTCACATCCGCCTCGGGCAAGCGAGCTTCTCCGGCACCCTAAGAAGGAAGTTTCTTTACATTTAAAGACCTATCCTCACCAGTCATTGTTATGCCTGCTCATGATCAGCAACTTCATAATAGTTTATTCTTCATTAGATTCAGAGCCCAGAAAGCCAATGGTCTTCCGCTTGCGA
This sequence comes from Mormyrops attenuatus, assembly GCA_026777985.1. Lineage (NCBI taxonomy): Eukaryota > Metazoa > Chordata > Actinopteri > Osteoglossiformes > Mormyridae > Mormyrops > Mormyrops attenuatus. The sequence continues at coordinate 4,568,597 of JAODKC010000048.1, read as the reverse complement.
ACCGAGCCGTTGCAGATTTTCTATTCAAAAATAGGGCTTTTGCTCGACGCGCACCAGGATTAATTTAGATTGAAGAGAAACTGGTAAAATCTGCACACTGTTTGCCTGCTGCAGGCGGATCGACGTCGGATAAGACGATTTCTGGCTGAAATGGGACAACCCCCGAAGATCCCAACCCAAATAAGGCAAAGTACAGCTGGGGTGAGCGCATACATATTCAGCATGTATTTGGGTAGCGCCCATCTACTTCTATACATATTAATGAGATTAAGCAGAAATCTTTGACTCGCTGAGCTCTTCAGTACACCCCGGCAGTCATCATTTGTCTGAAATTACGCTTCTGGGATCGTCAGGTATGCAACAGTGAAATTAAACAATTTATTGCTTAGAGTAATCAATATTCCACGCTTTAAAGGACACTCCCAGGTCATACATACTCATGAGGCTTCGAGAAACTCTTGGATGAGGAAAAAGGTCGCTTCTGGCTATAAAAAAAAGAACTGAGTAGGAGAAGAAAATAACGTGAAGAAAACGTCGGGAGCAGGAAACGGGTCTAGCTGGTTATAAAGGCGATCTGTGCGCATTTATCACCGCTCGGGTAGCGACGCTCTGCAGGAAAGCGGCTGGTTTTGATTACTAGTAGTTGGGGTTACTTTCGAGTTACTTTCGAGCAGTGAAGCTGCCGAAGGCGGGTGCGGAAGGGAGCGACGCGGCGCTTTGCGGAACAGCGCGGTTCTCGACGCCGACTTTGGAGATTCAGACTCCGCTCTTGGACCTTAAGAGACGCCAAAGCGAAACACGCTCCGCGAATCCTGAACCACCAACTGCTGACAAAGGAACTATACGGGCCCTGTGATTGTAAAACCATGTAATGTTCTTTTTTATGCTTGCAAGGAGCGTACTTTGTTTTTTCTCATTTGAAGTGTAGGCCTATTATTAATACACAGATACATAAATATGAAAAGTTAGAGTGTTTGGACCTTTCACAGAAATCTGAAATCCGGGAAACTGTGATAAGACTGAAAACTGATTAGGGAACAGCATTGTGCTCTGCTCTTTCTCTTCGTCTTATGCAGAAAAGATTTTTGTATATTTTGTGATTATTTTTTTTTTTTCGTGCTGCAAGTCTGCATTTTAACCGACGTTTTCGACTTATTTAATTTGCAAAAGGACAGAGGATATCCGGGTGTAAATCAAGGTCATAAAACCACCAACCAGGTAATCATGTCGACAGAAGAAGAACGGTTCAAACTTGTTGTGGTGGGTGGAGGCGGAGTGGGCAAAAGCGCTTTAACGATCCAGTTCATACAGGTGAGATCCGGAGCCTAACATGATATTTATTATAAGTACACCCTAAAGCTGTCTGACGATGTTATTGCGTATCTCTGTACTGCTTATAGTGACTATTCAGTAAAAATGTGTCTGAGTAATTGTTTTTAAATGGTTAATATTTCTTAATGTTTGTTGTAAAATGTTCTCAGCTGATCTGTGCAGGTTAAAGTCAATTATGATGCCAGTTGCTGGTATGGTATATTTTGGCCTGATTTAACATCTTTTCTATCAGTCCTACTTTGTGTCAGATTATGACCCCACCATCGAAGATTCCTATACAAAGATCTGTAACGTGGATGGGAAGCAGACCAGGCTAGACAGTAGGTGCCCCCCACCATGGCTGTAGGCCCGTGGCTTGGCCTGCACACTGTTTAGCTGCTTCAGTCGGGCGCTGGCTGAGTCAGCTGGTGCGTGTGCAGACCTGAGTGCACGAGTCCTAACGTGTGTGTGTTTGTGTGTGTGTGTTTGCTCCTGCGCAGTCCTGGACACGGCAGGGCAGGAGGAATTCGGCGCCATGCGGGAACAGTACATGCGCTCTGGGGAGGGCTTTCTGCTTGTGTTCGCCCTCAACGACAGAGGGAGGTGAGTCGGGATGCAGGAGAGTGGGGGGAGGTGATACATAAGCAAAGGTGGAAATTAAAGTTACTGTAAATGTTGACATTGAGGTCCCCATGCCAGTTCCCTCTTCCCAGTTTCATTAGCATTGTTTCAGATGGGGGTGGTCATACTTCCACCTGAAACTCGCCCCCACCTGTTCCAGCTGCTGGGGCCCCCGCATGCTCGCAGTGTGTCGGCCTTCTCTCCTCAAAAAGCAGTTCATGTCCTCTGTTCTTGTCCTCAGTTACAATGAGATCCACAAGTTCCACACGCAAATCTTGAGGGTGAAAGACCGCGATGACTTCCCCATGGTCCTGGTCGGGAACAAAGCAGATCTCGAGTCCCAGAGAACGGTAGGTGGGGGGTGGGTACAGGAGACTGGCCGCTTGATTTCAGCCGATCGCCGGCTGGGTGGATCTCGGTGTACGGGTTTCAAGCTGTGAACTGTCTAGTAACATAATGCGTTGAGTAGAACTTGAACGGAGCCACCAAGGAGTAGTATCAGGAGTGTGACATCATGATGCTACTGGCCAAACTGGGGTGACAGGAAATTGGATTGTATGTGTGTGAGAGGCCCACTTCCTCTGTGTGCAAGGCCCACTTCCTGCATGCATGCTGCACCGTCACTGCAGTCACTTTATGATCTCCTGTGTGCAGATTCCTAAAGAAGAAGCCCAGGCCTTTGCCAGAGAGAACAGGATCCATTACATGGAGTCCTCAGCCAAGAGCCGCCTCAATGTGGATGAGGCCTTCTTTGAGGTCGTTCGAGCGATAAGGTGATGCTACGATGCAGTTTTCTTCTTCTTTATGGGGGCTTGTTTGGCAGGGGGGTGGCCTGTCCTCACTGTGGATGGTGGTGGTACTTTAAGTGACAGAAGCTCCACTGCCAACATAAAGACCAAAGGAGTTTAGGCCAGTAGTGGTATTATTCCAGGGAATATCTTTGACTTGAAGGGTATGTGTTCACTGTGGCACTCAGCCATTTTGTGTGTCCCTGTTCATTACAGGGCTCCTTGGAGTGACGTAAGGGTCCAGCTTCCTGTTCTCTCTGTGACTGAGGTCTTGTCTTGCTGGCCCGTTGCATCAGGGTGGACATCATGCTCACCTCTTGCTCCCCCCCCCCCCCTTCTCTCTCCTCTCACACAGAAAGTTCCAGGAGACTGAAAATCCACCCCTTCCCTCCCACAACCCCGATAAACAGCGACCTGCAAGCTGCCCCTGTACCCTGCTTTAACTGTCCCGCACCCGCACCTTCAGCTAATCACCACAGCCGCTCTGCCTTGGTGACTGACACCCCCAAAACTGTGCTCAGCGTCTCGTGAGGCTGTAAATGGGAGAGGATCTGAGGAATGAACAGAGATAGAGGGAGAGGGCATGTTCCAGCGGTACAGGATCGGGGGGGGGGGTCTGGATTGTGAAACATTCCCATTTATTGCTGTTTTTTATCTTGCATATTTTATTACGATGTTCTGTGTTTATATCTCAATCTGTACAAAGTTTAAGTCAATGAAGGGGACTGGGGGTGGGGTTTGGGGTGGGGCAGGTGCCTGGGGGGTGCCTGAGCACTGGGCCAGGTTGGGGGTGGGGGGATGGTGAGTCCCAGTAACACTATGAAACTGGGCAGCACTACACAGGTGGGAGGTGCTCAGGTCCACCTGGATACGGGACAGCGTGTTCTTCACACAGCTTAACGTGTATCATCAAGCAGGAGAAGTGTGTCACACTAAACCTATATGCGTGTGCTCTTCATGTGCTCACATGCGGGGTCTGGGTCCCGTGCTGCCAGAGCCCTGGCATCCCCAGACTAACCAGTGTGCCAAGCAGGGGCCTGTGCTCCATAAGGGTGTGTGAGTGTGTAACTGTCTATGGAAATGCATCGCTGTGTTTCACAGTGGGCCGTGCATAGCCACAAGCTGATATTATATTACATATTACAATTTTGTACCAAAAACAATGTCTGATTAAAATGGTCGGTACTGCGATAGGATGTGTGTGGTGATTCGTCTGGTTTGGACACATCCACTCTTTGGCCTTTCCTGTGATGGTGACCCGGATGTGTCTTCCTATATCATGTCATCCCACCCCAGGTGACTTGTGTGGTTTGGGTTCTGTGGCACATATGACACTGTCATCGCCAGACCACTCAATGTTTACTTTTCCAATGCCGCCCTCAATTCATTCTCTCACCGGGGGTCCTTCTCAGCCACTTGTGAGGGTTCCCCATGGCCACACACTGGGTCATGTTCAGTTTGTAATTGCTGCAGAGATCTCTGAGTCTATGGAGTGGCAATCAGATTTCGGGTGGGCTGCAGCCCAACAGCATCTCCCTGTTTCTCGAACTTCCTACAATAGCCAGAGTCATGTTTACACAAACTGATAAGAATGTTGCGTCCAGGAGGGTTTAACAGAAACCAGGCCTTTGTAACCAAGCTGGTGGGGGCACAATCAAGTTCAGCATTTCTTGTCGCCTTGCTGGACCACAGAAGCCACAGGCTGAGGTGACGTTCACTGCATGTCCAGTAGAGAGAGAGAGAGAGAGAGAGCAAAATGCTAAATGGATAAGGCAAGATTGCTTGGACATATTTCCCCCCATTTTTCCTCTCTTGTTCTCTGGTCCGTGTTTCCACCCGCCCCCACCCCTGAAGTACCTTGCCCATTTATCTCCCCACCTACAGCCATCTCATCTTCCCCCAGCCCTTCCCCCTGTCGGCACATGCTGCACGTTCGTCTTCCACCCCCCTCCTCCATTCCCACAATTCTGCTTCTTGCACTTACCTTGTCTCAGTAGCAAAGTCCCTCCCCCTCTGGCTTCCTTCAGCTTATCACCTAAGCCCTGCATTGTTTGACATCAGGCATGGCTGTCCAATCAGTACGCAGCAGCCCAGCATGTCAGACGATGACTGGCTGGTGCAGGTTGCCATGCTGCTGTTGGGCTCTGCTGAGGCCAGCTGAATGGGCTGATGAGCTGCATGTGGGATATTATAGATGTAAATGTGAAAGTTCGGTGTTCCAACATCCCCATTCCACTCATAAACCTGAACTGACAGGGGCAAATGGAATAAATGGTATGAACAGATACCTCAAGTGGACAACAGTTCAAGAAACCCCAAGAAATCAACTGCTAAATTAAATTCACCCTTGAAACAAGTCTACAATGTGGCATTCACTTCACTTGAACCCCATAAATGTATATTATGCTTGTATGTGTTAAGTCTGGTAACACAAAAGCAGAACCCCGCAGACTACACCAGCCATTCGCGGTAATTTTCAAACCACCCAGGTGGCGGCTCTTCACGAAGTGCGAACGCGTCACATCGCCGCCAGAGGGAGACAAGTTCAAACATTATATTATTCATTTTTCTGTTTATCGGGATATTCGTCCATTTCTTCTTTTGTTCATGTTGGTTCATATATTTATTTAATTTTACTGTGATTTGTATTAGTGGTTAGAACATGGGCCCTTTATACATTAGCCATAAAATTGAGTTTAACATTTTTATTGTTGGCGCAGATCGCATGCCGTTGTGGAGCTGGATGGGTCTTACGGCCACGTAATTTTGCCGGTGCCCCGACGTGGATGCCACCGCTCAGCATTCCGTTCTGCGACTGATACAGAATGTGCGGATGAGCGCACCGTGTTGCTATGAGGAAGATCTGGGAGCCTTGGGAAAGAGGCCGGGGGGGCGATGAAGTTATACTGAGCACAGGCGGAGGGGGCAAGTAGGGGGAAAGGGTCTTTATTCCTATTGATAAAAGTAATCTGTATAACGGGTCCGATAGAAATCAAGCGGCAGATACATAGTAAAGCTTTCGGAAGTACGATTCCAATAAACTGATTTCATATAGGTTATCTGACTACGTGTGTTTGCGTATTATGCAAAATCGTCAACCGAGTTATCTATAGCTTACTGTTCTAACTTAAACTGCACATAGATGCCTCTTTCACTTCTTCATCAACAGCCACTGAAATAAATACATATAATAAATACGAATACGACAGAATAGAACCTTTACTGCTCCAAGGGAGAAAATCTTTAACAAAAGCTATAATGATCATTAAATTAACACCAAACTTATGCAGTAGTTAATAAAAATTTATGAGGCAAGTATCAACAACTGAGATTTGCTAGTGACGTATATATTTCTAATATGACACAAAATGTATCAACCGCTCACACAGGTTAATTTATGCCCTGGAGAATCAACACACTAATCTGCGTGCTCTTCTCAAAGATCCCCAAATGGAAGCTGAAATACCGGGGGGGGGGGGGCTCCATTTCGACAATGAGTCTCACAGTCATGATGCCATGCACCGGTCTGTGTGGGCCAGTCTGCTCCAGTCAGTGACTAGAAATGTCTGCAGAGCAGTAGAAGGGGCGAGACAGTTGGTAAGGAAAAATGGGAAACACACCCAGAAATAAAATGTTAATGGGTGATTTTCTTGTTGTTACTCAGTTTACAATAGGCTATATTAATTAAGTTTCTATAAATTGTTAAACATATATCCTGAAGTTTTAAAAATACAAATATACCTGCATCTTTATAGTATTAAATTTTTGTGAATACTAGAGAGTAGTAATTAAATGAATTATCGTTTCAGTTATACAACCCTAAAGGCAACGTGAAATCGTCAAGGATACCAGTCACGTGACGAGGGAGAATCAAATTCATGAAAGCAGAAGATATGAGGGATGCTTACTGATGTGCTGCCATGTTCCTGCAGGAGACGTTTTCGCAAACTGCAAACCTTTCTCCAAATGTTAGGAATGCACTGCACTTCCCAAGTAAAATGTTTTATAGGTAAACATCAGCTAAGGAATGTCCTAATGCGTACACGTATTTAAAAGCATAAACATAGTAATTCCCAGTGCTTATAAGACGGCATTTGAAACATGGGGTTTCTTTTCAGCACACACAAAATAAAACCCTGACGCCGAGGCACTCCATTATGACTGTCATATTAGTTGAATATTATGTGTATTGTACTACGCGTGCTGTATGAAGCATGAACGCCTAAAATGATTCATACCCCTGTTACTGAACACATGCATGTACCCCGAGTCAGTGAAGCCCGCCGTTTCTCTCGTTTTCTGTATTTTCTGTGCTCCCCTCCCCCAGTCTTTCGCTCTTCTTTTTGTCGAAAATGGACCTGAACTGTATGCTGGGAATGGCTTTCGGGGGAGGGGGGCAAATGGGGAAGGAGGGAGGGAGAAGCAGCGGCGTTCAAAAATGGCGTCTGCGGGACCAAATAGCTGAAAATACCTCCTAAAATGGGGCCTAGCGCCAAGGTGTCTGAATTTTACTCCGAAACCCGGAGACTTGCAGCAAATCTCTTAAAAAAAAAACTGTTAGTGTAAAAGAGAAAAACATGAAGACACCAAATATCAGGATGCGTCTGAAGCTGCCAGTTTTTAGGAGTGCTGTGGGTTTTAAAATGACTCTTGGAAATCCAAGAAAAAAATATGAATAATGAGCACGGAGAATAAGAGAAAATCAGCAGGCATATATGTGCTCCCGCAGTGGCGGTGTGTGTGTGTGTGTGTGTGTGTGTGTGTGTGTGTGTGTGTGAGGTGGGGGGGTCTGACGGGAGAAGATAGGCGCCGACATGTGTTGCGTGTGGATGGGCTGTCCGGCCAGAGACACGCCGCTGCTCCTCAGCCGCCGCCTGCGCGCAGAAGGACAATAGATACGGAATTAAATAAATACGGGAGCAGGAGAGGGAGGGAGCAGGAGAGGAAAGCAAGAAACCGGATTTTTAGTGACACCCCCCCACCCCACATCTACCCCCTCCTCCCCCTGCATCATCCATCTCCCCCTCCTCCTCCGCCACCCCTCCATTTCTCTCCCCCTCTTCGCTGTTTCCCATTCTTGAAGACTTGCTTGTGAAACGGGGAGAGATAAACAGACATTTAACAGAGGGGGAAAAAGGATACAGGCACTGATAGCGCGTTAGGATCCAGAAAATATCCTCCTCCTCCCCCCCTTTCCCCCTCGCTATCGCTCCATCTCCATTCCTTGTTTTTCTTTAATGGATAGAAATTATCCTGGTGCAGGATTCGGTGATTTGGGCGCAGGAGCGGGATGGAGTTACGAGAGGTCAGCGAAGGCGAGGTAAGCGTGTGTGCAGCGGACTTTCGTGCATTAATGCGCCGTCTATAACAATGGCCATTCCCGCCGGTGCGATGCAGAAAGCGCTGCCGCTGCGTTGAAATGCAGCCGCTGCACGGCGCGGCTCGCCCAGGTGCGGCTTTGTCATCATCGGCGGCAGGGGGATCTGGAAAATGCCAGGAATGCGACGGGGAGCTAATGCGTGCCGGGGAAAGTGGACCGGGGCGGAGGAGGAGAGGGGGATGGGTCGCTGGATGGGTAGTTATCGCTTCATCAAACATGGGGAAAACAGCGGCGGTGCTGCTTGCGGACTGGGCTGTCAGTGCAGCCCCGAGGATGTGCGCTGCGGTCTAATGAAACTGCTGTTTGCGGTGCCCGCTGCCCAGTGCACCGGGTGTCTGCTGTATGCTGCCAGGGACGGGCCGGCCTCCCTCCGCCTCATTATTACTGATCGGCGGGGTGAAATACGCGCTGACTGGAGAGGGTTAGGGACGTGGCCTTGGCGTATGGGAGACTGTGCGCCGCGGTAGCCGAGCACCGCCGGCACAGACTCTCGGTCAGAGCAGCCGGCAGTCAGCCGGTACTCCCGGGAAGCTCCGCTGCTTTCGAGTGCTTTTGTGGGGGCATTAAGCACACAGCCCGTGGTTCGGCGGCTTTCAAGTCTCAGCCAGCCGAGCGGCACCGCGGGCGGATGTTTAACGCGAGTTTGACACGTATGTGCGTGGAAGAACGCGATGTCGAGCCGGGGTTAGGGTGCGCGATGCTGCGGCGAAGCGGTTAACCGTGCGGCCGAGCAGCTGCCAGCCACCGGTGAACACAGTCCGGCAAACGGCAGCAACGGGAAACAGTCGGGTGTCTGAGCCAGAAGCAGGGCCCCCGCCCAGGGGCGTGTGGCCCGCCGAGCCGCGGCCTACTCGGCAGCCGTCACCGGCGCACAGTCTCCCTGACAGCCGTGCGCGTCGGACCCGCCGGATCCCCGCAGACGCCCGAACAGGAGACCGCGCAGGGACCCGGGGAGTGGGTCCATGTTGGCTGGCAGGGAGACTTCGCAATGGCCGGGATCACGAGGAATGGGGGGCAGACACGCAGAGAGCAGCGGCTCTGCCCGGCTGACTCACCTGATCTCAGCTTCATAGTTAACTGTAGCTTTATAAACTATCTGTTAAAATGGGTTTTGAATATCGTGTAAAACAGACATTCATTCTAATTTGCTTAATGTAAAAACTAGAGCTGCATGATCATCAGTTGCATTCTGTGTGCAGTGATTCTGTTGTGGCACTCATATCAGTGAGGGAAAATGAAGGCATAAAAGCCAAAACTGAAAGTTTAAATGTTGCTTGCTTGTTTTTTTTTTTTTTCCTCCTCAGCAGGAGTTATGGAAATAAAGAAATCAACATACCGTGAAAGTGTCTCAGTTGTTTAAGCCTTGTGAAGTAGACCAGTACTATCATTCACCATCATATGCAAAAAACTTTACAGTGAGCTTTAGAAAAGCTTCGTTCAGGGGCTTATTGAAAAGGAGACAGACGGACACGTATAACTTTCCTGGATGTCAGTGACAGATGACAGCAGTCTTTCTCACCTGTAAGATCTGACTTGTTAAATGGCTGATTAAATCATTTAAGATGGGCTTTGTGTTTGCCGCGAGATAGATTGTTTTAAAGTTCAGAGGCAATCGGAATGCTTAATGATCTGGTCAAAATAATGCAAAGTAATGCCGTTTATTTTAAATTACAATTAGTTCTCAAATAGGATTTATGCCCTCAAGGGTCAGGGGTGGCTGTGTGTTATGGTTTCAATTAATTTTACTTTTTTTTTTTTTTAATAACCATTTCAAACCACAGACTTGTTTGTCCAAAATACAATGTATATCTGTTGTGGGATTCTGTGTTTGTGCTTATGGTCAGCAGTCCTTGCTAAAATGGTGTTTTTTTTTTTATTCCATTTTACATAAAATTGTTTCCAAAATCAAGGGTGGGGTTCAATAAATTGGACTAAACTGGAAGTCCTTATTTTATCCTTATTTATTGCAAACACTTTCCTGTGCTTCTCACAGAGAGTATAGGTAGTAAATCAGCATTATTCAGAAATGAAGTGAAAATGGCCACTGCGTTGATTAAACGCATCCCAAACAGTCTGCAGACTTCTCAAAATGGGAAGGCTGGTGTTGCAGCAGATTGCAAACAGGTCAGAAAAGTTGTAAGATACTTTTAACCTCCGAGTGTGAGTGTTGGACTGAGAAAACAGCGGTTCATTTCAGACAGGGATTTATATTTTATTTCAGAATGCTTTTCTGTATGGAAATACTCTTGTGTCATGTAGTGACGCAGATCATTGCTGTGCATTCTGGCTCTGCCTTATCGGTAATCCTTGTTCTTTTCCTTCATCTGGTTGACTGATTACGGGTGCTGCTGCATACAGGTATGTGGTACAGCTGTTGCTGTTCTGGGAGATTACCTGATTCAGTTCATTTGATGGGATTTCTACTTTGCTGTTCACCGCAGCGGGACGTGGAGTTTGTGAGGTACACATGCTTTGCTGCTACGTCTCTGCCCTGACCTGCTGGATGGCTGCGTGGTCGAGGCACTTGTCCCATATGAACTCACTGAGTCTGAAGAAGCCGTCTGCTTTTTATATTATATGTCCATTGTGTCTCACCTACTGTCTTCTGTCCCTCTCCTCTTTTCCTTTCTCTTCCTGTCCCTCTCCTCTCTCATCCCTTTTCTTCCTCTCCTCTTTCTCACTTTTTTTCTCTTCTCCTTTCCTCATCCTTTCTCTTCTGCTCCCTTTCACCTTTCACTCTTCCCATCCCTACCTCTCCTCTTATCCCTTCTCTCCCTTCCTTCTCGTCCCTTCTCTCCCTCCCCTCTTCCCCTTCTCTTCCTCTCCTCTCGTCCCTTCTCTTCCTCTCCCTCTCCTCTTCCTCTTTCCCTTCTCTTCCTCTCCTTCTCCTCTCTCCCTCTCATCTGTCTGGTTATGTGCAGTGACCCCTGTGTGTAGCATGATCTGTGTTAAACCCTCTTTAATTTAAAGCATATCTGTGATGCTGCATTGAACATTAAACACGGGAAACACATCCTAAGTTGTGGTCTTAACATTCTGTAATTATACATCAGTGAAAATTAGTTCTTTGTTTTATGAAAGATGTCACCCTCTGGCTGTATTGGAGGCCTTTATGCACTTCTCAGACCATCAGTTTCTAATGCCATTGTAGCACTTAGCTTGTGTTCCTGCTTGTCTTCTGTCATTCGACTTGCTCAGCTTTCACAGCCCAGATTAGGTCTGTAATCTCCGCTTTCCCGTGTGTCTGTGTTACTGCCAAAGGTAAGGCGCTATAAACCACCCTGAAATGCTCCTTGTAGGATACTACCACATTTCAGCCTGGATTCTGATCTAAGGAAGCAGAACATTAAATGATTTGCTGTCAGGAAATGAAGATTTTATTATTTATTTGTTGTTTACTATGAATTTATACAATATGATGCAGACACAAAAGAACCATGAAATTCTGTGAGATTGAGGGATTTTGCATTTAACACAACGCACATTCAGTAAACGGAGTTCTGTGGGTGAGCTTGCATCATTTCTGAAATTCCCTGCACGGTTGGGAAGGACATCGGATAAACGTAGTCCCATCCCGAGGTCCCATTTCTGAACATGGAGACATATTCCCTGTCAAAATAATTTAATCTTAAAGTGAGTGAGTCATCTGGGTTTATATCCAAGGCCAGCAGGTGCTCTTTGCCCCCTGGTGACCTTCCCCACCACCACTCTGCCCTCTGGCGACCTGCCCCACCGCCCCTCTGCCCCCTGGCGACCTGTCCCACCGCCCGTCTGCCCACTGGCTCACAGGTAAAGGAAGGCTGGATAATCGCCAGTGCTTGGCCCTTGAGGACCATGCTTTGAATAGCCCTGCCTATGGCATCCTGCCCCATTGCTCCTCTTCCCTCTGGCGACCTGCCCTTCCACTCCCTGGTGACCTGCCCCATTGCCCCTCTGCCCCTCCATCGCCTTACGACCTGCCCTCACTGCCCCTCTGCCCCCTGGTGACCTGCCTTGCCACTCAAGCTGATACTCCTTCACTAACTGCGCAGGCTTCCGTGTCACCAAAGGCCCCGGAGGTCAGTCACACTGTGGCTCATCCCTGGTTCATCCATCAATGCTGCTGTTTTCATTGGTATTGATAAGCAGGCACTACAGCTGCTCAGATCTCCCACAAAATCTATTCCTTTTCATTGATCATGTGATAATATTTCATCCACCATGGAGAGCAGATGTATGTTTTATCTGCTTATCCTGAGCAAGTTGATAGTATAAACTTGTTTTCTTTTATTCACAGTGCTGTGGTGGGTGCAGATTCTGGAGTCCCATTTACAGGTTAGATGCTCCAGTGCAGAGTTACTCTGGGTATTTAGACATGGCGCAGGAAGCCGTGCATCAAAGCTGCGTCACGCTTCAGGAACCCACATGCTTCCTGCCAAAACAAACATGCCGCGGTACCTTTTCGTTTCAGTTTAAAACGGCAGATCCTCTGCTGCTGGAATGTGCTCCCTCAGCTGGGGGGGGGGGGGGGGGCCCGGGGGGGGGTTGGGGGGGGGGGGCGGGCCGGGGGGGGGGGGGGG
>JAODKC010000048.1:4514764-4537961 GCA_026777985.1 Mormyrops attenuatus | reverse complement strand
CAGTTCTGAAGGCGAAAGGGGGTCAAACACCGTATTAGTATGGTGTTCCTAATAATCCTTTAGGTGAGTGTATTTTAGCTATTAATGGAAGTATTTATTATCCTGTACACACTGGCAAATAGTGAACCTTTAAATGAACATAAATGTTTGATAATTGTTCTTGCCTCCTGCTTTAATGTGAGTACATCTGAGCCTGGCTAGTGGGCGCAGGGCAGCTCACCAAAGGGCTGCATGCTCTTGACATCAACTTTTTCTGGCAGATGGGTGACCGCAGCAGACAAGTTAATACTCACGGGGTAATTAGAGAGCTCTCGCAGCTGAGAGGCATGCATGGGTATGGGTGGCCTTTAATGAGGGTCATTAAACAGAGACAGACAGGAATATAGGCACAATCTGTGTAAAATGGTCAGGAACATGGGTCCTGAGTGGGGGTGCAAGCATGAGGTTGGGGATGAGGACGGGGCAATTATAGTGGCTCTTTGTGGATATTTAACAGGAGAGGGGGGAGTAAATGTAACAGTGAATGCCCCCCCCCCACTCCAAAAAACACAAAGCATGACATGTGCAGTAAGTGCAGGGGTGGGGGCAGGTAGGAGCTATATATACATGTCAGAGACCGCGTGGGGGAGCTGGACGTCAGCAGCTATACTGCACCTTTGCTCCTCTTCATTGCTTTCAGGCTCATCTTTGGACACATGTGGTCAAATAGAGGCACGGATCTCACTCTCCTTGTGCTGCCCATCCACTGTGCAGTGTTAGAATGCAGCAGGCCCATCTCTGTATGCGGTGTCTGCTGTCTCTGGCTTCCTCCTGCAGTGCTTTTGGGTACCGGCGGCAGTGCGGAACCCAGCTGGTGGAGGCGCTGCTCTGTGTCTGTGGAGAGAGGGGCCTCTTCTACCAACCTTGGTGGCAGGTGAGGAAGGGCCAGCGTAAGTGTTTGTTTCTGGGGGCTAAGGGTGGCTTATATAGGTTCTGAACAAAGTGATTTAATGAAAGTTTAATGTGCTGCATGTCCACACTCTGGCTGAAGGAATAATTCAACCACATACCAACAAACTCGGTTTCCAAGATTTCCTAACCTTACTAGAGACAAATCCAAGAGTCCAAAAGGAGTTTAAGGCTCTTCCTTTTTAAGGCTCTTTCTTTTGCAGGAATTATGACGCAAAACAGTGACCCCTACCTGCAGGAAGACCTACTGGAGATACAAGAAGGAGAAGGAGAAGAAGAGCAGTCGTGGAGCAGTGCTGTAATTTATACTTCAATTACTATGACCTGGAGAACTACTGCAACACATAGAGGGCAAATGAAGTGTGCAAGCATTTAAGAGAGAATAAGACTGGGGTGAGTTTCCCGAAGCCTTCTTAACGCTACGTCGTTCGTAAGTTCTGTGTTAAAAGATAGGACTAACAAACGACGTAGCGTTAAGAAGTCTTCGAGAAACTCACCCCTGGTCATTATGTGGTGATAAACAAAGGAATATTCCAGAATGAGTGGCACAGTGGATGAGTAGCCAAAGGGAGCAAGAGACTGGATTTTCTTTTGATGTTCATGTTAGTTTTTGCAAAAACTAAAAAAAAAAATCAATCAAAGCAAGATCGGAAATGTGTCACAAAGTTGTGTATAAAAAACTGACAGACATATATAACCGGAATTGCTGCTTTGCAGTTTAATAATCTAAAGTACTATATACTTAATTATTGTATTGTTATTTTTATCGATTCAATAAATAAATAAACTCATATGTGAAAGGCTTTCATTATACATATTTCCTCTTTTAACACTTCAAGGATCATTCATCCATTAATAATTAATCTATACATGAAAATTAGCATCTGCTGCTTGCTTCAGGCAAACCGAAAAATCCAGTTTGCCAATATACAATCAGGGTAGGTAGCATCAAAGAGTTAAAAGAATTATTATGCCCCGGTATCTGCGATGGAAGCTGTTTAAGATGTACTTCAGCCTGTGCCTTACGCGATCATGGCAGGGTTCCAAGCACCCCTTTGACGCTTATCGGGATAAGCGGTTAAACGATGACTGGATGGATTTACTCCACTCTTGAATGGTCATTCGATGTGATTGTGATCTGGACATTTTCTTTGCACAAGTTATAGTCATCATGAATAAGTCAACTTCTCTAACCCCACTTGCAGCCTGGCGCAGTATGAAATATGAAACATTACATATGCCTCCCACCTCAAGCTCAAACACTACCGATATGACTGCTTGTGTTCTCCTTACTGCGGCATTCTTTATTTGATGTTTCCATACCTTCACTTTCTGCAGTTGACTGCCCGGATGTGTACTAGCATAGTTCCTGCACAGTAATCGCCAGTATTAACGCTATAGTTCATTCTTTTTATTACTTTGTCTGTTTGTCAATTAATTTATCCGTTTGTTTGCGTAATCGTTATCACCGTTTTGATGTTGTGTATGTGTTTCAAAAGGAAATATTCCTTTTACATTACTGTCAATGTTCGTGTAGAATAAGAATAATTCTGATTCTAACACCCTGTTTTGACGTTCTAGTTTCGGTTTTATGTTCTTGTTAGGCAACTGATTTTTTTAAAAGAATTAACATGCAGTTGTCAGTACTAACAAGTAATATAAATATAATGTAATTAATTACTAAACATTTACTAAACTAAAATATACATCTGTGCGTGTCTTTCTAATACAGTATTAATATAAAAGATGCGAATATTGCAATATGTCCTTTGGCGGGGGGGGATTGAAACTTTAGAAGACTACAAAACCCAGAATTCATAGTAAGCGAACTGGAAGTACCGCAGTGGATGACGGGAAATGTGGTGCAAATTCGGTGCTGGACTGTTTCTTCAGTTTACGTTAAGCCAACGGAAACAACATTTCCCACTGAGTCCGCTTGGCTGATTGGAACTCAATGAAGAAAGCGTAATGGCGACAGCGGCCGGGAAGGCCTTTTATTGTGTTATTAGGGGGAAAAATCACGTTTTGAGCTTCAGACTCGCGTTTTAAATTAGTCTATTATAATTTTAAAAGTACAGTTCTGGAAAAAATAAACTAGTTTTATACACCGCCGCGAATTTCGTAGCACGCCGCTGTGAGTATGTTTATGGATAGCTGTGTGGCTAAGTTGGCTGTCAGGAATAGGCAACGTTAGCCGTGGCTAAAATGCACTTAGCCTGCTAACAGTTATGTCCTGTAACTATAGCCATCTAGATTGTGCAAAATGCCTATGAAAATAAACAACCTCACATTGTACTAAGTAAATGCATGCACTGGAGGAAAAAAATCCTATTTTTGTGAAAGATGTAGCCGCTGAATAGCAATTTGGTAATGCAGGGGTGTTTGCGCAGGCTAGCAGCAGGGATGCTGAATGAGGAACGTGTTTGTGGCCAGTAGCATCTTCCCGGGTTGTATGCCTGATTACTCTTATTCATGCCCAGATGGAAGAAGAGGAGGAATTTGACGAAGTTGACGGGGTCCGCCCCAACGTGGAGGTGCGTTTTTTTCCCCTCGATTTCCGTCAGAGAAATGATCGTACTCTGCTTCTCGATCGTTCTGGTGAAAGAATTAGTTGCATGGCTTGGAAATATTAATGTGTTTTCCGTGGAAACCGAGTAGTTAGTGCAGAATGAATGCTCATGGACCATCCTTCCTAACGGTCAAACATCTGGTTTTGCTTCAGCAAGAGCAGTGCCATGGAGAAAGAGAAGGCAGGGCAGAGGAAAAACGGACAAGGCTGCGATGCTGTCAGCATGAGAGGGAAGCTTTGGGTGTCCAGCCTGGTGACATGGTACGGTCTGTCCCAGTTTGCTTATGCTGCTTCTGTGAATGTCGATTTACCATAAGTGATCCTGTTGGATGAACACTTCAGAATCACCATCTGTCACTGTATTTCAACTGTCATGTGCAGTGACCTCCTAAAACAGACTACTCTGTCTTAGCCGTGATATTGTGGCCAGTGGATACATTGATTTTCTTTAATTGGTCTGTAGGAGGTAAGTTATCATTAATGCATAACTGAAACACAATTTGTTGAGCTTCTGGCATGTCCCATGCTGCTCTTATCTTATGGTTGCTCATGTGTTTGAACTCCTCATTCTCCCGATGTCAGGGTGCTGCAGCTCCCACGATATCTGACCGGCCAGTTTCCCCCATCTCACTGCACTGCCTCCCCCATCAGTCTGACGACAGGTGAGACTAAACAATGCAACAAGGATCTCTACTTCTCCAGTTGTCATAGTATTCTCTGGGATCTGAGGGTGTCGGTTGTAAAAGTTTCCTGTGACTAGGGCTGCAACACCTAATCAACAATGTCAGTAATATTCTATGGTAAAAAATAGTTGGCAATGAATTTTGTCATATATTGGTTGCATTTTTGCGGTTTGTGGCATAAAATGAATATACTGACATCATTACCAAGTAACATTTACATTAGTGTGTTAAGCTTAGTTCATACTTCAGTTTTCCATGTGCTGTTAATGTCCATCCAAGGTTGTGCGCACAGACTTGTGTGCGTACTACATATATCCACAGATGCAGACGCATACAGCAATGATATTCCACCAGACCAGCCAAGGGCAGATGTATTGCAACAAACACAAATACAAGCAGTGTAGTGAAATTGGTAAACATTTATGAAGTTTTGAAGTTGATACTAGGCTTGCGTAATATTATGGTAATGCGGGCTACCAAGGTATTTTGAAATCTTGCTAACAAAATTAGCTGTGACCCCTGTCTTTGCTTGGCAAATTTTAGCGGTAAGAGTTCAAAATGCTGCAATAGCACTGCTTTTGAAAGTACCGCAGTATAAAGTACAATTGTTAGCAAGCTAACTATGGCAGAGACATCTTTGTTTCTATGCCTCTTGAGAATGGTACTTTTGCAGCTTATAGCCCTCAGAATCCCACAGCTGTGTAATTAACGAGCGTTGTTCAGTTAGCCTTGTTAGTTTGCTTTTTATTTTATTTCTGAATCTACTTGCTGTTTGTCTGTTCTCTTATATTAAATCTGTATTTACGTGCTGGTATCTGGATACCATACTATGAGATTAGTTAATGCTACCATAGATAATTGTTTGAACGTGATCTTACCCCTTTAACATCATGCTGTATCATCATTGCCAGTTAAATATCCAAATCTAGTTTAGTTCTTGTTCTTCTATGACCTGACAGTAAAAACAGTAGTTGTGAAGTCTGATATTCTATGTACAGTTTGGCAATTTATGATGTTATGGAATTCCCTACTAAAGGAGTGACTCTGCTTGTGTCCTTTTCCTCCCCTGGTATAGTATGATTTTAGACATTGAGGTCACAGCTGAAGTCAGAATTGAAGGCAGCTCCAGTCTGGCTCTCCTGCCCTTGGCTGCCCCTCGTTTACTGCGGAGTGGAAAGCCAGGTAAGGTAGCATTCACTGGTTTCTTGCCCTATTGTAGATACAGGACCGCTGGCTAAATTAGACATTCATCTCACGATTACGCTCTCTTTTCTTTTTCCTTTCAGCGTTTTTTTGTGATCAGTCTCCCTTCATCTTGAGTCATCCTTCATCCATCTGGACCAAAGGTCTGGACAGAGGTCTGATGAATCTGTCCTCCTGGCCTTGGCAGTTGTACACAGGCTCAGCTGCTACCACGGCCACTTTACCTGGCACAGTTATGACTGCGAAGAGCCCCTTCCCTTCACCCCCCTGTACTTCACCATCGTCTCCCTCCTCTGCTCCATCATCACCATCGTCTTCACCTTCATCCTCGACCTCTTCTCCTGGAGGCACAGTTGTTGGTTACCATGACAATGATAGGAGTCGCACAGAGGGTGGCGCGGTTACCAGTGCGACAGGGGAAGCCGTCTCCTCTACCTCGGTCTCGCTGGCACCTCCTGCACACCCGCTGCCCTCTTCCTCCAGTACCTCTGTCCATCTCTCTTCCTCACCCTGCCCAGTACCAGGAAGAGCAAGCATTGAGATCTATGACCCGTTTCATCCGACAGAGGGGGAGGCAGACAGAGAAGGCAGGGCAGCAGTAGAAGATGATGAGGAAGAGGATGAGGAAGACATGGACAAGTATGACCCATTTGATCCCACGGGTTCCCCAGCCTCAGAGAGAGGGAGGGAACGAGGAATAGAAGCAGAGGAAGAAAATGGTGTGGCCAGGAAGGCCATGCTTTTGACGGAGACACGTGTGGAGGTGCCAGGGAGGGAGACAATGAGGGATAGGGCTCCTTCGGTTTCTACTGACCCCCCTGTCTGTAGGCCACGGGAAGAGAGGGAACAGGCCAGAGGCAGAGAAAATAAGAGAGAGAGGGGCAAAGGAGGTAGGGAAAGGAAAGAGGTTGATACCGATAATTCAGAAATCGAGGAAGGAGAGATTGTGGGTGTGGGTGACCGGGAGAGGGACAGGAAGAGGGACAAAACAGGAGAGAGGGTACGTGCTCCCGATAGTCCCTTCCTCCACTCCTGCCGACAGCCAGAAAGGATCCTCCGTGTTTTGGATGGTGACGACTTTGTGTCTGTGAGAGCAGAAGGTAACTGGGCTTTGGGGAGAGAACGGGATGGAGTGGGAGACCTGAGGAGGAAGCTGGTCAGCAGACGGAAGGAGAGGTTTCGATCTGGCCCTTCCTCTTCCCTCTCTCCCCCACTGCCTCTTCCACTACCTGTTTCGTCTGTTCCAGCCCCCAAAGAGAAAGAGAGAAGCAGGAAGTCCACCAGGGGGTCCAAAGATCGAGAGAGGCATAAACGGAAGCAGGACAGGGGTGATGAGAAACCAGACAGGAAGAGGGGAAAAGATGCTGGAAGTAAAGAAAAGAAGGAGAGGGACACAGAGAGGGATGGCAGGAGGGGGCAGGAGGAGAACAGAAGGGAAGAAGGCAGAGGAAGGAGCAGCAGGAGCAGTAGCATTAAAAGGAAGAAAAGATTGACTAGCCCAAAGCGCTCCTCACACTCGCAGAGTTCCTCTCACCGGCAGAAGCACAGGCGACACTCCTCATCCAGCCATTCCGAGGACCGGCGTCGGGACAGGGACCGAGATAGGAGAGAGGAAAGAGAGTGGGACAAGGAGCAAGACTCCACCAGGAAGTCGAAGCGTAACAGGGAGAGGGGAGAGCAAGCGGAGGAGTCGGGCAGCAGGGAAAGAAGAGGGGGAAGCCGGAAAAAGACAAAGTCGAGTAGGGAGCAGAGGGAGCGAGGCAGAGAGAGGGATCGTAACAGGGATCATGAAAGGGAGAGGTGGCGAAGGGATGGCCGCCCTGTAGTGCCTCCGTCCATCCAAGACCTCAACGGTTCAGACTTGTTTGCTATCAAGCGCACCATTACTGTCACAACTACCACAACTACCACCACGGTCCCAGGATCACCTCCGCTGCCCCAGGCTGCCCCAGATACCCCAATGCAGGCCTCCGACAAGCCCCGCAAGAAGAAAAGGAAGAGGAAAAGACGGGAAGAGAAGGAAGATGAGGAAGAGGAGATGCCAATGAGTCAATCACGTGATTCTTCTCTCACACCTTTGAGGTACCATGATTTTGACTCAGACCAGTTCTCAGACAAATTAGGTGTGGAAGTGTTGTCTTTGGATGGGGAGGCCCTCGACTCAGACTATCCATCGCTGGAAGACACCCCTCCACACCTGCCACCACCATCCCCCCATCCAAGCCCCAAACCCAAGGTTAAGTCCAAAACTGGTAGACATGTCAAGAAGAAATCCCGAACAGGCAAAAAAACTAACCTTGCAGAGACTTCTCATAGACCAAAGTCTGGAAAAGGTCTATCATCTCTCTCCCCTCCATCAGTTCCCTCAGTTACTGCACCTGCCAAGCACATCCAGAAGGCAGGGAAAGAGAAGGGGGTGAAGAAGGAAGGAGGCCGTTCAGGCAAGTCCAAAAAGCTGAGCAGAGGAACTCGCAAGGGAAAGCTCCAGTCCAAGGTGTCTGTCCTGGTGCGGGATGGGGTGAGCAGCACCACAGGTGGGAGTGGCATAGGGAAACGCGGGGTAGTTGTTGGGAGTAGTAAAGATCTGTCAGCTTCAAGTGGAAGCAGCAGTGCGGGAGTTGTTGGGGGCTCCATTGCTGTGGTCTTCCGGCGGGACAATGAGAGCCGGTCACCTTTCCTCAAACCCTGTTCTGAGCCTGTCTCTGTGTCAAAAGGACGGAAATGTGGGACCCTTTCAGCGTTGGTTCCTCCCTCTTCTTCGTCATCCTCTTCTTCCTCATCCTCCCATCTCTCTGTCATCAAATCTAAGAAGGCCGAGCCCAGCTCCACCACCTCTGCCTCCTCATCCTCAGCCTCCTCACCTTCTTCTTCCTCAACAACGAAGCAGAAGCGGAAACAGGGAAAGAGAGAGAGAGATCACAAGGAGAAGGGAGGAACTACAGCTGAGGCGGGTGGAGCAGATGATCGTTGTGGGATAGGAGGCGATACTTGGGGTGTGCCGCTGTTGGACACAAAATCAGGCCTCACGCCTTGTGGGAAGCCCTCCAGTCCTCCATCCAGGCCTCAGGCCGTACCCTCGTGCTCTTCATCATCCTCTGCCTCAGCCAGCATTCCCCCACCATCATCTTCACCCCCCTGCAGCCCTCCGGTTCCCCTCCCTGTTTCTCGTGACACTAGGGAATCCACTCCAGACTCTCAGACTGTGGACAGCAGCTGCAAGACCCCAGAACCCCCATTTGTGACTGATGATGTAACAACACAGATCCACGCATCCCCACTCATTCCCCTATCTAATGCTCCCCCAAGCCCACCATCTCTTCAGACACCCCTGAGTGGCACCCCAGGAGTTGTGCAGTCTGGCACAGACCTCAAGTTGCCACCGGAAGAGCAGAAAGCACCTACATCCCCTCCCTGTTCCTCCTCCTCTTCCTCTTCTGCGAACTCGACTGCTGCTTCACTCAATCTCTCACTCCCAGCCTCATCTGCGGACCACTGCTCGTCGGCCTCCTCTTCAGTTTCGTCCTCATCGACTACCAAGCCACCACCTCCCCCGCCACCTGGAGCCCCACCCATTCCATGGAGCCTACAGACAGGAGTCGATTGCACTGCTGGGGGGGTCTTAGCTTGTGAGTTACATTTTCTGGTAGATTTGTTATCTTTTTTTGATATACATAAAAATTTTTACATACTGTACTTCTACTTTATCTTTCAGTAACAGCTCTCCTGTTTAAAATGGAAGAGGCCAATCTGGCCGGCCGTGCAAAAGCACAAGAGTTCATTCAGGCTACCAGCCAGGTGAGGCTGTGCGTCATCTTCTTTTTGAATGATTAACATCTTTCTATTCAGAGACATGATGGAATGAGGAACTTTCATTCTGCCCTAACCTCTGTTCACAGATTCTCTCACAGGCTAACCAAAGCCAGACTCTACCCCCTTCTTCGTCGTCCTCTTCCTCCACCTCATCGCAAGTTGCCCCTTTGCCATCTCTCGCCCCGCCTTCTGTCCCAACTCCTGCCCAGTTCATCCTCCACAGCTCTCTCCCATTGGTTGGCTGTACCAAGACCCCGCCACCTCACCTGCATCCCGCCTTGTCGTTGGGTGCGGGATGTGCGCAGACTCCCCCCTTACACGCCGGGTCATTAGGCACAACAGGGGTATCAAGTGACACTAGCTGGGATGGGGAAAGCAAAGACCCAGATAAGGTGAGGCTGTCTTCTGTCTGTCACATATCCGTTTATTCTGTGATGAGTTTAGAGGCTCCAGCTGAAGGGTATAGTAGAAAGCCGTTAGGCTGATGAAGCGTATGAACAGTTATGCTGCATTCCATTTACCTCAGAGGTCGGAAATTGGACCTCGGAATGACGTCACACCCGAATTAATCGCGTTCCAGTACAGCAAGCTATTTAGCAATACCAGGGACCAGTTTCAAAAAGCAAGATTTTTTGCTCAGCCAGAAAACTTGTTGGATTTAATTTACCCCAGTTTAAATAATCTTTATTTTCATTTACTTACAGACTACCTTAAATCTGGCAAGTTATCTGGCTAAGCAAGAAATCCTGCTTTTTGAAAGAGGCCTGTAGCCTGATTAATTGTGAGCTATTGTTAGCAATACTGAATGATAACAAATCACAGTGTGTACAACTGATTTAATGAACCACAAATAATACGCAAGTGATAATAAACAGTATAAAACTACAGCTTTAACTTCTGTTGGTAAAGGGCTCAGTGATCTGAATTCTGAATTTTGTAGTCAGGGTTGTGTAGATTCCTCGGTAGGAATTTCTGTTTCAGGGGGCATTCCAGTTGAAATTTCTGACCAGAAACTCTGAATGTCCGAGTTCAATTCAAGTTGAATTCAAGTTCTGTGTTCAAGTTCAAATGGAATGCAGCATTACTCACAGCACATCAGAGTAAAGTAAGCGTTGGACAAGTCAAAAGGTTAGTCCCAGCCTGTTTGAGCATGGCATGCTTCTCCATTCTATAAACCGTTTGATTCTCCCTGTCAGTATCTGAAGAAGCTTCACACCCAAGAGAGGGCTGTGGAGGAGGTGAAACTGGCCATCAAGCCCTACTACCAGCGCAAGGACATAAACAAGGATGAATATAAAGACATTCTGCGGAAGGCTGTGCACAAGGTAGGAGCCGCACTTGCCATTTTTTGCTCACTACCACAATGTGCCACCCGCCAGCATGTGTTTTATACTTACCATTCCATGTTCACCCCCCCAGATATGCCATAGTCGTACTGGTGAGATCAACCCAGTCAAGGTTAGCAACCTGGTCAAGCTCTACGTCCAGAGATACAAGTATTTCCGGAAGCACGGGCGGAAAGTAGGCGAGGAAGATCGGGATGGAGACAGAGATCCAGCTGCTCTGCATTCGTCATCCTGATTGTTTCCGATGCATCAGTTAGCCCAGCTGTTGAACATGCATTTGTTGCTCCTATGCTTTTGGCCAGAGACTTTAGTGGCAGACACTGAGCTATGCCTGCTCCTCCCCAGCGCCCTCGCCTTGTCGATGCCATCGAAACACATGCATTACTCTGCTACTTTCTTTTGCTTTGTCTTGCTGTACAGATGCATCAACAGAAATACAAAGTATGTATTGGAAGACGCAGGCTGATGCTGTCCATACTGTGCATTACACGTACTTGCTCTCCTTCAGTTGTGTACAGGTTTTGTTGTTGGTTGGTATAAATATAGGGATTTCACATACATGTTATTGTCTCTTGTTTTTATTTAAATTTAAACCATCCACGTCTCCAGAAGCAAACGCTTCCCAGGTGTGACCTTTTACCACGGCTTTTACGCCTGTAAACGGATGGAGCCGGTGATGCAGTAGCGCCAGCCGAACAGCAGGTGTCGCCATTTCGGAGGCTCCGCAGCCCATCAAAACTTCTGAAATCAAAGAAACCGACGGCTCTTTCAAATTGCTAGCTAAAATCGATTAAATGTGGGGTACGTTATCGCCGTCACTCACGGAAGGAGAGATTTCCCATCATACGATTTCTTAGATACACGATTGTCTTGCTACATGCAGACTTTGTTGGATCATGAAAAAACATTATATAATTACATTTTCACATGACCTACAGTTTACCTGTGTCCCATTATCCAGGAACTGGAGAATAGTCACAGTCCTCCCGTACGCTCAACTTGTTCCCCGCCCTGTCTATCATTTAAACCACACCTCGGCGGCATCGGCATTCCGGTAGCCGAGTGAGCTTCCCTGCAGCAACCTGGCAAGACGGTCACTTTCCGGGACACTTACACTGTTTGTGGCATAAGGTGTTTGAAGCAAACGACTGCGTATTTTTTCCTGATATACGTGCACCGGGAGGGGGCACGGGCTTCAGCTGTTTAAAAGAGAAATGGGGAAGACTGTAGAAAAAGACAAAGAAGTTGCAGGAGGAAGAGGGGGAATGAGGAAAAGCCAGAAGGATCAGGTACGGGTCTGTTTAGGTCACGGTCACAGTGCGGTTTTATCAGCACGTTTGATACAGAAGTGACTCAGCATTTAATCCGTCTGGGTAATAAGGATGGATGGATATATATATATATATATATATAAAATTGACTGAATGAAGAGCGGATTCGCATTGTCGTCCGGACTGGTTCGGGTCGCAGCATTTCCGAGGTCTGGTAACTTTATCACAACTTGAATTCCTGTGCTGTTGTAAAACAGCCCGAGGAACACTGCATGTCGCGACAGGTACCTATTAGTCCGCCCCCAGAAACTCGAGAGCCTTGTGAGCGCTATCAGCGTTGGTTTGGTTACCTGTCACAGTACGGGATCATGCCTCGGTGCAAATGTATAGATTAGGGCTGTCACTATTGATTATATAAATAATCGAGTAATCTACCGATTAATCTGACGATTCATCGAGTAATCGTTTTAATATAATATAATATAATATAATATAATACAATACAATTAGCGCGACGCAGGAATCAACCAACCACTGCAAGGTGCACTCTGACATATACGGTCAGTTTAAGCACACTAGTTAATTGCAGTTGCATGTTTTTGGACAGTGGAAGGAAATTCAGTCACTGGAAACGAACCTTTTCAAAATGATGTAGTATATGTGAAAATAAATAAATAAAATCAGTCGAAAGTTTACTGCCGCTGCTTTTGCAAGAGCTCTGCTTGTGCGTTGTGTATTACACTCACACTTTCATTCTCACGTAAGAAATGTTACGGCAACCTAAAATTAGCTACATTTAAAGCGTTGGGGTAGTTTGCAAACCGTACAGAATATTTACAAGCAAATGAAACTGTTACATATATGTAACTGACATTGCAGACATTCAAAATCTCATGCCAGCCAGCTAACCAAAGTTGACAACCCTGTATTATGTAAGATGCGGCTAAGTTACGGGACTGAGCTTCGTTTTAGCAGCAATTATTTTGACATACGGGAATTGTAGTAGAAAAATTATTTTGCTTAATTAACATACTAAGTCAGCGTGATGACAGACAAAGACAGAGTAGGCTATTCCGCGAGGCTAATATAGTTATAGTTAACCTCGCATTATTTATTTTCCCGAATGTCGTTTTTAAAGATGTACTTGCCTTGCAGTCGTTACGTGCTGATATTTAAGTTCTGCTTTGCAGTACAGACGACTGTATTTTCATTCACTTTTAATGTGAATAAAATTATTTGGACTGTTACGTTTTCAGCTCTGTTCTCCATATCGAAGAAATATCACGCAGATGATCAACTCGGAAACGATGGTTTTTCTTTTATTCTTTGTTTCTCCGCCTCGCCACCACTCACAGGACCAACAACAATGTAACAGTCATTTTCCTTATCCCGCTAACTGAAAAAGGATCGTCACTTAACTCAGGAGCGTACTGTAGGTAATAGATTTGCACGCAAAACCAATTACACACACACACACACACACACACACACACACACACACACACACACACACACACACACACATATATATATGTAATTGGTTTTGCGATTACGATATTCGTGCATATATATAGTGCATGTCATTTTAGTACACTACATCGTGCAGTTAAAAAAAATAATCCAAACAGACAATGTAAAAACATTGTGACAGATAAGGATATATAATTCAACATGGACCCTCATAAGCTATGCGCATTTTCCTAAAGCCACATTTCCGAGAAATTAAGAAGGAAATTTTTAATCGATGATTTTAGTAATCGAGTAATCTAGTTTAACTGAGCAATTGTGACAGCTCTAGCATAGACCCTTCTTTGCGTGCCTGGTGCAATATTGATGTAATCCTGACATACACTATATTGCCAAAAGTATTGGGACGCCCCTTCAAATAATTGAATTCAGGTTTTCCAATCACTTGCATAACCACAGGTGTATGAAATAAAACACCTAGGCATGCAGAGTTCTTCTACGAACATTTGCAGAAGAATGGGTCGCTCTCAGGAGCTCAGTGAATTCAAGCGTGGTACCGTGATGGGATACCACCTGTGCAGTCCATTTGTGAAATTTCCTCACTACTAAATATTCCACGTCCAACTGTTAGTGGTATTATAACAAATTGGAAGCAATTGGAAAGATCAGCAACTCAGCCACAAAGTGGTAGGCCACGTAAAATCATAGAGCGGGGACAAGGCATGCTGAAGCGCACAGTGTGAAGAAGTCACCAAATGTCTGCAGAGTCAGTAGGTACAGACCTCCAAACTTCATGTGGGCTTCAGATTAGCTCAAGAACAGTGCTTAGAGAACTTCATGTAATGGATTTCTATGCCCGAGCAGCTGCATCTGAGCCTTACATCACCAAGTGACTTGACTGGCCTGCACAGAGCCCTGATCTCAACCCAACAGAACACCTTTGGGATGAATTAGAGTGAAGACTGTGAGCCAGGCCTTCTTGTCCAACATTAGTGCCTGCAGGACCTCACAAATGCTCTCCTGGAAGAATGGTCAAAAAATCCCATAAACACACTCCTAAACCTTGTTGACAGCCTTCCCAGAAGAGCTGAAGCTGTTATAGCTGCAAAGGGTGGGCCAACTCCATATTAAAGCCAATGTATTAAGAATGGGATGTCGTTAAAGTTCATGTGTGTGTAAAGGTGTCCCAATACTTTCGGCAATATAGTGTACTCTGTTCCTCTCTATTCTCAGCATGTCCTCTTTATTTGTCCACTGCCTTTCTGGAGTGTTCCACCTTTCATAGCCGCTCCACAGCGCTGATCTTCCTGGATCAGGTGACAAGACAGAATGTGTGTTCATGATGTGTGCTGATGTGGGAGTACTGTGAACCATGCAATGACCGTGTCTACTCAGATACTGGGCATTTATCGGCAGTAATCCTTACTTTATGAATTCCTTTTCAGAGCTGGATTCCCAAGGTTTTCAAAAGGAGAGTGTGTACAGCCTTTATAGAAGATACCTCAAGGTAATGATATTCCTGTTGGCTGACACACCCTGTGTGTCCCATTGGACCTTCTATGTTCACCCTCCGGTCGACCCACAGCAATGGGACGCGGTGCCAGTGTGGGGCACTGCATGAGGCCCACAACTCTGTGGCCATGGGTGACTGCTTCGGGACAGCCATGGTGAGCCAGTGGGACAGCACACAGCACTCCACCGAGTTCCCCACCGATGCCTTTGGTGAGCTGGAGTTCGCTGGGGCCGGCAGGAGGATCAGCCATGTGGGTGCCCCCTTGACGCCACCGCCGCCCACTGCTCACTCACCACGATGTCATTTTCTCTCCTCACTGTCGCTCTCTGCATGCCTGACTTACCCATGGTCTCATTGATTTCCTTATCACAGCATACTTGATAACAAAAGAAAGGACATGGCTGTATAATGCCTCAGCACAATGTGATGTCCCATGGGGATGTACAGGAGGGGCCCACCCCCAGGGTCCCGGTGGTGCCATGCCTGGTCTGAAGGCCTTCACCTTTCAAAGGGGCTGGGGGAGGTGCCAGTGAGGTGGATAATAGCTGGGTTTTGACAGCAATCGATCTGAGATGGGCCCAGAGGTATTATGGTAGGGAGCGTGATACAGTTAGAAGCTTAGAGAAGCAGTATTTCTGCCTTCCAGATCATTTTATCTAAGGAGTTGGTGGATAGTGCTGTACCATAGAGCCCGGATCACAGAACTTTCCTGACCAGGTTTTCCCACATTTCAGACCATTCAACTCGTAAGTTCACCATATGCTCATGAGCGCCACCTTATGGCCGCATTACTGCGGGCTCACTCAGCATGCCTGTGTGTTTTCATCTTTCTTCTCCCAGTTCATACGCCTGGCCAGTGACAGCGAGCCCCAGAAGGTTTACCACCTTTTGACGGGGCACTGGAATATCCCCCAACCCAACCTGGTGGTGTCAGTGGTGGGGGGTGACAGCCAGCATAAGATGAAGACTTGGGTTCGAAAGGTGCTGAGACAGGAGCTGGTGAAGGCGGCGCAGAGCACAGGTAACCCATCCCCCCCCCCGCCCAACAAAACTGGCCCTAATTTTAGTTTGCTTCTGAGCTGCTAGTCTCAGGTTTACAGTGTGTGTGTGTGTCTCTATGGGTGTAGAA
This sequence comes from Mormyrops attenuatus, assembly GCA_026777985.1. Classification (NCBI taxonomy): domain Eukaryota; kingdom Metazoa; phylum Chordata; class Actinopteri; order Osteoglossiformes; family Mormyridae; genus Mormyrops; species Mormyrops attenuatus. The sequence goes on along the minus strand of JAODKC010000048.1, from coordinate 4,522,022 downwards.
CCTGTGCTGCCGCCAAACAGGTCACAATCACAACTAACAAACACTCCCAGCTTCCATTTGCTGCCACTGAACTATGACAGAGGTTCAACAGTTTTTTTTTTTTGTCTTTTTTGTGTACAGTCCAGCAAAACCGGTTTTTCCGTCCTGTAGGAAATGCAACAGAGTCTGCAGCGTGAGGGCAGACTGCAGTCTTACTGCGATCATACTCCTATGTTTAAAGAGAAGTCTTTCATAATCCCCTGTGGGGGAGCAGACAACGCCCACAGCATGCCCTGTGTGTTTCTGTTTTTTCCGCTGTGTGACCTGCAGCAGGATGCAATTTGGGAGCCACCGGGGTTCTTTGTGGTGTCGTGGTTGTTGCTCAGAGATTTGTCACGGCTTTGCTCTTCACAGCTTGGTGTGAATTAACCAGATCTGAGATTGCTTCTGTCCCTGTCTGTGCCAGGTGCATGGATTGTGACTGGGGGGCTCAGGGAGGGAGTGGGCAGGTGTGTCGGTGAGGCAGTCAGGGACCATGCAACAGCTGCTCCCTCCATCTCCAAAAAGAAGGTGATCGCCCTTGGCATCACCCCCTGGGGGCTGGTGGAGAACCGGCAGCAGTTGGTTAACCCACAGGTAAGGTGACCAGCACAGCAGAGGGAGACTGGGGGAGGGGAGCTCGGTACTCTGCCTCAGGGGCGTTTCTGCTTTCAGGGCAGTTTTCCTGCCAAGTACTACGTGAAGAACACCACGCAGGACTCCCAGTTTCTGGACAACAACTACCAGGCCTTCCTGTTGGTGGATGATGGCAGTGTGGGCCGGTGGGGGGGCGAGGCTGCCTTCCAGGCGCAACTAGAGGACTACATCTCCAACCAAAAGACGGGCATCTTGGGTTAGCAGATCTTGAGATTCTTGAAGTTGGTGCAGAAATCGAAGGAGTTTTGTTATCCAAGTCATCAGTCATCACTGTGTTCTGAGCAGTCCGTGATCCTTCTTCTCCCAGGCAGTGGAAGCATTGAAATACCAGTGCTGTGCATGCTGATAGCAGGAGAAGCATCCACACTAGAGGTGAGATGATGAAGAAGAAAATGATGATAATCGCACAATGGAGAGGACCATCTACTCCATGCCTAATGAACCTTTGTTCTTCTCTGCCTCAGAGACTTGACCTCTCGCTCCGCTGCTGCATCCCCTGGATTGTCCTGCATGGCTCGGGGGGCATTGCCGATTTCATCTGTGACGTGCTGAAAGATCTGCAGTCTCTGAACGCCTCCACTATGTCCCTGGAAGGCGAGGGCCTCAGGCTGGAACAGAGGAGCAGAGTCAAGGAGTGGTTGAAGAAACATCTCCCTTTGGAGAAGGAGGTGGAAAAGCTGACTGAGAGGGTGAGAGCATCAGCTGGGGTTGGTTGCCCTCAGACCATGAGGGTTTCTTGCATCCTGTCAGGTGTATTTGCATGTGGACACATGGCTGCTTGCTTCTCCTCCTCTTTTCTGTCCAGATCCTCACCATCTATCAAAATCAAGACCTGATCACCATCTATAGCAGCGAGCAGGAGGGGCCTGATGACTTTGACACGTTGTTGCTGAAGGCCTTGGTGAGAGGTAATGTTTACATGCCGGACGTGTGAGGGTGTGGGCCCTATAGAGCCAGGGTATTGAACCTTTAGGCCGCGTCCCTCCCAGCCAGCAAGCGTAAGTCCAGTGATGCCAGTGAGCACATGGAGGAGCTAAAGCTGGCTGTGGCCTGGAACCGTGTAGACATCGCCAAGACCGAGCTCTTCAGCGGCGACATCCAGTGGAGGGTGAGTGCGTCTTCTGCTCTCTGGGAAAAAGCGAGGGTACGTAAGCTACAGGAAATGACATCAGATGGTCTGCCATCTCCCCATCGGCAGTACGAGGACCTAGAAGGCCCCATGACGGATGCCCTGGTCAATAACAAGCCTCAGTTCGTCCGTCTCTTTACGGAAAACGGGCTGAACATCCTGGACTACTTGACGTATGAGCGTCTGGAGAACTTGTACCACTCACTGCCTGACAGCTCGCTGGCCTACACTTTGCTGCAGCGCCACCTGCTGGAACGGCTCAGCATCACCAGCTCTCCTCGTACCGACATGGATGGCACCAATGCCGTGAAGAATCCTGACAGCTTGCTGACCGAATCCAGCTTGGCCAACAAGCTGACCCTCTTTGAGGTGGGCCGGTGCGCGGCGGAGAAGGTTGCACCTGATGTATCGTCTTGGGTTTTGCTCAAACCTTGGGTCCTTGTCCCAGGTGTCACAGGTCCTACAGGACATAACTGGGGATGTCTGCCAGCCGTTTTATTACAGCCTGTTGGAACTGGATCATGGCATAAGCACGAGAAGAGCGATGAAGGTACTGTCCGCTCATTTGACCAAATTGCCTTCTCAATATCGCACACAGTGCCCCATCAGATAGAAGGGTAGAGGGTGGTGGAATCACTCCTATCTCCTATCCTGTCCTCCCTAACCCTCACTCCACTGTCCTCTAACCTGTCCCCCCAACCCATCTGTCCCCTAACCTGTCCTCCCTAACCCTAAACCCTCTGTCCCTTTGCCTGTCCTCCTTAATCCTTCTGTCCTGTAACCTGTCCCCCCTAACCCTCAGATTTGCCCAGCAGCCGGAGCCCAGTCTGCACGAACCTGGTCTGCCTGCTACTGCTGATTACATGAGGCGGTGATGCTTCTGTTCTCATTGGGTTCAGGTTTCTTACCCTGGTGCTCGATGCTGACTCTCTGCCCCCCTCCTCCCCAGCTGATGAACAAGCTGCTCCAGGGGCAGTGTGCGTACCACACTCACCGCTGTCGCTCACCGTGGGTCTCACTCTTCATCTGGGCCCTCCTGCAGAACCGCCATCAGATGGCCATCTACTTCTGGGAGATGGTGAGATTCTGGGTGGGCCTGTCTTTGGGGTGCTCAGGTGTGTGTGTGGCTGACACTGAGGAGCACACAGCACATATACTCATCATGCTTGTGATGCTGACTAAGAAAACAATCATTTTCATACTGTCAAATGATGTCACTCAGGTGAATGTAGTGTGTGTGTAAGTGCGCATGCACATTTTTGTAATTATTACATTGTAGGGACTAGACTTTTCCACAATGTGATGAAAACCTATAACTTTTTACCTTGTGGGGACATTTTTTCAATCCCCAAAAGGATAATCTGAGTTTTGTAAAAATCTGTAACTACAATAAAAAAATTAAAGTCTTTTATTTAGTTTGGTTACTTATGGTTAAGGTTATAGCTGGATAGGGGTTCAGGTTGTCATTGTTGGGATTAGGGTTATGCCCTTACAAATGAATATGGACGGTCCTCATAAACATGAATACATGGACTGTGCATGTGTGTGTCTGTGTGTTTCTGTGTGTGACTGTGTGCTGCCAGGCTGCCACCCACCTGTCCTGGGCAGTGCAGACAGAGCCTGGATCTCTAACCCCAAGTCCCGACTCCCTGACTCTGATGCTGACTCTCCCAGGCTGGCGAGTCGGTGCTCAGTGCCCTGTCTGGCTGCAGGATCCTCAGGGAGCTCTCCAGGATGGAGGGTGAGACGGAGACGAAGCTCTCCATGAAGGAGTTGGCTGAGAGGTTCGAGAATCTGGCACATGGTGAGTGAGGTGCGCTTTTGGGGAGTGGGGACATTTAGGAGGGGTGGCTGGGCAGTTGCTAGCTGCCTGGTGACTCTGGCTCTGATGCTGTCTCTCACACCCCAGATGTGTTCAGTGAGTGCTACCAGAGCAGAGAGAGTCGCTCCTTCAAGCTTCTCATTATGAAGTCATACGTGTGGGGGGGGGCCACCTGCCTGCAGATGGCCATCGCCGCTGATGCCCGTCTCTTCTTCAGCCATGACGGCGTGCAGGTGTGGCATGATGGGGGATGCGTAAATAATGCTGAGGTTCTTATTGGCTTCTTAGTTGTTGACATCCTCGATTTTGTGTTGCCTTAACTTTTTGTCTTGTCGCGCTTAGTCTCTCTTGTCCCAGATCTGGTGGGGGGACATGGAGAGGAACACAGAGGTCTGGAAGCTTGTGCTCACCTTCTTTATGCCTCCTCTTGTGTATACAAACCTTATTTCCTTCAGGTGAGCCTCCTATTGATGGTCTGTATTGGTGTCGCTTGCATTTTTATAGTGGAACATTCCATTCTTCATGCATTGTTTGGTGGATAATTGATATATCTCCGTAGTTAAGGATAATTCGTTATTTAAAATTTAATGTCAAACAAATTCACTGAATACGTACTGCCATCTTTTACAGTGACCAATGTGTTATTAAACATTTAAGTTTAGGAACATGATTGAACAACACAAGCCCTACCACTTTCCTTTCAGAGAACCAGAGGAAGACATGAACACCGAGACGGGTTCCTTCGGGAAGGACCACGAGAGCCTGGATGGAAGAGAGATGGTCCAGTCGCTGAGCGAAATGGCCAACATGTAAGGAGCCGGCTGCCTGTGCTGTAGGGTTCAGTGTCACACAGAGGCACACACCGGATGTTTCTTGTAGAACTCCATAGGTGGGATTCTTTGTATAATTAGTATTTGAAATTACCTCTTTTTAATGCAGGCATATTGTTTAAGTGATTATTAATTATTAGGTAGCAATTGGTGTGTTACGCTGCCTTAACCCAGCAGAGAATGAGGAATACCTTCTCTGTTACAGGGAGGAAGGGTACCAAGAGCATGCTCGCCTCACATCCACACCTAAAGGTTGGTTTCTTCAATCCCTACTTTTTCTTCATTACTTACTCTGTGTATCTCTCCATTTTTCTGCTCTGTTCTCATTACAATTAGATATTTAGCAAATGCTTTCATCCAAAGCAACATAAAAGCGAGGCAAATAGCACTTTGCAGACAGTCATGCTGTCAAGGAGTTAACTAGGCATAAGTGCAGTTAGGCTGAGATACCAATGAAGTGTAAGCAGTATGGGAGCAGGAGCTACACAACAGTTGCACAAAAGCTAGTAAGAACCTAATAAGACTATTTAAGGACCAGAAGTGCAACATAAGAGCATTCAAAGAACATAGAGACATCAGGTTTGTAGAGGAATTCATGGCACAGATGGGTCTTGAGGTGTTTCTTAAAGGTGGAGAGGGAGTCTGATGACCAGATGTGGTTTGACAACTCATTCCACCATTGGGGAACCACACAAGAGAACCATCTGGAATGTGTCAATACTGCACCTGAGCACAGGACACACTTCTGACAAAAAGGAAGCCTGTTTCTTATAGTACAGAATATATTGCCAATTGTAAAATGGAATATTAGCAAACATTAAGTTTAGTTAAAATACACAATTTCTCACTTTGCCATCAGTGACACTTCTCATCATGTCATGCTAATTAAAGCATATCTAACAATGTATTGCTTAACGCTGAAGCAAAGGTGCTCAAACAATACACTGTGTGCAGAATTATTAGACAAGTGTATATTTTACTTATATCTTCACCTTAGACTGATATTTTCAGCCCAGATGAATCTCTAAAGAATGAACTGTTTCAAAACAGAGCATGTTAAATATTTGGTCTTCCTTTGGTACTTCCCTCTGAAGAAAAACAGAAAAAAAGGATACTTTCCTCCACAGAATTATTAAGCTAATTATTATTACTATTAAAATGGCCCAGAATAATAAAGTGCCACTCAGAGGATTGCAAAACAAATCAAAACTGCCAGACTTCTGAAACATGATCACTGTACAGCCAAGTGTTTTGTGGCCAATAGCCAAAGAGGACTGAAGAAGCATGTAGAGAGAAGACACAAATGAACTGCCAAAGATATGTGTCAAATTAAAGGTGAGACTTCAAGAAACACTTTTGCATCAAGTGCCGTCATTTTTTAAAAGTGTAATTTTACCAGAGTCTCCGAAAGTATGCTGCGTGACATTGCTAAGGTCACAAAAGGTTGAAACATGACCTCCACTCAATATGGCATGCAAGGTAAAACATTAGGAATGGGCACACGTATGTCTCAAGGCTGATGTTACAGTTTTGTGTACAGATGAGATGAAAGCAACTCTTGATGGAACAGATGGATGGGCCTTCTTCAAACACCAACAAGGTGATGGGCTGCAATTATTAGTGACGAACTTGTCGGACCTTTCTGACTTGTAGATGGTGTAAAAATTAACCACAAGATCTACTGTCACTTTCTAGAAGGCATCTTATTCAAACACCAGCAAAATAAGTCAATAAGTCAGCTTTCAAAAAAGTAATGATTTTCATGCAGGACAATTCCCCTTCTCGTGCATCAAAGCATTCCATAGACTGGCCAAGAAAGGCTTGAAAGGTGACTGATTTATGACCTGTTCCCCTTTATCTCCTGACTTAACCCCCACTGAAATCTACTGGGCCTTACTGAAGTGTAGGATTTACCAAGATGGCAAGTAGTACACTTCTCAGATCTCTTCTCAGGGCTGGGAGGTGATCCTAGCTGGCTCCGCTAATACAGGATGGGATCAAATCAAAAACATGATTCGTTCAATGAACAACAGGTCATTGAGAAGAAAGGTGGCTATACAGGACATTAAACTTGGTGAAGTGGGCCGTATAGAACGGTTGATCGTTTGTTATTCCTTATATATACAGAATAACAAAAAACTATTTCTTTTGATGGTGGAGAGAAAATCCACTTTGTTTCTGATTGCCTAATAATTGTGCACACGGATAATCAAGCGTTTTTCTTTACACTTTCACAAACAAAAATAAATGTAACATTTTCTCTCTAAATTTACTTGGAGCAAAACAAAACTTCTGAATTCACTTTCATAAGTCTGCCCAACTTTTGCTTAAAATTACCTCCAGGAATTCCAAACTATTTCTGCACGCAGTGTACAATGTCTCCTTCTCTTCCATGTGCGCCATTTACGTAATTTCCTAACACTCAGATAAGCTGTACTGACAGAGGATGTTTACTCACATGTGTGGTCTACAGTCAGACCCTTTTGGACCTCGATGGACACAGTGTGGATGATCTCAGCTGAACAGTGATGTCATGATGGATAGTAGGGCTGGCAGAGAAGAGATGGTGTCAGCGTCGGTGCGTACGGGGGAGCGAGCAAGGACGGAATCCAGCCAGGTATCGGGGAAACCGGGGATTTATTCCTTGAATCAACAGCAGAGGGACAGCGGAGGGACCGCCGGAGGGCGACGAGGCACCGGGGGGAGGGGGGACCCGGAGGGGACGGCCGGGCCGGAGCAGGAGGACCCGGAGGCAGCCACCGAGCGACAGCCAAGGGTCGCCCGGGCGAGACAGGGGGCAGG